>CM056053.1:304919995-305250893 GCA_029574335.1 Rana kukunoris
TCCGACGTGAGCTGGAGCATGTGCACTGGGCTTTTTCCCCGGCCGGGGCATGCGCAGTTCGTTCGACGCGGGGGAGCGCTTAATTTAAATACAAGCCGCCCCATTTGAATTACGCGGGCTTACGCTGGGCCATTTTCGCTACGCCAACGCAAACTACGGAGCAAATGGTTAGAGAATATGACACTTGCTCTAGTACGATGCCTATCTGGCCCTATGTGTCTAAAACTCCTCAGAACCAATCAGATTCATTTTAAAAACAAACACTACCCTGTGTTTGTTTGTTTTTGTTCTGTGTGTCTCTGTACACACAGAACAAACTGAAACTAGTCTAAAAACAAAACTAAACTGCAGGCACATTATATGATTGATTTTTATCTATTTTTAATCATTTTTAAAAGGAATCAGTTAACTATTATGTCTCTATACCCTGTAAACAGTAATTTCAGCAAAAAAAATGTTTTCCTTTACTACTCCTTTAAGCCCCGGACCAATATGCAGCTAAAGGACCAAAGGTGTTTTTACAATTTGGCACTGCACTGCTTTAACTGGTAATTGCGCGGTTATGCAATATTGTACCGAAACAAAATTTGCGTCATTTTCTTCCCACAAATAGAGCTTTCTTTTGATGGTATTTGATTGCCTCTGCGTTTTTTTATTTTTTGCGATATAAACAGAAAAAGACCGAAAATTCGGAAATTTTTTCATATTTTCTACTTTTTGTTAGAAGAGAAATCAAATAAACTAAATTTTAGTCAAACATTTAGGCCAAAATGTATTCAGCCACATGTCTTTAGTAAAAACAATTACAATAAGCGTATATTTATTGGTTTTTGCAAAAGTTAGAAAACTGGTGTTAGACAGGAGTAATTTCAAATTTCGCGCGCCGTATCACTAGTTTGAATCCTCAAACCATGATACGGCGGCGTTGGGCTTCGATCTGACAGACTTACATCTTCGTTCGCCTTCGGATCTAGGCTGCGATCTTTTTGCGGCCGCTGGGTGGAGTTTGTGTCATTTTCAGCGTCGGGGTATGCAAATGAGCTTTTTCCGGCGATCCACGAAGTTACGAGCGTCGTTCGCAATCGCGTACGTCATTTTTGGCTACGTAAAGTTAAACCAGCTATTAGCTGGTCTAACGTTACGCGGCCCATGTTAAGTATGGCCGTCGTTCCCGCGTCGACTTTCAATTTTTTATTTTTTTTTGCGTAAGTTGTCCGGGAATAGGAATGTCCGTAAACGACGCTACTCAAAAAAAATGACGTAACAACGTGATTTCGCGCAATGCATGGCGGGAAATTTCTGAACGGAGCATGCGCAGTTCGATCGCCACGGGGACGCGCTTAATTTAAATGCCTCACGCCCCCTATTCGCGTAGTTTGATTCCGCCGGGAGAAATACACTACGCCGCCGTACCTTACGGGCAAAAATCTCTCTGAATTCCTCCTAGAGCCAGGTAAAGTACGGCGGCGTAGAGTATCTCTGATACTCTGCGGGAATCTAATTCTTTCTGAATCTGGCCCATAGCGTCTACATTTTCTGGAATTTACACAGCTTTTAATTTACGACTGCCTATCTCATTTCTTGAGGTGCTAAAATGGCAGGGCAGTACAAAACCCCCTCAAATGACCCCATTTTGGAAAGTAGATACCCCAAGGAAATGGCTGAAAGGCATGTTGAGTCCATTGAATATTTTATTTTTTTGTCCCAAGTGATTGAATAATGACAAAAAAAATTACAAAAAGTTGTCACTAAATGATATATTGCTCACACATGCCATGATTATATGTGGAATTGCACCCCAAAATACATTCTGCTGCTTCTCCTGAGTATGGGGATACCACATGTGTGGGACTTTTTGGGAGCCTAGCCGCGTATGGGACCCCGAAAACCAAGCACTGGCTTCAAGATTTCGAGGGGATTACATTTATGATTTCACTCCTCACAGTTTCAAGGGCCATAAAATGCCAAAATAGCATAAACCCCCCCCCCCAAATGACCCCATTTTGGAAAGTAGACACTCCAAGCTATTTGCTGAGAGGCATAGTGAGTATTTTACAGCTCTCATTTGTTTTTGAAAATGAAGAAAGACATTTTTCTTTTTAATTTTCAAAACTTTGTGACAAAAAGCGAGATCTGCAAAATACTCGCC
This sequence comes from Rana kukunoris, assembly GCA_029574335.1. Classification (NCBI taxonomy): domain Eukaryota; kingdom Metazoa; phylum Chordata; class Amphibia; order Anura; family Ranidae; genus Rana; species Rana kukunoris. The sequence continues at coordinate 304,922,145 of CM056053.1, forward strand.
ATACCTCTCAGAAAATAGCTTGAGGTGTCTACTTTACAAAATGGGTCATTTAAGGGGGTTTTTGCCATCTGGGCATTCCATGGCCCCCGAAACTGTGATAGGTAGTGAGGAGTGAAATCAAAAATTTACACCCTTAGAAAGCCTGAAGGTGGTGATTGGTTTTTGGGGTCCCGTATGCGGCTAGCCTCCCAAAAAGGCTCACACATGTGGTATCCCTGTACTCAGGAGAAGCAGCAGAATGTATTTTGGGGTGTAATTCCACATATGCCCATGGCATGTTTGAGCAATATATCATTTATTGACAACTTTGCACAAAAAAAAATATATTCATATATATTTTTCCGCAACTTGTGTCAAAATATAAAATATTCCATGGACTCGACATGCCTCTCAGCAAATAGCTTGGGGTGTCTACTTTCCAAAATGGGTTCATTGGGGGGGGGGGGTTTGAATTGTCCTGGCATTTTATGCACAACATTTAGAAGCTTATGTCATACATCACCCACTCTTCTAACCACTTGAAGACAAAGGCCTTTCTGACACTGTTTACATAAAAACATATTTTTTTTTGAAAGAAAGTTAAGTTGAACCCCCAAACATATATATATATATATATATATATATATATATATATATATATATATATATATATATATATATATATATATATATATATATATATATAGTTTTTTAAAGCAAAGGCCCTACAGATTAAAATGGTGGGTGTTGCATTTTTTTTCCACACAGTATTTGCGCAGCGATTTTTCAAACGCATTTTTTTGGGGAAAAAATACACTTTTTTTATTTTAAAGTACTAAAACACACTATATTGCTTAAATTATTGATGGAATAAAAAAGATGATCTTAGGCAGAGTACATGGATACCAAACACGACATACTTTAAAGTTGCGCACAAACGCGCAGTGGTGACAAACTACATACATTTTTAAAAGCTTTTAAAAGCCTTTAAAGGTTACCACATTAGATTTACAGAGGAGGTCTACTGCTAAAATTACTGCCCTCGATCTGCACTTCGCGGTGATACCTCACATGCATGGTGCAATTGCTGTTTACATATGACTCCAGACCGATAATTGCAATCGCCTTTGCGCAAGAGCAGGGGGGGGGCAGGGGTGATTTTTTTTTATATTTATTTAGCTTTTTTTATTTTATTTGTAAACTGTTCCTTCCATTTTATTAATTTTTTTACCATTTTTATTGTTATCTCAGGGAATGTAAATATCCCTTATGATAACAATAGTTAGTGACAGGTAAAAATGGGGTCTTAGACCCTAGATCTTTCCTCTGCCCTCAAAGCATCTGACCACACCAAGATCGATATGATAAAATGCTTTCCTAATTTCCCAATGGCGCTGTTTATATGGGGGGGCATTCCCTCCCACTGAATGTAAAAGCAGTCTGGAGGCTAATTAGCCGCTAGGACTGCTTTTACATGAAAGAGGACCGCTGGCTGAAAAGAATGATACCAAGATGATACCTAAACCCGCAGGCATCATTCTGGTATAACCATTCAAAGTCCAACAACACACCAGTACGTTGATGGTTCTTATTGGACATGTATTGTAATCTTTTTTTTTCATGCAGCCTATTGGCTGGACAAAAAAAAAAAGATTAATCGGTGGCTATGCCCACCATTAGAATACCTCCCTTCATCCACCCACTTCTAATGATGGGCATACATGCACCATTTATATATGCCGAAGCATGGGGGCATCCTCCCGCAAAAAAGTAATGCTGCATACACACCGTCAGACTTTGTCACAGGAAAGCCTCTGTAGGAATGTCAACCGTATGTATGCGGCATTAGGAGCAAAATCGCTCCTCCGCCCCTAATGCCCCCATGCTCCTACAGCACTGGAGTCACAGCTTTATATATCATGGGAGCAAACAACTGTTGCTGGCAAGATAAATAAGTCCGCGCAACAGCTGAATGGCGTACCTGAAAACAGTAAAGTAAATTACATACCTGAAAAGAAAGCATGAAAAAACATAATAACAATAAAACTTTGCAGAATAGAATACAGTAAAAAAGAGCAGAACAATAGAGAGTGAATAGAGAGGGATAGAACAATAAAACGACAACTATTTTTGTTTTTTTATTTTATATATTTTTTTGTGTTTTTATTTTTTACTTAGAAAAGCTTCTAAAAAAAACTTAGCGATCGCAGGGATCAGGCCTGTCTCTGCGAATGCTGCAGTTATGTGTGTTGTATTTTGTAAGTGACAGTGATCGATTGATACTGAACTTGGGTGGGTTGGGCTGGGCTGGGCGGAGGTGCAAAACGCAGGTGCTAGTGGGTATCTGGGCTGATTCCGCTAACAATGCGTTTTTGGGTACCCTAAACTGCTGGGTACGCTAGTATAGATCTGATCAGATCAGGTATCGATCCGTTCAGATACTATACCACTAAGGGGGTGTATGCTTTGCGCGTGGGTGTAAGCATTACTGGCACTAACCTAACGCTGCCTGGGGCGACGCAGACCCTGACTAATACTAAAATGTTATTGATATCACCCGCCGGGCGATCAGGGGGTTAAACCTTTATTGGGTTATATACGGTGGGTGCCCTGATGCTATAAACAGCAAACTAACTAACCAGCGTCAACCGTAACACTTATATGGTGATCACTGGTGAAAGGGTTAATGAGGGGCAATCATGGGGTTAAAACCTTTATTAGGTAGTATATGGGGGTACCTGACGGAAAACCTAAAATAACTAAATAACTAACTGGCTAACCACTGGTGAAAGGGTTAACTCTAGGGGCAATCAGGGGTTAAAACCTTTATTTATGGGGGTACCTAAAGCTATAGAAACCTGGCGGCAAACCTAAAAAAAACTGCCTACCTAGCGGCACCAGTGACACTAATACAGCCATCAGAAAACCGATCTTTTAGTGACACTGGTAATAGGGGGTGAAAGAGTTAACTAGGGCGGTGATCAAGGGGTTAAACCTTTATTGGGGGGTAGGGGTTACCCTGGACCTAAAGGGGCCTAAAGCTAACTGCCCTAACTTTTTTTTCTGTCACAAATGAAACTAAATGCAGTGATCAGAAAATAAATGACAGGGGGCTGGGGGGGGGTGATCGGGGGGTGACTGGGGGGTGATTTGTGTGCCTATGTGTCACTGGTGTTAGTGTGCTGTTGGTGCAACTTACTGTGAGATGTATTCTCTCCTCAGCGCCGGTCGAAAAGACCGACACGGGGAGGATGACATCACTTCCTCTGCCTGTGTTTACAGTTCACAGGCAGAGGAAGCAGGTTATTCGCTGGGAGCGATCATGAGGGGGTGGCTAGAAACGAATAGCCGCCACCCTCATCCCACATCGCTCCCACGGAATTACTGACCACCGCAAGTACCGGGGGGTCCCAATTGGACCCCCAACCCACGTCTAGGTAGGCACGTACAGGTACGTTGATCTGCCTGTCCGTGCCATTCTGCCGACGTATATGTACATGCGGCGGTCGTTAAGTGGTTAATTGCACCTGGGTGTTAACCCCTTCCCAGCCAGTGTCATTAGTACAGTGTCAATGTACAGTATTATCACTAATCATTAGTGAGCCTCCCAGGCAGTGTCTGTTAGCGTCAGATTGACTGCCACCCTATCACAGTCACACTATAAGTCGCTGATCACCACCATTGCAGTTTAGTATGTATATCTGCATAAATTCCAACATATTCATTGTAGTTTATAGATGCTATATCTTTCACTCAAACCAATTTGTATACACTCACTGGGATTTTTTTGATTGGATATGTTGTATAACAGAATGTGAAAAAAAAAAAAAATCTTAAATATTTGGTCTTTTTTCATTTATATCATAAAAAATTAAAAAAACCTAGTGGTAAACAAATAAAACCAAAAGCTTTATTTGTGTTAAAAAAAATGATATAAATTTCATTTGTGTACAGTGTTGCATGGCTGCATGATTGCAAGTTAAACAGAAAAAAGGAAGTAGGTGGAAAGACGTTTCCCAAATATGATTGCTAAGTACTCACAATCCTAAAACGAAACGTATATAAAAAGGAATTGAACAAGAAGGGTTGAGGAAGGTCCTCCTCCCAACTCTGAGGATTTTAATGTGAGATATCAATCCTAGTAATAAGGTAGGCACACCAAACACGTAAGTTATATATCAAAATTAGAAAATTTAATTTACATAAAAAAGTTTTTATACATATAGAACAAATTGATTGAAAGACGACCACAATATTTACAGAGTAGCACAGACAGAGTTTTGTGCACTATTGCCAACTAGTTTCGCACTAATATGCTTCTTCAGGGCTTTACACCTCGGTCTCTTCTGAGAGATAGTCGTCTGTATGTAACAATAAATGCCATTAGTACAAAACAGCAAATATAGCAAATTGTATAATAATATTCATACAGAATATCAACATTTCAACTAAAAATGAATTTGTATACATCAAAATATATATATAAGAAAGTGTGCTTACCAATCCTGTTTTAAAATAATGTGACTAGACATAAAGTCAGAGCGCCTCTCTTATCCTGACAGCATAGGACCAAATCAAGCGCGGGAAAAGAACCCTGTGGAAGCCAGATCCACCTGGTCATGAAATGTGGGTGATAGGGTGTTGAGGTTTGGTACCATTCACAGACTTAAATTCTGAAAATTATCAAGATGGATGTATAGAGAAATTTATCCTAAATTTATAATTATATATCTTTAGTTTTTAATTTTATAGAGAACTGCACAAGCATTTTATTTAATTTTAATTAATTATATTTTATTTTTAATTACATATCAAAGCTAAAAATTACCAGATTTCCTAAAGGAATGAATACAGTTCTTAGAGTTATCTTATTATATAATGGCCATACTACACTGTAATATATATACCTTAAGTGAGCATACAACAGCCATATCCTAGTTTACCACTAGGTGGTGCTTTGAACAATATGTTGGTGTTCCCTGGCAGTGTTTTAAAACAAATATTTGATGCGGTATTTCTGGTCGATGGACTCAGATTTGGGTTGGTAACATTTTTTGATATCAGTATACTGACAGAATAGACAAAAACGTTATGAACAAATAAATAAATTAGGAAGCAGAAATACATACACATATTAAACAACAGATGTTCTTTAAAGGTTATTAGGGATGAATAGTAAATCAATACCTATTTACCGTAATTACCGTATACACGTTTAAATGTACAGATGAACAGTAACTATTGGGCATAAATGCATTGGTATTTAATGTCCGATTTGAATTACTCATATGTGTTACTGTTCTAGTATCTGGAGTGTTTTTTTATTATTAAAGAAACGGCCGGTATGATAGTGAGGTATTTAAGCCCGGAGGGTAAGTTGCTCTCTGATTGAATATCCAGCGTGCTTCGCGTTGTAAGATCTTTTTGTCGAAGTCACCACCCCTCTCTGGCATTGAGATTACCTCTAATGCAAAAAATGATAAAAAGGAAGGATCATAACTGTGATGTAGTCCTATATGGTTGCATATTGGAGTGTATAAAAGGCCAGCATCCAGATAGTATAGATGGTCCTGAATTCTTTTAGCAAAGGGGCGTTTGGTCTTACCGATGTAGAAAGCACCACACCGGCAACTAGCCAAGTATACAATGCCGATAGTGGTGCAATCCGCAAAGGTTTTAGATTTCAGGAAACCTCCTCTTGGCAATAGACATCCATCACCCTCTTGGATCCATGGGCACTGTTTGCAGTTCCCACATCTATAAGTTCCAAAACCGCCCGAGGCTTCTATACTTGCTGGCTCGGGGGTGAGATGGCTATGTATCAAGTTGTCTTTGATCGATCTGGATTTCCTGTAGACAATCTGTGGTCTCCCAGAGACATACTTAGAGAGCACAGGATCCTCCGCAAGGAAATGCCAATTGTTATTGATTATTTTACGAAAAACTTCCTGATGTGTACTAAAAGTTGTGATTAGTTTGGTGGTGGGATTAGATTCTTTTTTCTTATTTTTGAACAGTAGCGTTTCACGTGTACTTAATTTAGTTTTTGCATAAGCCCTTTTCAGGACTTTTTTACTGTTGCCTCTTTTTAGAAGGCGCTCATAGAGGGCAAATGCTTCTCGCTCAAAGTCCTCCTCTTTAATTACGTCGTAGTCTGAGATATTGACTATAGGGAATACTTTGTATCAGGGGCCGTGGGTGGGAGCTAGAGTAATGTAGAATTGTGTTAGCAGCTGTCTCCTTCCTATAGAGGTTGCTGTAGACCGTACCATCCTCATTGAGAAACAATCTCAAATCCAGAAATGGGATACTTTTGGTATCCGACTGGATAGTGAATTTAAGATTAAAGTCATTGATGGATAAGTACTGCATAAATTGAGACAGCAATTCTGCTGAACCTGTCCAGATGACCAGAACATCATCGATGTACCTCCGCCATAAAAGGATATGGCGGAGGTAGATCATGGCGGCGTCATCTGAAAAGATGGCCCTCTCCAACCCCCCCAGGTACAGGTTGGCATACGATGGGGCACACAAAGTCCCCATCGCAACCCCCTGTACCTGGAGGTAAGTGGCGCCATTGAATAGAAACATGTTTTTGTTCAGAACATGTTCCAACAAGGTAGTCACAAATCGACAGAGTTTCCAATTATTGTGATCTTGCTCTCTTAGGAAGCGAGAGATCACTTCTACCCCCTTTGTGTGGGGGATACTGGAGTATAGTGCCTCTATGTCTATTGCTGCCAAGATTGCACCTGGTGGCACAACCATGCCCTCAATGACTTTTAGTAATTCAAGAGTGTCCTTGAGGAAGGAGGGTAGGCCCATTACGTGAGGTCTTAATTGTGTGTCTACCTATTTGCTAGCCATTTCGGTATGGCTTCCTATACCTGATATTATTGGGCGGCCTGGAGGGTCCTCAATATTTTTGTGCACTTTTGGTAGTGCATAAAATGTTGGAGTTATGGGCCATTTTATCTCTAGATATTCCCGTAGGTCCTTATCAATAAGATTCCCTTGATATGCATCAGTAATAATTGATAGGTAATGGGACCTCGCTTTGGGGACATCCTCCTCAGGTATTACTTTATACCAATCTTTATTACTGTAATTTACTGCAATTTTTCACACATTCTCACATATTGCGCTCTGTCCATAACCACGACATTGCCTCCCTTGTCGGAGGGTTTTATAATTAAATCACTGTTGGCCATCAAAAGGGTTAATGCCTGATGCTGGCCCCAGGATAAGTTTTTCTCCATTTCTGAGGGAAAGACAAGATTCTCAATTTGTTTTTTAGTATGTTTCAGAAAGGCCCAAACTGCAGGTGGGATTTTCTGAGACTTAGCCCTGGTTCACACTGGGTTGCGGGAGTGAAATTTCACTTCCTCTGGCAGTCCCGATTTCGGTGCGATTTGGGAGACATCTGTGCAGGGTTCTGCACAGATGTCAATGTAAATCGCGTCCTGAAATCTCAAAAAGTAGTACAGGAACTACTTTTTGAAATCGGTGCAGCGCCGCAGATGCGGCGTCGCACTGATTAGGACGGTGTCATTGCCGGCAATTGCCGCCGATTTGAGATGCGATTTCACATGTGAAATCCCATCTCAAATCGAACTAAATCGTACCCAGTGTGAACCTGGGCTTAGGTTTAAATTTGCACGGTTCTGGAGCTTCCTCATTCTCTGATTCTCCATTTTCATCTAGCGGGTCAGTCTGTTCTCCTGAACCCTCGTTTTCGTCCAGTAACTGGATAAGGATTTTTAGTGCCCTAAAGTCTTGCACTTTAAAGTCTTTATATAGCTCTTCCTCCCTATTTTGGGCTCGTCCTTTGTCGGTGTCAAAGATGTATTTATATGTCAGGTTCCTCGCAAATAGATGTAAATCCTTTGTGAGCGTGAATTTGTCCATTTTTTGAGATGGACAAAAACTCAATCCTAGTCTTAGGATCTCAGTTTCATCGGGAGATAATGTATGCAAGGATATATTAATTATATCTAGTCCTGGCTCAGTTGTAGTTGTTTCACTACAAAGGGGTCCATTTTTCCCATCTTCATCTGAGGGACGGGGGTTGAGGGTATTAGACATGGCCCTAAAGGGGTCGGACCAGGGTGAGTAGAAATGTTCCTAATTTTTGGAGTTGTACCTAGTTCTTTCTGACTGGTACGTTCGTTATCATTCGTAAACATTGGAAGAGGTGTGCTACCCACCACCGGGTCACCAAGTGTAACTAGCACCTGTTCCTGACTAACGTTAGACTGATTTCTTTATAGCTGAGGTGAGGTAATATGTTTCTTGGTTATCCCCCCCTGTGTGCTCTGCCCACCACCATTACCGTGTTTCAGTGGACGTCCTTTCCCCGGTGGTCCTCGTGGTGTCTTAGTTGCCGTTCTCTGGGAAGAAATAGAGGATGAAGAGATAGAAGCGTCAGATTTATATGTTGTATTATTTTGATGGTTATTTCGTCTAGATATTTTATTTCCTTTGTTAAATGACTTTTTTGACCATTTATATGCATATCCTCCCAGGAAAGCTGACTGATCTTTGTAAAATTTCTGGTCTTTTCTCATAATCACCGTTTTGTTATATTTTTCTAGATATTGTACCAATTCCAGTTCCTTCTTTTTGAAGTCGGCACTCGATGAGAGATGGTTGCCTGAGGTATGTAGTTCCTCAATTTCTTTATCGAGTGCTGCCAGGTCCACAAGATGTTTGTCCCGTAGGATCACAATCATGCTGGCCGAGCATTGATTCAAATTGGCTTCCCATCTCTCCTTGAGTGTTTGTTCTGTCACTTCAAATGTTGGAAAGATCTGCACTCTAAGCCCCTGGGGGTTGATGCGTTCCCTTAGATAGCGGTCAAAAAATCTAATGTGCCACCCTAAGTTGGATTTCTTTTCCATTAACCTCTTGAGTTTGAAAAAGAAGGTATCCAATCCAACCTCGGTCTTGGCTTGTGAAGTACAGGAATTCTGGATAGAGTCCAAGAATTTTTCCCAATCAGGGCCCGAAAATTGTGACATAGTGTAAGGGGAGTGGGGGGAGGGGAAGGGGGGGAAAAAAATCCTAAAGGGGTGAAGGGGAGAAAGAAAGGGGGGGATTTTCTGTCTAAAACTGATTTCAATGTACAGCAAAATTTTCAATACCACATATAAAATATAAAATAAAGCAATTAATTCGGTAAGATAGTTACTTTGGTATAACCTTATAACTGGGAATCCATTTTCCACCAAATGACGGGTTTTACACCCAGTGTGACAACAGAAAAAAGGAAATAGGTGGAAAGATGTTTCCCAAATATGATTGATAAGTACTCACAATCCTAAAACGCAACGTATATAAAAAGGAAGTGAACAAGAAGGGTTGAAGAAGGTCCTCCTCCCAACTCTGAGGATTTTAATGTGAGATATCAATCCTAGTAATAAGGTAGGCACACCAAACACGTAAGTTATATATCAAAATTAGAAAATTTAATTTACATAAAAAAGTTTTTATACATATAGAACAAATTAATTGAAAGACGACCACAATATTTACAGAGTAGCACAGACAGAGTTTTGTGCACTATTGCCAACTAGTTTCCCACTAATATGCTTCTTCAGGGCTTTACACCTCGGTCTCTTCTGAGAGATAGTCGTCTGTATGTAACAATAAATGCCATTAGTACAAAACAGCAAATATAGCAAATTGTATAATAATATTCATACAGAATATCAACATTTCAACTAAAAATGAATTTGTATACATCAAAAAATATATATAAGAAAGTGTGCTTACCAATCCTGTTTTAAAATAATGTGACTAGACATAAAGTCAGAGCGCCTCTCTTATCCCGACAGCATAGGACCAAATCAAGCGCGGGAAAAGAACCCTGTGGAAGCCAGATCCACCTGGTCATGAAATGTGGGTGATAGGGTGTTGAGGTTTGGTACCATTCACAGACTTGAATTCTGAAAATTATCAAGATGGATGTATAGAGAAATTATCCTAAATTTATAATTATATATCTTTAGTTTTTAATTTTATAGAGAACTGCACAAGCATTTTATTTAATTTTAATTAATTATATTTTATTTTTAATTACATATCAAAGCTAAAAATTACCAGATTTCCTAAAGGAATGAATACAGTTCTTAGAGTTATCTAATTATATAATGGCCATACTACACTGTGATATATATACCTTAAGTGAGCATACAACAGCCATATCCTAGTTTACCACTAGGTGGTGCTTTGAACAATATGTTGGTGTTCCCTGGCAGTATTTTAGACTGCCCATTGGTTACTACTTTCTAAGAGGGATAGAATAATGGCAACGAATAAATATCAGTATTATTAATGGGGACATAATTAGCATCAACATTAACTAGCAGGTGATAAAATATCACTCTAGGTACAATAATAAAGAGATAGAATGTATTGCAGACTATATAGTTGCATGTATAAAAAATAATAAGAATTGTTACCTTGCTTTAGAAGATGGATCTGATAAAAGTTATGGGATATAAAGTCCTCCAATTCAAATGTGCCACGAGTTCTGAAGATGATGGTACACCTCACGCATCCAGAGCGGCGTCTGACATGGAGATTGTCAGTGCCGCTTTTAAACGCTTACCCTTACCGGAAGTGAAAGGTCACTAGTGACCTCTGACATCACTTTCGGTCCGTGCGTCCCAGCAGATGCGCACGCATACCCGGAACTAGGGATAGTCACATGGGCGTGAAGCGCAAATAAAGGCGCCGCACGCCGCTATGAATAGCCATCGTTCATTGGCAGACAGCCAAACATAAACAGGCAGGCGGCGCATTCCCTCCGTCAGACATGACGGAGGGAGGGGGGGCATTCCTTGGAGATCAGGTTAGCCTTCCCCTGGGACGCACAATCAGCCACACAAAAACGCTTCCCACTCAGATGTCAATCCAAGCCAACAGGAATCAGTGGGGCGTTTGTCACAGAAGTTAAACCAGGATATTAGCAAAACATTTGCATCTCTTTACAGATAAAAAATATTATCAAAATATACATCACCGTAATATAAAACAAATATTTGATGCAGTATTTCTGGTCGATGGACTCAGATTTGGGTTGGTAACATTTTTTGATATCAGTATACTGACAGAATAGACAGAAACGTTATGAACAAATAAATAAATTAGGAAGCAGAAATACATACACATATTAAACAACAGATGTTCTTTAAAGGTTATTAGGGATGAATAGTAAATCAATACCTATTTACCGTAATTACCGTATACACGTTTAAATGTACAGATGAACAGTAACTATTGGGCATAAATGCATTGGTATTTAATGTCCGATTTGAATTACTCATATGTGTTACTGTTCTAGTATCTGGAGTGTTTTTTTATTATTAAAGAAACGGCCGGTATGATAGTGAGGTATTTAAGTCCGGAGGGTAAGTTGCTCTCTGATTGAATATCCAGCGTGATTCGCGTTGTAAGATCTTTTTGTCGAAGTCACCACCCCTCTCTGGCATTGAGATTACCTCTAATGCAAAAAATGATAAAAAGGAAGGATCATAACTGTAATGTAGTCCTATATGGTTGCATATTGGAATGTATAAAAGGCCAGCATCCAGATAGTATAGATGGTCCTGAATTCTTTTAGCAAAGGGGCGTTTGGTCTTACCGATGTAGAAAGCACCACACCGGCAACTAGCCAAGTATACAATGCCGATAGTGGTGCAATCCGCAAAGGTTTTAGATTTCAGGAAACCTCCTCTTGGCAATAGACATCCATCACCTCTGTCTGTGCTACTCTGTAAATATTGTGGTCGTCTTTCAATCAATTTGTTCTATATGTATAAAAACTTTTTTATGTAAATTACATTTTCTAATTTTGATATATAACTTACGTGTTTGGTGTGCCTACCTTATGGTGTTTGGTGTGTTTGGTGTTTGGTGTGCCTACCTTATGGAATGCGTCCAGCGTAACTATGTGCCCACGATACGCCGGCGTAGGCAAGTTACGTCGGACGGCTGAAGCCATGTTTTTCGGCGTATCTTGCTTTGTGGATCGGCGTAAAGATGCGACGGCGCACATTTGAAATTATGGCGGCGTATCTGGAGATACGCCGGCGTAAAGCCTTTGTGGATCCGGGCCCTCATGTCTATTTGATTAGGAATGGCAAGATGGAATCAGCTATCAGTAGACATGTAGGGCTCTATCATAGTTTTGATTTTGTCCATTATTTGTTTATTGCACTGGAACATGTCCCTGCCTCTTATGGGGGGGGGGGGCAATTCCCCAGATGTTATGTTTGGAAACTAAATGGATAGCCACCTTAAAGGCCACAAAATCTCTGTGCCTTAATAAATATGTTATATATAAGCCATTCTTGTATGAGTAATTACACAATGTTTTGATGACATCATATGCATTTCCCTTTTATGTTTGATGTAAGGGTCTTATAAGCGCTCTATGCTTTCAGTTTGACCCTTATTTTTCCCTTTCCTTTTTTGTATAGCTTCTGCACAGCTCATTTCATGAATATAGGTTATAAATGGGCCGTGGGGGTATGTGCCGCTCTTGTTTTTGTTTGGGAGGTGAGTTTGGAGGCACTTGGTCCAGCTTTTCCTGTTGGGGCCACCACATTGGTGCACACTTCTATTTACCTTTCTTTCTCCCTCACCCTCCGCCCTATTTTTCTGTAACTTTTAGGGTATGAGGATATTGAACGGTAACCCCCTGATTGTTGTATGTGTAAGCCAATTTTTTTGTGGGTCCAGGCCATCCAGGGTCTTGGTGCTGTTTGGAGTGTGTGTCTGGGTCTTTGTTTGTTGTTGGTCATTCCTGGTGTGTTTTTTGTGGTATGTTATTTGGAATGGTGGGTCTGTTTGTTGGTCTGTTGCATTTCTGGGGGTTTGTTTGGTGCATCCGGGTGTTGTTTGGAGGGTTTGAGTGTTCGTTTTATCGTTTTATAGTGATTGTAAAGTCTTGTTTATTTTTTTTTTAAATAACTAACATGTTATACTTACCCCCTCTGTGCAGTTGGTTTTGCACAGAGCAGTCTGAATCCTCCTTTTCTTGGGTCTCTCTTTGCTGCTCCTGGCCCCTCCATCCTATCGAGCAGGGGCGTACCTAGATCATTTGGCACCCGGGGCGGATCCTATATCTGGCACCCCCCCCCCACGGTAAAATGTAAAAACACCCCACTGTGCCCCCTGCATCCTTCAATTTCTCTTTGTCACTACTGTGTACCTCCACAACTGCACCTCTGGACCCCTTTACATTACACAGCCCCCTGCACCTCTGGATCCCTTTACATTACACAGCCCCCTGCACCTCTGGACCCCTTTACATTACACAGCCCCCTGCACCTCTGGACCCCTTTACATTACACAGCCCCCTGCACCTCTGGACCCCTTTACATTACACAGCCCCCTGCACCTCTGGACCCCTTTACATTACACAGCACCCTGCACCTCTGGACCCCTTTACATTACACAGCAGCCTGCACCTCTGGACCCCTTTACATTACACAGCACCCTGCACCTCTGGACCCCTTTATATTACACATCACCCTGCACCTCTGGGCCCCTTTACATTACACAGCACCCTGCACCTCTGGGCCCCCTTACATTACACAGCACCCTGCACCTCTGGGCCCCTTTATATTACACAGCACCCTGCACCTCTGGGCCCCTTTATATTACACAGCAGCCTGCACCTCTGGGCCCCTTTACATTACACAGCAACATGCACCTCTGGGCCCCTTTACATTACACAGCATCCTGCACCTCTGGGCCCCTTTACATTACACAGAAACCTGCACCTCTGGGCCCCTTTACATTACACAGCACCCTGCACCTCTGGACCACTTTACATTACACAGCAACCTGCATCACTATACTCCTTTACATTACACAGCCCCCTGCACCTCTGGACCCCTTTTACATTACACAGCACCCTGCACCTCTGGACCCCTTTACATTACACAGCACCCTGCACCTCTGGGCCCCTTTACATTACACAGCACCCTGCACCTCTGGGCCCCTTTACATTACACAGCAACCTGCACCTCTGGACCCTTTACATTACACAGCCCCCTGCACCTCTGGACCCCTTTACATTACACAGCCCCCTGCACCTCTGGACCCCTTTACATTACACAGCACCCTGCACCATTGGGCCCCTTTACATTACACAGCAACCTGCACCTCTGGGCCCCTTTACATTACACAGCACCCTGCACCTTAGTAATGATTTTACTAAGTCGTTCGCGAATAGGGCATTGCGTAAGTGACGATCACGTCGTTTTGACGTTGGTTTCAACTACGCTTTCCGACGTGAGCTGGAGCATGCGCACTGGGCTTTTTTCCCGGCCGCACTTAATTTAAATACAAGCCGCCCCCTTTGAATTACGCAGGGCCATTTACACTACGCCGCCAAAAAATACGGAGCAAGTGCTTTGGGAATAAGGCACTTGCTCCATTAAGTTGCGGCGGCGTAGTGTAAATGGCTTACGCTACGCCGCCGCAGAAAAAGTATAAGGGCCAGATTCAGTAAGAGTTACGACGACGTATCAGTACCATCGTACCTTTAAGCGTATTCTCAAAGTGAGATACGCTTAAATGTTGCTAAGATACGACCGGCGTACGTCTCCTACGCCGTTGTATCTTAGCTGCCTATTTACGCTGGCCGCTAGGGGCGTGTACGCTGATTTACGCCTACAATATGTAAATCAGCGAGATACGCCTATTCACGAACGTACGCCCGACCGTCGCAGTACAGATACGCCGTTTACGTAAGGCCTTTTTTTGCAGGCGTAAAGATATTTCAACAAAAAGATGGGGCAGCCAATGTTAAGTATGGACGTCGGGACCGCGTAATATTTTTAAAATTTTACGTTGTTTGCGTAACTCATCCGTGAATGGGGCTGGACGTAAATTACGTTCACGTCGAAACCAATGAGTCATAGCGGCGTCATTTGGAGCATGCGCACTGGGTTAAGTCCACGGACGGCGCATGCGCCGTTAGTAAAAAGCTTCAATTACGTGGGGTCACACTTAATTTAAATAAAACACGCCCACATCTAACACATTTGAATTTGGCGGGCTTACGCCGGACCATTTACGCTACGCCGCTGTAATTTAGCTTGGTGAATACAGCACTTGCCTCTCTAATTTACAGCGGCGTAGCGTATCTGAGATACGTTACGCCAGCATAAATTTACGCCGCTCTACGTGAATCTAGCCCTTAGTTCTTAATTTTCTCTGATATCTAACATTTGGGCAGAAAGTAATGAGAAATCTCTTTCATCCTTAAAGAGGTTCTAAACCTCCTTCAATTTTCTACAAAATGTGTTTTATTGTTGCTTGTGTCTCAACTCTCACCAGACCCATTCGCTGGGAAACCCCCCATCAATAAAAATAAAAAAATATTTATATGTACTTTTCTCCCCAAGTCTCTTCAGCCCATTGATGTCAAAAGAGCATTTTACTCACTTCTCTTTTTCCTCTGATGGTGTGTGGCTCCTAAAGAGCACCTTTTAGGATCCTGCTATTCATCTGTAAATAGAACTTGAAGAGTTCAGTTGAACAGCACGGGTTTAATGTACTGATTTGTGTAAGTAATGCGTATGCTGTTTGTTTTTAATGTTGTTCAATAAGTAGTTATTATAATTAAGCACTTGTTCCTGCCAGGTTATTAGATGAGATAAGGCTCACTGGCACACTGCAACAGAAGCTACAGATCTCATGTCACAATTTGTATGTATATTAATCCTTCATAATCATGGCTAACTCATTACCTTGGATTCTTCTATTGAGGCCAAATGCCTGTGACCTTACAACTAGAGGAACAATTTCTGCTAATCAGGGAAAAATAGATTGGAAGCAAAGATGAATTAATCACTTTACTGCAAGCATATTTTTCATAATTAATTTAAACTGATTAGTTAAAAATGCAGCCACAACTGTTAGATAAAGGTTTAAAGAGCAGGGATTTTCAATGTTTCTGCTGACCTTTACACTGTGCTTTTGACTACTCAGCATATTCTGGTGTACCAGTATCAGTTTTGAAGTAGGTAATAAAATAGTTTTTTTTACCTAAAGTTAGGCTTAAATTTGCTAGCAGTTAAATTTTATAAGAGCATAACTGCACTTTTACTGCAAAGCTATAAAACCCAGCAAAAGTTTTGTTTTGTTTTGAAGTGAGTGAGGAAGAGTTATGTCGCGTACACAGGATCGGATTTCCGATGAAATAAAATCTGATGGAATTTTCCATCGGAATTCCGATGAAGCTGACTTTCATCAGTCTTGCCTACACACTATCAGACTAAATTCCGACCATCCAAAACACGGTGACGTAAAACACTACAATGAGCCGAGAAAAACTATGTTATATGCTTCCGAGTATGCGTTGACTTGATTCTGAGCATGCATGTTTTTTTCTCCGATGGAATTCCACACAGATGATCGGAATTTCCTATAAAAAAAATTTCCATCGTAAAAATTTCCGATGAAAAAAGTCAGATCGTGTGTACACGGCATTAGAGTTTCTGTTAGGCCTGTACACATGATCAGACCGGTCCGATGAGAATGGTCCGATGGACCATTTTCATCGGGTCACCGCTGAAGTGGCCTGATGGTCTGATGTGCGTACACACCATCAGTCCAAAATCAGATCGGGTCAGAACGCGGTGACGTAGAACACAACGACGTGCTGAAAAAGTTCAATGCTTCCAGGCATGCGTCGACTTGATTCTGAGCATGCGCGGGTTTTTGGTCCGATGCTTTTGCGTACTAACTATCGTTTTGGTCCGATGGTCAGGCGTCCATCGGACCGATTTTAAAGCAAGTTTTAAAACTTTGGTCCGATGGACAACGGTCCGATGGGCCGTACACACGATCAATTTGGTCCAATGAAACTGGCCTTAAGGCCAGTTTCATCGGACCAGTCTGATCGTGTGTACACGGCCTTAGATTTGTATTGATTTAACAACATCCAGCCCTTAGGACACACCTTTACATCTATACAGGAGCAAGTGTTTAGGCCAGGATCATGGCTGGAGCTGTAGCATGATCCTGATATAAATTTTTAGAGCCGGCAACCAACTTTTAGGTAAAAGTGATTTGAGCAACTCTACAGCTGCCTGATCACTTTCACAGGGCTAAGAAGGGGCTTCCCCCACTGCCAACTGCCACCATTCCGGGTCTCTCCCATTCCATGAGCTTGGGACCGCAGAGGAGAACGAGGAACATTGATTCCTCCCCCTCCTCTTGATAGATGATCCTGAAAGTGATAAGGATTTAGTCAGTTACAAAAAGAATGTGGGGATAGACATACAAGAACCCACCTAAATAATCAAACTTTAAAGCCTCAGCATGGGAGACACAGCAAATTATATGCAAATATTATCTTTATTATACAAAATTCATAAAAACAAAAGCATAAGAGCCTAACATTTAACCACAAATAAGTGTTGCAAGTTTAACTCCACTGAGGTAGACCATAGATATGTAAATATCAAGTAACGTAACAACATTGTTGAGCTTATGGTAACCAGATCTGCCAAGTCAATGTTTTACCAATTACACAGCTTCTTCAGGACCCGATATGACAAGGTAGAGTAATAATTAGTGCGGTGGATCATACAAGTCCAGATAGGTACAGCCTGGCAGTTGGGGTTGTTTATATATACAGACAATAGGTATGCATCTCAGGGCTGGATTAAACTTTATGATTACTTTCCTATGGGACCACTCTGCTCTTTGTACTAAATAATAGCCATAGATTCCTTTAGCTTCTGGTATATTTTCAATATGATAGTGGGGCTTTATTGTAATCCTTGATGCAGCCTACCGTATATCACCCAGTAAGATGATCTCTGATGGCCCTTTTTTCTATCAATCATTGGAAGCTGTATAGTCTATTTTAATACCATTGCCCTTATCGGATTTCTGCTTTTGGGCGGCTGGTTCTGATGCCCTTATGCCTACCCCCTCGGCTGTACCTATCTGGACTTGTATGATCCACAGCAATAATTGTTGATCTACCTTGCCATATCAGGTCCTGAAGACGCACTGTTTGTGGACGAGCTTGTTTTATAGCACCCTCCCAGACACACATTTTACGCACTGTTAGTGGACGAGCTTGTTTTATAGCACCCTCCCGGACACACATTTTCAGCTGCTTTTAGGACTTGTCAGAAGTTATCCTACTTCATGCTGATAACAAAAGAATGAAGCAGCAGAAAGACACTGGACTTAGGGCTTTGGAGAGAGGTGAATAAACACTACAGATATACAGTATCTCACAAAAGTGAGTACACACCTCACATTTTTGTAAATATTTTAGTAAATTTTTTTTTTTTTTTTATGAATGAATGAATGAATGAAAAACTTCTATAGCGCGGCACATGCGAACCAAATCGCCTCTGGGCGCTTGTTGTATCAGTCTCTCTTGACATCAAAAGAGCAGAGTTTTAATCTGTCTTCTGAAGGTCAGGTGGTTTTCCTCCAACCGAATGCAGGTTGGCAAAGCGTTCCAAAGTCTGGGACCTTGGACCGCAAACCTTCTTTCTCCTTTGGACTTGAGTCTGGCTTTGGGTACTTTGACCAAATTTTGGTCACTGGATCGCAGAATGCGATTGGGATTGAGGGGTTCTATTTTATCGCAAAGATATTGCGGGGCTTTCCCATGGATGCATTTATGAGTCAGACAGAGAGCTTTAAAAGCAATTCTGTCTTTTACTGGCAACCAGTGAAGGGATCTCAGCGACGGTGAGATTGCTTCCCAGGGTTTTTTCCCAGTCACCAGTCTGGCGGCCGTATTTTGTACGACTTGCAGACGTGCGATTTGGTACTTTGGGAGTCCGAGGTAGAGGGCATTTGCATAGTCCAGTCTGGAGTTCACAATTGTTCCCACCACGACTGGCACATCTTCTTTGGGAATGAATGGAATAAGTCTGCGGAGTAGGCGCAGCAGATGGTGAGATCCGCTGACTACTGACCCTATTTGTGCGTCCATTGTCATGTGGGTGTCAAAAATGATCCCGAGACTTTTGACTTTGGCGCTAGGGGAGATGATCTGGCCCAGAATGGGTGGAGGTGTCCAGGTTGTTGCCAGTTGACTCTTGCGACTGGCCTGAAACAGAAGAAGTTCTGTTTTAGAATTGTTGAGTTTGAGATAACTCCTAGTCATCCAGTTTTCAATCGAAGAGAGGCAATTCTCTAAGCTGAGATGATGATCCTTTCTATTGCAGATGCGAAAATACAGTTGCGTATCGTCTGCATATGAGTGATAAAGTAGTTGTTGACTACTGATGACTTCAAAGAGAGGTCGAAGATAGATGTTGAAGAGCACCGGTGACAGAGGTGAGCCTTGGGGGACTCCACATGACACCGTGCGTTTTCCAGAAGTGAACGGTCCCAATTTCACCGTTTGAGATCGGTTTCCCAAAAAGGAGGAAAACCATGGTAAATCACCCTCTGTGACTCCGGCTACCTCATTCAGCCGAGTCAGTAGCAGTTTGTGATCTACGGTGTCAAAGGCTGCGCTTAGGTCCAGCAGAACCAGGAGACAAGATTCTCCTTCATCTGCGGCCTCCAGAACGTCGTCCCATATTTTGAGTAGTGCTGTTTCCGTCCCGTGTCCGGGACGGAATCCCGATTGCAGTGGATCGAGTAGGTTGTGGGTATCTAGATGCTGTTGCAGCTGTTGTACCACCACTTTCTCCATTACCTTGGAGAAAACGTTTAGCATTGTTATGGGACGGCGGTGATTTGGATCCTTGGGATCCAGGGTAGGTTTCTTCAAGATGGGCTGGATTGTGCCCTCTTTCAGCAGGGAGGGCACTATGCCTTCCTTAAATGACTGATTTATAAGCTGCATAATGGGAGGCGCCAGGATATCGGCACATTCCTTTAGCAGCTTAGTGGGGATGATATCATTAGGCGATGTGCTGTTACGCAAAGCGCTGATGATATTTTCTGTGGCATCGATGGTAACGGGTTCCAGCGTGAACTTTGTTGGTTGTAGCCTGTTCCTCCGGGTGCTGTGTGGTAGCTCAGGAGTATTGTTTTGCGGAATGCTTTCCCGGATTCCCTCAATTTTATTGATGAAGAAATCCGACAATTCATCGCAAAATTCTTGGGTGTCTGTGTTGGGGGCTTCAAGACAGTGTGGATTCATGGTCTGCGAGACCAGCTTGAAGAGATCCCGGGGGCGGTTTAAGGCGCTGTTGATAGCCATGGAAAAATAGTTTTTCTTGGCTTTGAAGATTTCTATGTGATATCTTCTTGTTGTTGCTTTGTAGAAGGCGAGGTTCGTCTCGGAAGCGTTTCTTTTCCAGGCGGCTTCTGCCCTTCTACGCTCTTGCTTCAGTAGCGATAGCTGGTTGTTGAACCAGCCTGCCTTGTTTTTCCGGGTAAGGACTTTGCGTTCTGGTGCTACTAAGTCGGCTGACTGTAGTAGGGCTGCGTTTATGGCGTCCAGTATGTCTGCGGCCGTTTGACCTGGCTGAATTGTTTTAATTTTATTTTCCAAGGTAGATTTGAAGAGTTCCGAATGGAGCTTCTTCAGAGATCTAGACCAGTGTGTTGTCACTGGCTTGGGTGTTTTTATCAATAGGGCAGTATTGGAAATTATGAATTTAATTGCATGGTGATCTGTCCATGGCAATGGTTCATTTTCCAAAATACTTACTTTCCGATTTTGTCTGAAGATAAGATCGAGTGTGTGACCTGAAGCATGTGTGGGCCCACATACTAGTTGCTGAAGGCCTAATCCTTCCAGATGGTCGATACAGGCGTCGGCCACGGGGTCTTGAGAGGAGTTGGCCCAGAGATTGAAGTCCCCGAGCAGCAAAAGGTGTTTGCTGGTTATGGCGTAAGTGGAGATGAACTCTGACCATGGGGGTAAAAACTGCGATTTAGGCCCCGGTGGCCTATAGCAGAGCAGAATACGGACGGTCTCCTGGGGGTTTGTTTGCAGTTGCAGAGTAAGGGTTTCCATAAATGGAAGCGAGTGCTGAAGGGCTGGTTTAGATATCACAAGATGCGTCTTATGGATCACTGCCAGTCCTCCTCCTCTTTGCCCTATTCTGTTTTCAGTGATGATCCGGTAGTGTTCTGGCACCAGTTCTCCAAGAATGGTGTTACAGTCGGCTGTGAGCCAGCTTTCTGTAATAAAGAGACAGTCTAAGTTGTTCTGTAGAATGAAATCATGGATTTCTAATCGGTGTCTTACTGCCGATCTTGTATTGATCAAAGCACATGATATGTGCTTTGCTTGGGGTGGGTAGCTACATTTTTTGGCTGATGATCGTCGATCGATCCTCAAAAGTTGCTCAAATCTCAGGGCCTTTTTGGTGACGGCTGGAAGCTTTGTGGCAAATTGCCTCAGGCCCCAGATGATTTCTGCAGAATATTGCCGAACGGCCATATTCCGACAGGGGGGGGGGGGGTGGTCAGGTGGCGGTGGGGAGTAGATTCCTTGAATCCTCTCTCCTATTTTTTTAATTTGGTCCAGAGGAAGGCAAAAAAACCCTGGTTCAGCTAAGCCAATCTGCTGGGCAGGGAAAAAAATTCCTTCCTGATCCCTCTGAGGCGATCGGTTGAGACCCTGGATCAAATCTGATGATATTATGGGGGGATGATGTGAAGGGAGTAGTTTATGTAAATATTTTTATTGAGAATTTGCAATAATACAAAGTAAGGCAAACAGTGACCAGATCAAGTATAAGATATTCAATTACCGTATCCACAAGAGCATGAAAGAGCAAGTCTAGCAGTTACATACTGTGGAGCCTGTAGCTCCCGCCCCACCCTCCCCCCGCGCCCCAAATGCGACCATGCTGCGCAGGAGGTGCTTGGTGCGAACTACACCCAACGTAGCACTTGCTCCGTGAATAGGCAGGCTAAACCTCTAATAGCATAGAACTTGAACAAAAGCTGGCAAGGCATAAGGGTCAAGGTAGTTCGAGAACCAGGAGAGAGGAGAGAACTCCAATCCCCCCTGGGTCCGACTAGTGGCATACGAGAGACCCACAACACTAAAGGTATAAATTTAAACCATAACTAAAAAAAACGTAACAAAAGGACCCTTATGGTCCAGAACTGCCTCAACAGTTACATTAGGTTAACTAAGGGAGTTAAGACAACAGAGAAAGAAGAGACAGAGGAAAAAAAGAGCAGAGAAAGAGGAAGAGAAGGAAGAAATGCTAGGAAATACACGGAAGGCCAAAGACTCAGAGGATTTAAGCGCGAGAACGCAAAAATCTCTGACTAGCGTCAGGATTAAATCAGAGGACTCCAACATACGAAGCCCATGGTTCCCAAATGAGTTTGAACCTGTCGATAGTATCAAGGATAACGTTGGAGATCCTCTCATTCAACATTATCCAGGATATTTTTCTTTTGGCCCTTGGGAAGGAGACTGTTGGTGACTTCCAGGCCTTGGTAATGGTCATCTTGGCTCCCAGTAAAATGAAAAAGATCAGAGCCTGCGTGTTCTTGGGTATTTCAGGGATTGGGTTGTTGAGTAAGGCAATGGTAGGGTCTCGGGTTACCCCCACACCTGTGACTTTTCGGATAAGGTTGAAAGTTTTATACCAAAAGGACCGAATTCTAGGGAATTCCCACATTATGTGGAGAAGGGAGCCCGTATGTCCGCAGCCCCTGAAACACAGAGGGGAGGATTGTGGGTAGAATTTGGCAAGGCGAGTGGGAACTAAGTACCAGCGGGTCATGACCTTAAGACTCGCTTCTACCAATGAGGTATTCAAAATGCCCTTAAATGAGCAGGCCAAATTAGAGTGCCACCGTTCCAACGTCCAATCGAGGTCAAGGTCTCGGTCCCAGCTAGACATATAAGACGCTTTCTCCAATGGCTCGGCCAAAGCTAAGTATATAAGAGAGATACCCCCTTTTGTGTCCATGGCTGAGGAGCACCATTGCTCATAAGGGGTTACTGAGGGTGGGTCAACACTGGTTTTCTTAATCCAATGTAGGAAGTGGGAGAGCTGGTACAACCCGAATTTCTCGGAAGGGAACATTTTAAGTTTAGAGGTGCAATAACCCAGAGAGAAGGGCCCATTGGAATTAAAAAAGTGTCCAATTCTGTAAAGGCCTTTGTCAAGCCACCATTTGAAGGCGATAATGTCCAGCCCAGGGGGAAACCGAGGGTTGCGGAAGATGTGGGCCAGTGGGTGCCAGTGAGATATCAGGGGTTTCAGTTTGTGTAAAGAGTCACAAAGTGCCATAGAATGGGATAATGTGGGAGCAAGAATCGGGGGTCGGCTTTTGGGATGATTCCAGAAAAGAAAGTCCAGGGTAAATCCTGGGGTGGCAGTCCTTTCCATGGAAACCCAATCCGGTTTAGGCCCTTTCAGGTAGATTGTCGAGAACTGGCTAAGTTGGGCAGCTCGGTAGTACCACCACAGATTGGGTAACCCAAGGCCCCGCCTCAATGTAGGCCTATAAAGGTCAGTCTTAGCTAAACGGTGTCCTTTTTTGTCCCAAATGAAGCAATTGATAGCAGATTGGAGGATGTTAATGTATGATTTAGTGACTGGGATGGGTAGGGAGCGGAAAAGATACAAAATTTTGGGTAGAAGAGTCATCTTGACTGCATTTATGCGGCCTAGCCAAGATAATTTATATAGGGACCATTGGCGTAGGTCCTCCATAAGCTTCCCAACCAGGGGAGGGTAATTATGTTTGTGTAGGAGTTTAGTCCGTGAGGTGAGGTGAATGCCTAAGTAGGGAATGGAAACAGAATTCCAGGAGAAAGGGAAGTGGCGTTTCAAACTGTCTATTTGGACTTGAGGGGTTGATATGGCCACTGACTTAGTCATGTTAACTATGAGGCCAGATATGCTGCCAAAATCTGTGAGGAGTTGGGTCACAATAGGGGTCGAGGTGAGAGGAGATGTAATGAAGAGGAGGATGTCATCTGCGAACAAGGCACACTTGTGCGTCGATTGTCCGCAGCAAACCCCTTGGATGTCTGGATTGTTTCTGATCGCGATAGCCAGAGTCTCGATGGCAAACCGCAAACAAAAGAGGGGAAAGGGGGCAGCCCTGTCTCGTATCCTTCCTGATGGGAAATTGATCTGAAAAGTGACCATGGAACCTAACCTGTGCTATCGGTTGGGAGTATAGTGCCTCTAAAGTTTTAATGAAACCTGGACCAAATCCCCATTTCTGGAGCAAGGCGAAAAGATAGGGCCATGCAACCGTGTCAAATGCCTTTTGGAGATCAATGGAGAGCAAGTAACATTCCTGGGGGGGGGCCGCCATCCCAACCCGACCTCATAAGGGTGATGATGTCTACCGCCCTCCGGATATGGTCCGGTCCCTGTCTCCCCGGTATAAACCCCACCTGGTCCTTGTGGATGTATGAACCTATGAAGGAAGCTAATCTGTTCGCTAGTATTTTGGTCATTATCTTCAAGTCGTTGTTGATCAAAGAGATCGGTCTGTAATTGCCTACTTCGCTAGGGTCCTTACCCGGTTTAGGAATTACTGAAATGTAAGCTAAGTTTTCCGAGGGGTCAAGAGAGGAGTCTCTGCGCAGGGAATTAAAGAACCGGGCCAGATAGGGGGATAAGATCTCTGAAAAGGTTTTGTAGTAATGGTTCGAGAACCCATCAGGGCCTGGGGCCGAGTCCTTCTTAAGATCTTTAATGACTGTACAGATCTCGGTTTCCTGAAATGGCGAGTCTAGAATGGAACGGTGGGAGTCAGAAAGTCTAGGAAGAGGGGCACTCTGTAGAAAGGTGTCAAGGCAGGCATGGGGGGTTGGATGTCAGATGAGTACAGGTTGGAGTAGAACGACTGGAAAGCCTTGAGTATCTTCTCAGGGTTCTGAGTCAGGGCATCGTTTGAGGTCCTGACCTTGGGAATAGTATGATTCTGTAGTTTGGGGGTCAGTTTGGCCGCCAGCTGTGGGCCAAACTTGTTCGCCCGCATATAATGTCTACTATTCAGCCATTGCAGATGTTTATCCGCCGATGAGGTAAGAGCCAAATTGAGCGCTAACCTGGCCGAATCAAGTTTGGCAAGGGAAGCCTGAGAGGGATTCCGTTTGTGGCTCTTGCTAAGGGTTTTAAAATCTCTCTCAAGGTTCACTATGTCCACCTTCCATTCCCGCTTCAGTTGCGACGAAAGTTGAGTGATTTTCCCCCTCATTACTGCTTTGTGGGCTCCCCAAAGGGAGATGGGGGAGATATCGCCTTTGTCATTGTTCCTGAAGTATTCCAGCATCTCCCTCTCCAACATAGCGCAGTGCACCGGGTTGGAGAGGAGAGATGCGTTTAAGCGCCACATACGACGCCCGGGGGGGAAATCATGTTGTAAAGCTTAACCACTTAACCCCGGGACCATATTGCTGCCCAATGACCAGAGCACTTTTTGTGATTCGGCAGTGCGTCGCTTTAACTGCGACATGGCTCCCAAACAAAATTGGCGTCCTTTTATTCCCACAAATAGAGCTTTCTTTTGGTGGTATTTGATCACCTCTGCTGTTTTTATTTTTTGTGCTATAAACAAAAATAGAGCGACAATTCTGAAAAAAATGCAATATTTTTTACTTTTTGCTATAATAAATATCCCCCAAAAATATATAAATTTTTTTTTTTTCCCTCAGTTTAGGGCGATACGTATTCTTCTACATATTTTTCATAAAAAAGATCGCAATAAGCGTTTATTGATTGGTTTGCGCAAAAGTTATAGCGTTTACAAAATAGGGGTTAGTTTTATGGCATTTTTATTAATATTTTTTTTTTTTAAAACACTCACTACTTTACATTGTAGCAAAGTGTAATTTCTTAAGTGTTGTCACATGAATAGATAGAATAAAATATTTACAAAAATATGAGGGGTGTACTCACTTTTGTGAGATACTATATGTGCCCAGGTCAGATTTCATGAATGGGGTTTACATCCACTTTAAGGAACATTCCGATTTATTTTAAAAGATCCCTTATCTGGGCATTAAAATTGTTTCTACCATGGGACAAATATATAGACTTTACTATCTTCCTCTCTACAAAAAGCTGATTATAATTACCTTACTTCGCAGAATCCTTTATTATTTTCATTCTCTAGCGATACATTCTGATCTACTAAAATATAATTCCAAACGTACGTATTTTATTTGGGGTAGTTAGGACATCCGCTATACAATAAAGAAAAACTGTTTTCCTCTATGTGGAAAGTGAAACCAAATTGCATACTGACGGAAAGGAAAGTGACCCCTTGCCACACGTTACACCTTGCCCCTAACCCCTTCCATTCTTTTACAATGTGGGACAAGCTGTGACACATCCTCTTTTTGCCCCTTAGTGCATATATTTTTATTTTGGCCCATGAAAAGCTTGTTAGCATTTTGCTGGTGGCTGGTTGTACAGAATTGGATTTTTTTTTACTTTTAGAGGGGCTTTCATCTTACAGCATTGTAAAGATAATTTGGATATGCCTGGTATGGACCTAGGGCAGGACCCATGCCAATTTTTGTTTTTTAATTTGGCATTGAGTTCCCCCTTTAAATCCATACCAGTCCCTAAGGGCCTGGTATGGATTTTAGGGGAAGCCCACACCAATAGTTTTTTGGGGTATTTTTTCCTTGATTTGGTGCTTAGAGAGAATTCACATTTAGTTGACATATGTCATGGCTTACTTAGTCCACAAAATAAGTATACCCCTGAATTTCAGCTTTTTTTTTCTTGGGGGGTCATTTCTTTCCCCTTCCCCCCATTACACTTTCTACTCAAGAACTTGCACAACCAAATATGTGTATGCAACTAGATCTAATACAGATTTTAAGGGGTATGAATTGTTTGCACTTATAAAATATGTATTTCGAGTCTGCTAAAGTCAAACAAAGCAAGAAAAACAATATATATTTTTTTCTACATTAGTTACATTAATGTACTTGGGCCAAACAAAAGAGAAAGGCATGGAAAGGATGCTCCAGCATTTGACAATAGTTAGAATGGCCCTGCTTAAAATAGCTTACAATCTACAAGGGTAGGATACTAAAAATACACATTAACCACTGGACACTTAAACCCCCTTCCTAACCAGACCAATTTTCAGCTTTCAGTGCTCTCACATTTTGAATGACAATTACTCAGTCATGCAACACTGTACCCATATGAAATGTGTGACCTTTTTCACACAAATAGAGCTTTCTTTTGGTGGTATTTAATCACTGCTTTTTTTTTTTGCGCTATAAAATAAAAAAGACTGAACATTCAGTAAAAATATGAATTTTTCTTTGTTTCTGTTATAACCTTTTGCAAATGAGTAATTTTTCTTTATACATTTTGATCAACATTTATACTGCTACATATCTTTGGTTAAAATAATCCAAATTGGTGTATATTATTTGGTCTTTGTAATAGTTATAGGGCCAGATTCACAGAGCGATTACGCCGGCTTAACAGGAGATGCGCGGCGTAAGTCTAAATTCGCGCATGCGTTTCGATACTCCGCATCCCCAAAACGAGATACGCAAGAAATCTACATTTTTTTGTCCAGCGTAATTTCGATAGACAGGCGCATCCGTCCGCGCAAAACTGCGCTAGACACACCATTGATTTGCTATTCAAATATACTAATGAGGGAGTTACGAGGATCCACAAAAGAACGTTGGTGCAGCGCAGGCTACGCGCTGTGCGCAACAGCTGCACGGCCTGTCTAAAATTAGACCATATAAAAGGTGGTATAAAATTAGACAATTCGTCTACATGTCAGGCCTCGTACACACGATCAAATCTGTCTGCTGGAAACGGTCTGCTAGACCGTTTCAGCAGACAGATTTGATCGTGTGTACGGGCAAACAGATGGATTTGGCCACCCGACAGATTTCAAAGCATGCTTTGAAATCTGTCGGCTGG
Source organism: Rana kukunoris (assembly GCA_029574335.1). Lineage (NCBI taxonomy): Eukaryota > Metazoa > Chordata > Amphibia > Anura > Ranidae > Rana > Rana kukunoris. The sequence goes on from CM056053.1 coordinate 304,949,993, forward strand.
GAACCCGTCCGCCTGACATGTCTGCTGGTTAGTACGCTAACCAGCAGACATGTTGTCTCTCGCACGCGCCGAATGGTTTCGACGCATGCACGGAAGTGTTTTACTTCCTGGTGCGGTGACGTGGCAGCGTCAACGTCACCGCCACGTCACCGACACGTCAGCGCGCTGTCTGCTGGCGGGGATTTTGGTTTGCTCGTGTGTACACGTGAGCAAACAAAAATGCCAGCAGACAGATTTGTTCAAATCGGTCAGACAGATCGTTTTGAACAAATCTATTTACTCGTGTGTACGAGGCCTAAGAGAAAGCAACACTGTTAGTGAGGAGCTGAGCAGTCACACGTGTTGCACAACAATATGTATGCCGACATGCCAGTGGCATCCATGCTCATAGCTATACGACTGACTTTAGATGAGCAAAGAAGGAGGAGGGCACGGACGAGGGCACGGAGGAGGGCACGGGAGAGGATTTTTTTGTTTTTTTACAAAAAAAAAATCTTTGCTTTAAGAAACATTTTTACAAACAATATACATACATATATACATCAATACATAACATACATACAAATTACAAACACGGTCTCACTATCTTTCAATAGCCCTTTAAAACCTTGATGGATATAAGAATCTAATCTGATACAAGCCCCTCACTCTTCACTTGATATATCACACACGCATAGCCATCTTTGGCATGAGTGATTCTGAGGTGTCTCGCATCTTCAGATTCACCCCTCATGCCATCCTGGAATTAACCACAACCCTGCAGGAGCCCAACACCAGCCCAACACATGACACCACCCATGACACCCATGACAGCTACATATACAATCATAGCCCCATCCCCACAGATTTCGAACAGAACATGTATGGGGACAGCTGGCTGGTTGGTGAGTGACATGGGTGGCAGGCATGACTGTCCCCACCATGATGCTGAAATCACAAGGAGCACATGCACTACTAACATCCTCCTGTCTTATCCCTTCAGGGTGACTCTGCATATGCACTGGGACCCCATCTCATGCCTCCTATACGGAACCCCCCTAACCATGGCTACCCCATCTTCTGAGGGAAGAGCAGCCAGGAGCCAGCTCACATTAGGCATCTTTGCACGTTAAACACACACATTAATCATGGCACAATGAGAATGCATGCATGCACACCACTGTGGTCCCTAGCACAGACACATCACATCATCATCACATTGGATTGGCACAAGCCCACCATGCAGCACTTGTGACTGCAACGCCATGCCACGGCTCCAATTATGTCACTGTACATTCATACACCATTCACACGGACCTGGGGGTCACTTCTCCACCACAAATGAGGGTGACACCCCTTTTCCGGCAGGAATGTCACCCCCACACTCCCAAATCATACACAAACAGAACTAAAAAAAAAAAAAAATTGACCAGCAAAAATAAAAAATGCCCAGCAAAAATATAATTTAAAAAAAATAACAACAAAGAAAACACATAAAAGACAAAAATCACTCTGCAAAACAGTCCCCAAATATCTCAAAGACACGTCACAAACAAACAAACAAACGCTAATAAACAACAGAACAAAAGCACCTTGCTGTATAGGGAGGGATACAAAGGGATGTACTTTTGCAAAGGAAGTGCGTTTGTCTCTGTCTATTTATGCTGTTTGCGTAGTTCACTAATTTGCCCTAGTCCACTTCCAATTTCACTGATTGCGCCGTTCCCGAGTTGTGAGCATGCGCACAGAGGTGCTGACCATGGTCTGCTTCAAGCGCGCATGCGCGAGCCGGCATGGGGTCACGGCTCATTTCAATGTAACACGCCCACGTCCTTCCCAATTTGTATTACTCCGCCTTGCGCCTCTGAAATAACATTGCGCAGACGCAAATTTCTGCGTAAAACCGACGAGAATAGGGTGATTGCGCCGCTACATTGCGCCAGTCTAACGTAAAGGCGGTGCGCTACGCCGGCCCAATAATGTGCAGATGTACGTGAATCTGGCCCATAGAGTCTACAAGTTATGGTGTCAATCTCTGAAAATTGATCACACCTGAAGTATTGATGGCCTATCTGATTTCTTGAGACCCTAACAAGCCAGGACAACACAAATTACCCCTTTTTGGAAAGTAAACATTCCAAGGTATTTAGCAAGAGGCATGGTGAGTTTTTTAAAGTTGTAATTTTTTCCCACAATTCTTTGCAAAATCAAGATTTTTTTCCCCAAAATTGTCATATTAGCAGGTTATTTCTCACACAAAGCATAGGCATACCACAAATTACACCCCAAAAAACATTCCTCCTGAATATGGCAATACCACATGTGTGAGACTTTTACAGAGCCTGGCCACAGAGGGGCCCAACATGCAGAGAGCACCATCAGGCATTCTAGGAGGATACATTACACATCTAATTTCCTGACTACCTTTTGCACTTTTGAAGGCCCTGAAGCACCAGGAAAATGGAAACGCCCCAAAAATTACCCCATTTTGGGAATTGAACACCCCAACGTATAATCTATAAAGCATTATGAGTCTTTGAACATGTCATTTTTTTTCTACTAGTTATTGGAAAATGTGGAGAAAAAATTAAAACGCTTTTTTTTTTTTTTTTTACACAAAGTTGTCCATTTATACAATATTTTTAACACTTAGCATGTACAAACCAAAAAGACACCCTCAAAATAGATTCTCCTGCTCCTCCTGAGTACGGCAATACCACATGTGGGAGACTTTTCTACAGCCTGGACACATACAGAGGCCCAACATGCAGAGAGCACCATCAGGTGTTCTAGGGGCATACATTTCTCAAATATAATTTGACTACCAATTAAACTTTTAGGCACTGCAGTGGCATGGATGAGAACTGATGTGGCATGAATAAGCATGAATGGGGATGGATGAGCTGTGAATGGGGATGGCTGAGCATGGTTGAGCCATTAAGTAAATGTCTGGGTATGGCTGAGTATGGATGGGATGGCTGAGTACGGCTGGGTATGCCTGAGTATGGCTGAGTATGGCTGGATACGGCTGGGTATGGCTGAGTATGGCTGTGTGTGGCGAAGCATGGCTGGGTATGGCTGAGTATGGCTGGGTATGTCTGAGTATGATTGAGCACGACTGGGTACGGCTGAGTATGACTAGGTATTGCTGGATTTTGCTGAGTATGGCTGGGTATCGCCGAGTATGGCCGCGTATGGCTGAGTATGGCTGGAAGTGGATGGGATGGCTGAGCATTGATGGATGGATGAGTATTGCTGAGTGTGGATGGCTGAGCATGGATGGATGGATGAGTATAACAGAGGGATGGCATAACATGGATGGATGAATATGACAGAGGGATGGCTGAACATGGATGGATGGATGAGGCTGCAATGGGCACAGAGCAGTGCTGTGGGCACTACAGATCAAGCCCAGAGTGCTGCTGCAACCAATCTCTTCCCTCTCCGCTCACACTGTACCGATCAGTACAGAGAGGGGAGAGAGGAACTGGACATGATGCCAGTTTGTTTACAGATGATCGCTCTATCATTTGACAGTGGCCATTTACTGTAATCCATGATGCACCGGGTCCTCTGGAACCAGCGGTCACAGATACTCCTGGGAGCACGATTCTCGTAGGATGTCAATGTATGTCCTCCCAGAGTCATCGAGCCATGCTGTAGCCGCCATTCGGCTATGGCGTGGACATTAAGTGGTTAAACAAATCACATTAGAAATGCAGGGATACAATCCAAGCTAATAACAAGCATGACTAACCTTTTTTGTGATCAGAAGTTTTGCCCCAAACCCCCAAAAAATTACATGGCAGAATTATCATAAGCAAAAAAGACAAAATTAATACAAAAGGCAGAGCACAAACTACGTTGACACACACAGCAGGAATGAATTAGCAGAAGCATTTCTTTTTATCTCAACCATTACATAGCAGTTGTAAGTCTAACATGTGAGATTTAGAAGCAATCATCAACAGTGGTGGCTGGTGCTTAACATTTTTGGGAGGGCGCAAACGAAAAAACAAAACAAAAAAAATTGCAGCCTCACTGTGCCCATCAAATGCAGCCATTTATTGTCACCACTGTGCCATGCCATCAAACGCAGCCACTGTGTCATGCCATCAAATGCAACCACTGTGCCATGCCATCAAATGCAGTCATTGTGCCATGCCATCAAACGCAGACACCGTGCCATCAATTGTCACCACTGTGCCATGCCATCAAATGCAGCCACTGTGCCATCAATTGTCACCACTGTGCCATGCCATCAAATGCAGTCACTGTGCCATGCCATCAAACACAGCCATTGTGCCATCAACTGTCACCACTATGCCATGCCATCAATTGTCACCACTGTGCCATCAATTGTCACCACTGTGGTCATAAACTGTCGCCACTGTGCCATCAATTGTTACCACTGTGCCCATCATTTGTTACCACTGTGTCATCAATTGTTACCACTGTGCCCATCAATTGTTGCCACTGTGCCCCGCAATTGTCGCCACTGTGCCCCGCAATTGTTGCCACTGTGCCCTGTAAAATGCTGCCACTGTGACCTGTACGTGCCATCAATTGTTACCACTGTGCCCATCAATTGTTACCACTGTGCCATCAATTCTTACCACTGTGCCCATCAATTCTTACCACTGTGCCCAGCAATTGTAGCCACTGTGCCCCGCAATTGTTGTTACTGTGCCCAGTAAAATGCTGCCACTGTGACCTGTATGTGCCATCAATTGTTACCACTGTGCCCAGCAATTGTAGCCACTGTGCCCTGAAATTGTGGCCACTGTGCCCAGTAAAATTCTGCCACTGTGACCTGTAAAATGCCCCCCCCCCCTGCCTGGCACTTACCTTTCTGGGGTCAGCCGTGCTTCTACCGTCCCTCGATGTCTTCTCCCGCCCTCAATAACGCTTCAGCCAATCAGAACCGGTGAATCTGATTGGCTGAGACGCCTGTCAGTCTTATCCAAGGAACGCAGTGACAGTACATCCCGAGGATAAGCATTCAGGAAGCCTTCCGCCCATCAGAGCCGCTGTCTCTGATAGGCACTTCCACACAGCCAACCAGCTGCCAATATTCAGATGGCCGGTGCTTTGCATCCGGCCATCTAAATAGTGGGCAGCAGCGGCGAAAATACATAGATTCATGCAATGCATGAATCTATGAATTTCAGTGGTTGTGCGAGAGCCAGAGGGGGCGGCGCTCCAGCGCCCTCTATGGACGAACCGCCACTGATCATCAAACAGCCTTAGTGGGGTGTGCAGGGTTAGGAATTATGCACACATCTATTTGTAACCCAATATACACTCTGCAGAGAAAAATCAAGCCTGTTCTTAGGCCAAACAGCTGCCACAAATGCTGCACTTTAAATAACCTAAACTTGCTCAGCCCCATTCACCCAGTAAAGGATACACCCACCAGTATAATTGATTCTGTCTTTTTTTTGGTGAATGAGTAGGGGTACAGTGCAGTGTACCCAATATCCATTCACATAAGGGGCCCACGGATCTGGTGTCCCTTGTTAAAGGGGACTTCCAGATTCCAATAAGCCCCCGCCCTCAGACCCCCATAACCACCAGGCAAGGGTCATGGGGATGAGGCTCTTGTCCCCATCAAAATGGGGACAAGGTGTTTTGGTGGGACCCCAAAGCATCCTCCCCATGTTAAGGGCATGTAGCCTGGTACAGTTCAGGAGGGGGGCTTTCTTTCCCCCCTTTTCCTGCGGGCCTACCAGTTTGCGTGCTCAGATAAGGGTCTGGTATGGATTTTAAAGGGACCCTACACCATTTTTTTGGGGCGCGGGATCCCCTTAAAATCCATACCAGACCTGAAGGGCCTGGTATGGATTTTGGGGGACCCCTACGCCATTTTATGCAATGTTTTTTTCTATATTGCCTGGGACCCAACAATACATTACAGCTGCGAAAACGTTTTTCCCTTTGAAATGGTATATTATCACCCACTTATATTAGTTACATTCTTCACAGACATTATGGAGTCCGTACCAGAAATTGCCAGCCACGGCAGCGGAGATTTCTTCGTCCTGGCGGGGAGGCGTTTGCCGCTCTATGCCCTGGGTGCCTTTCCCACCTCAGCTCCCGGTGGAGACACTATTGGGGCTCCCTGTCCTCTCGGTGCTTTACAGTGACATGCTGAGTTTTTAAGTGAGTAGAAAGTATCAACTTTTTCCCGTCTATGCCCCCCCTCCTCCCCATATCTTCATTTGTTATTGGGGTTAATATATGTTCAATGCTTTATACTCTTTTTACAGAAACGTCATACGCATCAGCTCCTGACGAGGTGGTATTATCCATCGAAATGCGTAGAGCTTACAAAGATGCATACTCTAATGATGCCATCTGTGAGGATATTATTCCTTTTTACAAAAGAAAGCTTTATACAAATTTGTACATGGAGCTACAATGGGAATGTTATTGTATATCTTTTCATCACTTATGTTATTTACTGTATTTATCTTTTTATTGTATTCGAGTTTTTGTAAACATAACCTTTATTGCAATATCCATTTGAGTGTACTATGTCATGGTCATTGTTCTCGCATTCAAAAAATAAAAAAAAATGGTGTAGGGGTTCCCCCCAAAAATCCATACCAGACCCTTATCCGAGCACGCAACCTGGCAGGCCACAGTCAAAGAGGGGGGCAGGCTGGAGCACGTCTTTCTTTGGGTGCCTCCCATGGAGGCAGGCTCATGTGCATTGTATCCTTGCTGGAGATCGAGAATAGATTACATTGCTGAAGATCAAGAATGGATTAAATCACTGGAATCTTTTTTTTATTTTTAATAAAGGGCTTGTCCCAAGCTGTCTCCTGTGGTATTTAACATTTTGATACTTTTTTGTGTGAAATGATAGAGGTACAATGTACCCCTTACCAATTCACATGGGGGAGCTGGGATCTGGATGTCACCTTTGTTAAAGGGGGCTTCTAGATTCCGATAATCCCCCCACAACCACCGGACAAGGGTTGTTGTGATGAGGCCCTTGTCCCCATCAACATGGGTACATCCTACCCATGTTGAGGGCATGTTACCTGGTATGGTTCAGGAGGGGGGGTGTTATCTCGTCCCCCCCTCTTTTCCTGCCGCCTGCCAGGTTGCGTGCTATGGATTTTTTGGGGGAACCTCACGCCATTTTTTTTAAATTGCAGTGAACACATGGGGCGTTTGCATCAAATTCGAGCGAGATCGCAGTGCATTGACGGCTGCTGATTGGCAAAAGCATGCACCCGAATGGCAGGCTTTGGCTAATCACAGTGCAATCTGCTTTGAGAGCCATGATTGGCCAGAGGCAGGGTGAGTGAGGTGTACACAATGTCCCATAATGTACATCCACTGTTCACCATGTCATTCAATGATGTTAATCCATCATCCATTATAAAGAATGTAACCAGCCAATACAAACACAACATCAATTGCATGATGCTTAAATGGACTCTCATCACAAATGACAGATCACTAACTAGCTACCTAATGTCGCTGAACTGGACAGGGTTGCTAATGACCAAATAGGGTCATTACTGTATTTGACCATCGACATTATTCAGGATCCCCGCTGGCCTGTTTAATATGTGAATTGTGATCACAAGTTATTTCCAGGAGCAGCCAGAATTTTGGGCGAGAGAACAGGCCAAATCCAGTCATTTAGTTTGCCTGTTCAGTCTACATCGACGAGCTACAGTCTGGTTTAAGCACATGAACTCTATTATTATTACATTGTTGGGGAACAACTGCTGCAAGGCTCATCACTTACATTTATTAATGTAAAAATGTTTTAATAGTTTTATTTGGAAAATTAAGTTATGATTGAATAAGGAAAATCTACATTTTTCTATACTTTGATTCTTATAAACAATGAACATTTACATTCTCTGAACTGTAGAGAGTCATGCAGAATTTAAGCAATTTCAATTCCTAAATGGTCAAATCTTCACACGGTTTGCAAATTGATTCACTACAGATCTAGGCTTGGACATAACCAGAGAAACTGAAGCCTATTTTAGCAGATTGTGCACTGCTTGAAATGCTTGTCTGAATTAACCACTTAAGGACCCCCGCACGCACATATACGGCCACAGAATGGCTCGTACAGGCACAAGGGCGTAAATTTACGTCCCCGCCTACGTGCGGTTCGGGGGTCCCATCGGGACCCCCTCCGCGGCGTGCGGGGGTCCCCCTGCCTCTGGGAGCGATCGCCGACGAGCGGGCGGATGTCCGTGATTTCTGCCCCCCCCGCGATCGCTCCCAGCCAATGGGAGCGCGCTCCCATCGTGTCAGTTCCTCCTCCTGTGTTTACACAGGAAGGAGGAAATGATGTCACCTCTCATCGCAGCGCATCACAAGTAAGTGTGCACCAACACAACACTGACACACACTCACATAGGCACATTAACCCCTTGTGATCGCCCCCCCCCACCCCCCTGTCACAGTGTCACTGAATGCAGTGATCTAATCACTGCATTTAGTGTCAGTGTGACAGGCAGTGTAAAAAACAGTTAGTGTTAGGTTCAGGATAGCCCCCCCACCCCCCCTAATAAAGTTTTAACCCCCTGATCACCGCCCTAGTTAACCCTTTCACTCCCTATTGCCAGCGTCACTAAGCGATCATTTTTCTGATCGCTGTATTAGTGTCGCTGTTCCCGCTAGGTAGCTATTTTTTTTTATTGCGATTTTTTTTTTTACTAAAGACATGTGGCTGAATTAATTTTGGCCTAAATGTTTTACTAAAATTTAGTTTATTTGATTTTTTTTATAACAAAAAGTAAAAAAATTGTGTTTTTTTTCAAAATTGTGGCTCTATTTTAGTTTATAGCGCAAAAAATAAAAATCGCAGAGGCGATCAAATACCACCGAAAGAAAGCTCTATTTGTGGGAAGAAAAGGACGCAAATTTTGTTTGGGAGCCACGTCGCACGACCGCACAATTGTCTGTTAAAGCGACGCAGCGCCGAATTGTAAAAACACCTTGGGTCATTTAGCAGCGTATGTGTCCGGGTCTTAAGTGGTTAAAAAAAGGAGAATAGCTTTCAGTATCACACCACCTTCCCGCTTTCCTCCCCAATCAGGGTCACACAAACCTAGTATACTTAATTTATACTGGCCTTGGGAGCAAAAGTTCCCCCTGCCCAGTCATCCTTGCTCTGGACATATACGTTTATATACCTGTTGTATGCCTAATAGATCTGTATGGTAGATACACTGGGCCAGATTCACGTACATTGGTGCATTTTTTGACCAGCGTAGCGCACCTCCTTTACGTTAGACCGGCGCAATGTAGAGGCGCAATCACCATATTCTCGTAGTATTTGCGCAGAAATTAGCGCTGGTGTAACGTTAATTCCGAGGCGTAAGGCGGAGTAATTCAAATTGGGAAGGACGTGGGCGTGTTACATTGAAATGAGCCGTGACCCCATGCAAAGGGCCGGCCAGCTCGCGCATGCGCACATGAAGCAGACCATGGTCAGCACCTCTGTGCGCATGCTCACAACTCGGGAACGACGCAATCAGTGAAATTGGAAGTGGACCCGGGCAACTTAGTGAACTACACAGACAGCATAAATAGACAGACACAAACGCACTTCCTTTGCAAAAGTACATCCCTTTGTATCCCTTCCTATACAGCAAGGTGCTTTTGTTCTGTTGTTTGTTGCGTTGTGACTTGTCTTTGTGATATTTGTTGACTGTTTGATCTAGTGTTTGGTAGAATATATTTGAAAGTGTTTTTTGGTGACTGCTTGTGAGACTTTTTGGTTGATAGATTTTGGATTGTTTGTTTTGTTGCTTGATTTTTCCTGCTTGTTTTTGTGAGTGATTTTTGGTGATTGTTTGAGAGAGAGTTTTTGTATGAGTATGACTGAGAGGAAGAGGAAGTGCAATTTTTCTTTGGGGGAGAAACAAATTATTGCCCGGGCCATTACCCAATATGGGCATTTCCTCCACGTCTGGTCAGAAAGAAGCTGGCCAAAATGCCAGGGGCACTGAGGGGGCCCACCATGCCCTGTTAGGCTGACAGTGGAGGAGCGTGCGGTGGCCCAGACCTTTCATAGAGAACAAGTGGAGGGCCTGCCTGGCTATGACTCCAGTCATGAAGGCGTGATGCCAGGTAAGGTTTTTGTTTTCCTATCTGGTGTGTAGCATGTGTGGGGGAGGGGGGGAAAGGAATATGTGGCAAGTGTGTGGATCCTCCAACCTGGGAATGTTTTGTGTCATCCACAGATGTGCAGGAGGGTGCTGGGCCATCTGGGCTGACCGCACCATCCCAGGGACAACAGCCTGATGAGGACCCTCCGACAAGGCCGGAGTCCTCGGAGGAGTTGGAGGAGGAGGAGTTTGAGGAGAAGGAGGATGTCATGTCAGCCAGTGGATTATTATTTTTGGAGGAGTCTTCCTCTCTGGCTGGCAGCAGCCAGCCCTCCATAAGGGCTAGCCCCTCCCACTCCTCCCCCAACAGGGCTACCCTCCCAAGGGCCTTCCCTTCTCCCCGGCCACAAGCATCAGCTGGAGGCAGGAAGTCGTCCAAGAAGACCAGGGGTGTGGCCGAGGTTCTGCCCGCCAATCTGAGAAGGGACCAGGCCCTTCAGACCCGCCATCTGGGACAGGTCAGCCAGACTTTGGGGCGGATGGAGGAGAGCCTGTCCTCCATAAAGGATACGCATGGGGACCTGGACTGCCACTCCCGGGCTCTTACAAACTGCCTAAACGTACTGCAGACTACTACAGCAGACGTTGGGCAGGATGTGAGGCCCTCACCCAGGCTATCCAGGCCAATACGGCATCACTAAGTGCTGGCCAGACCAGAATTGCCGTGGCCTTGGAGGGCAGGCCGCCAGGTGGGCAGAGACCAGGGGCTGCTCCTCCTTCCCTGGATTACCCCCCCTCCCCATGAGTCTCCCCTGAGGAGCCGGGGCCGTGGTCGCCCCAGGCATGGGTCATGCCAGCGGCATTAATTTGGTTTCCCCCCCCCTTTATTTTTTTCCTGTTTTTTTTTTCCAGTTTTTTTTTTCCAGGTTCATTGTGCCATGATTAATGTGTGTGTTTAACATGCTAAGATGCCTAATGTGAGTTGTCTCTTGGCTGCTCTGCCCTCAGAAGACGGGATATCCTCGATTAGGGGGGGATTGTCTGGTTCAGGGGTTAGGTCATCACGTATGTCAATCTGCAGGCCCTTTCTCACTGCGAAGTTGTGCAGCATGCAACATGCACCGATGATCTGGCACACAAAGTTTGGGGAATACAACAGGGTACCCCCAGACTTATCCAGGCATCGGAAACGTGACTTCAGGAGGCCAAAGGTGCGCTCCACCACTGCACGTGTTTGGGCGTGGGCTTGATTGTATCTTTCCTCTCCTGGGGCTTTGGGTTCCGGATAGGAGTCATGAGATGGGGTCCCAGTGCATATGCAGAGTCACCTGTAAGGGAAAAGACAGGAGGATGTTAGTCATGCATGTGCCCCTTGTGATGTGTGCATCATGGGGGGGACCGTCATGCCTGCCACCCATGTCACTCACCAACCAGCCAGGTGTCCCCATACACGTTTTGTTCGAATTCCATTGGGATGGGGCTCTGATTGTATATGTAGCTGTCATGGCTGGATCCAGGGTGTTTGGCACGGACGTGCCATATGAGGCCTTGGGCATCGACTATCACCTGTACGTTGATGGAATGCCAATGCTTCCGATTGCGGTATATGTGCTCTGTCTCATGGGGGGGCTGGAGTGCCACGTGTGCAATCAATGGCCCCCACGGTGCGTGGGAATCTGGCAATTCTGTAGAAATCTGTCATTGCCTTCAGCCACAGCTCCTCAGTGGTGGGTTTGATGATTTGGTTGGCCATGCATCTGAGGATTGCAGGGACAACCTGGTGCACACATCTGCTCATGGAGGATTGTGACATCCCAGCCACCACTCCACTTGTTCTTTGAAAAGAGCCACTGGCAGGCAAGGAAATGGAGTGTTGCAAAGACCTTCACCAGTGGCTGCACTGCATGTGAGCGGTGTGTTCAGCTGGTGATGTCATCCTGCAGGGTTATGGTAAATTCCAAGATGGCATGAGGGGTGAATCTGAAGATGCGATACACCTCAGAATCACTCATGCCAAAGAGGTCTATGCGGGTGCGGTATATCCTCTCCCGTGCCCTCCTCCGCGCCCTCCTCTGTGCCCTCCTCCGTGCCCTCCTCCGTGCCCTCCTCCTTCTTTGCTCCTCTAAAGTCATTAGTATAGCTATGAGCAAGGATGCCCCGGGCATCTTGGCATAAAGTTTGTTGGCCAGCAAGTGTGACTGCTCAGCACCTCACTAACAGTGTTGCTTTAGCTGACATGTAGACGGATTGTCTAATTTTATACCACCTTTTATATGGTCTAATTTTAGACAGGACGTGCAGCTGTTGCGCACAGTGCGTAGCCTGCGCTGCACCAACGTTCTTTTGTGGATCCCCCTAACTCCCTCATTTGCATATTTGAATAGCAAATCAATGGTGTGTCTAGCGCAGTTTTGCGCGGAAGGATACGCCGGTCTAACGAAATTATGCCGGTCAAAAAAAAGTAGATTTCTTGCGTATCTCGTTTTGGGGATGCGGCACATTGAAACGCGTGTGCAAAATTAGACTTACGCCGCCCATCTCCTGTAACGCCGGCATAATCGCTCTGTGAATCTGGCTCACTATTTATAATTATCGTATTTATTGGCGTATAACACACACCGGCGTATAACACGCACCCCAAGCTTAGAAGGGAAGTTTAAGGAAAAAGAAAATTACATTTTAAATGCCCATAAATGCAACCTTATCAGTGTCCATCTGCTGTCTTGCCCAGCATATATCAGCAGCCTTGTCCAGCATCCATCTGCAGTTTTGCACAGAGTCCATCCAGCATTATAAGTGTCCATCTGCACCTTGCTCAAAATTGCAGCATTATGTATTTTTAAATTTAGCGCCTCAGCCAAGCTGTACAGAGACGGATTTCCTGTTTATTCGGCTTCTCTTGGCGGGACAGGGCGCTACTGCTAGTGGAGCTGAGCCTAGCCGAGTACACTGTATGATCTGCTCAGCTCCGTCTATGTCGGTGGCGCTCAGAAACAGAGGTGCGATCGGCTCTGCTCCATCTATGTCAGCGGCGCTCAGAAACAGCGGGATCGGCGTATAACACGGACCCACGATTTTCCCCTGATTTTAAGGGGAAAAAAGTGCGTGTTATACGCCGATAAATACGGTAAATATTACAAAAAAAAGTTTGCTTTATTCAAACACACGGGAGTGGTTTAAATTTTGCTATTGGAGCAGATTTTAAGATATCGACTAATCTGTGCTATGCCTTACTCAAGCATACAAAACAAGTGAAAGTTTCAGTAGACTTGATTTTACAGACTAATATTTAAAGAGTGAAATATATTGTACTTTCATGTGGAGAAAACCCAACTAACGCATTGTAGGCAAGAGAAAATTATGAAATCTCAATGGTTCTGCCATAGCAACTATGCAAACATCCCATGGGAAGAATTTAGATAATAGAAATAGCAATATTTCTCAATGTGTTTTCACTCTTGACAGTTTTATCTTCACATCTGCCTGATGACCAATATAAATGAAAAAAGTTCCCTGGTCTATTGTTACTTTCACTCCACTCTCTCTTTTTTTTTATATAAAACAAAACATTGATCACAAGTATAGTTTAATGATGGAAGCTACAATATATTTCATGATAATACTTATAAAGTGCTTTACAACTCTTAGGCCTCGTACACACGAGGCAATTCATTTGTTCAAATCGGTCGGACCGACCGATTTGAACAAATCTGCCTCTTTGGATTTTGGTTTGCTCGCGTATACACACGAGCAAACCAAAATCCCCGCCAGCAGACGGCGCGCTGACGTGTCGGTGACGTGGCGGTGACGTTGACGCCGCCACGTCACCGCACCAGGAAGTAAAACACTTCCGCGCATGCGCCGAATCCATTCGGCGCCGGTGCGAGACAACATGTCTGCTGGTAAGTGTACTAACCAGCAGACATGTCGGGCGGACGGGTTCCCACCCGATAGATTTCAAAGTATGCTTTGAAATCTGTCGGGTGGCCAAATCCGTCGGCTCGCCCGTACACACGATCGAATCTGTCTGCTGGGACAGTCTAGCAGACAGATTTGATCGTGTGTACGCGGCCTTACTCTTCATCACAGTGCCCTGTTTTCTCTTTCTTAGGCCGCGTACACACGATCGAATTTATCTGCTGAAAACGGTCCGACGGACCGTTTCAGCAGACAAATTCGAGCGTGTGTACGGGCAAGCAGACAGGTTTTTACAGCAGACAAATTTTAAAGCATGCTTTAAAATCTGTCTGCTGGGAACCCGTCCGTCCGACATGTCCGCTTGTTAGTACACTAACCAGCGGACATATCTGCCCGCACATGCGTCGAATGGATTCGACACATGCGTGGAAGTATTTTACTTCCTGGTTCGGTGACGTGGTGGTGTCAACGTCACCGCCACATCACCGCCACGTCACCGCGCTGTCTGCCGGCGGGGATTTTGGTTTGATCGTGTGTACACGATCAAACCAATATATCCCAGCAGACAAATCCGATCAAAATGGTCTGTCAGACCGATTTGATCGGATTTATTTAGTGATGTGTACGCGGCCTAACTGTTTCTGCCCCTGGTTTACAGAAGTCACCCATGAGTTTGACCTTTATTCTTCGGTAAAATTCCAGAGTAACTTGTTCAAGTTTATTAAAGGCAAAGGTAATAGTCATATCCATATTCCCAGTGAGAAAATTTGCTCTTTTGAATTTACTGGAGAATACCTCTCCATGGGTGAAATTCCATGCTGGTTCTGGTCCTATGGTTCACGTGATCATATGCTGAGAAATTTGAAAACTCAGTGCAATTTTTTTGCCACGTCCTACTGGTGTTAAAAATTAGGCCTATAAATATGTCATTACAATGTGTTTAAGGTGAACTATATGCAGATAAAAAAATATAATCCATAAATGCACTTATTAAAAAAATAGAAATATTATTTATAAGAGGTGCTTTTAAGTTTTATGTGCTTTTACAAACAGTACAATTATCATGGATAGCGGTAATGTGCCACCCCTACCTGACCAAAAGCAGAGTTTCACCCAAAAGGGGAACTTTTACTCATACTATCCCCTCCTTTGGTGCCACAATTGTCACCTTTCGATGGGCAGGGGGAAAAGAATACCTGTCTTTGAGAGGTATCCTTTTCCACTTCTGGAAGCCTCAGTCATGGGCATTTTGACATCACGACTGGGGCTCTTTCCTTCTCTCTCCTCCTTCCAATGCCAATGGGCCACTAGGCCTCATGCATGCGCAGTAGGGTTCTCGGCGTGAAGCCAAAAGGCTACACTGCCAGGTACCCTTACCCACAATGGAAGTGGCAGCACCAGACAGCACATGACAGCTGATGGAAACATCAGCTGTGGTGCCAACATCGCTGGACTTCAGAACAGGTCAGTGTTGTATTATTAAAAGCTAGCAGCTGCAGTATGTGTAGCTGCTGGTTTTAATATTTTTTGGGGGGCAGACCTCTGCTTTATGCTGTAGTGTAAAATTAAAAAAAATGACAAGTCAGGTTTATCCCAAAGTTAAAACTAGAATGCATAATTTCAAGAAAATAGAAAATAAATATTGTACAGTGGTCATAGAATGTGTAAGCAGCTTAGTTAGACTGCAATGTAAGAAGAAAAGACAGAGGCAGTTTTTCATCTTCATTAAAAATTGTATTGATTGTATTATGAGTATGTAAGCAGCTACTTTAGGTCAAAAATAAGAGAGAAAGACAAGCTGAAACCTGAAACAAAAATGATTTTGTCATTTCATAAACAATGACCACACATATTGTACAGTGGCTGGATAGTATGCAATCAGCTTGGTTAGGTCGCAATGTAGGGGGAATAGAGAGGAGGCAAGTTGTATACTTAAATTGGCTGTAAACCCACACACACCTGTGTTCATATCTATGTAGGAAATGTCCATACAAATAAAAGCAGCAAAAAAATGAATATAAAAAAAATGCTTATTTTTTCTTGCATTTTCCTCTTTTACAAATAATTTATTGCAGAAAAGATGTCATAACAAATTATCCCAGCAATGATGGAGGCATAGGAGGCATAGAGATTCATACATGTTAGAGTCGGTTCACACTGGGGCGACTTGGGATCCGACTTGAAGTCGTCTCAAGTCGTCCCAAGTCGCGCTGTCCAGAAAAGCAATGTAAGTGAATGGGAGCGGTGTTAATACACACTACTCATGTCGCTCCGACTTCAGAAGAGGTTCCTGTACTACTTCAATCAGACTTCTAGGCGATTTGTACCCATTGATTTCAATGGAAGTCGCTTCCAAGTCTGATCACTGTTTTAATTAAAGCGACCTTTCAGCAAGATAACATACATTTCTCAGGCAAACCCCTCCCTCCCCTTCCCTCTCCCAGATCTGATTGTTGTTTTATTGGCCACTGGAATGTCTCCTGACCTGAAAAGGACTTCAAGTCGTGTTGTAAATCGCCCCAGATCGCCCTGTGTTTCATGCTCAAGTCGTGTTTAAGTTGCTTCTGAAAGTCGTGCTGGAAGTCGTGTCGCCCCAGTGTGAACCGACTCTTAGGTACCAGACATATTTACATATATAAAATATCGCAATGTGTTTATTCAACACTTAAAATAAACAAGCCATCCCTTTTGGTGTGATTTGTACAGAACAAATACAGCTTTGCAATCATTTGAAATAAGGGCTTAATGAAGAAAAGTAGAGTAGCTAAGAAGGAAGGAACATGAATGAGTAGGTTCTGGGGAAAATGAGTGCAAGTGCACAGTCTTTACATTGCTATATCACCTGAAAAGGCAACACACTTATAGAGTGGCAACTTAGTAGCAGAGGCAGGAGCTTATAATGATTTCAGGAGCTGGCAATGAAGGTCACAGATGGTAGTGGTGGCAAGTCAGGAGAGATGGGAGGTCCTGGTAATAGTGAGAGTCTAGCAAAGATCGCAAACATTGGTAATCATGGCAGACCAGAAGAGGTTGAATGAGCTGGTAATGGATATAGGAACTAATAATTCTGGAAGTACAGCAGAGGAGCTGGTAATGATGGCATGAATTGGTAATGGTGAAAGATACATTTTTTTTGCACCCAATGACTAAAGCAAATAGCAGTAGCATCAACTGCAAATGTTTTGTAATTATTGCTCATATAGGACTGGTTATGTTTATAAAAGTGTGTCAGTCCACAGTGTCATGGTTTCGAAGGATTCACCTCTTTGTAACAAAACCAAAACCAAAACCTTTTCTAGGTGGCAAATTTTTGATAGTTTTGGGATGGTTTCATGAGCACTGCTATTTTCCCCTTGTATCAGGGATCCAAAAGGGTGGTAACCCAATAATTGTGCCTCTCCGTCATATGTACTCATATTTACTCATTATATGGGGAGCTCTATTTGTCCTCATCAATATGGTTACAAGGGGTTTGCCGGGGGAATGTTAAGTGCATGTGGCCTGGTATGGTTCAGGTGGGGGATGCACCCTACTCCTCCTTTCCTGGCCTGCCAGGTTGCTTGCTCAGATTATAGTATAGAGGTGTCTCACTCCCGTTAGGCTATGACTGCCCAGTCTGTATGACCATTTACGTATTTTAAAAGAGGGAGAGATTTATGCGGATTTTGCAAAGGTAAAGATACTATTTAAATGTGGTTCAGTCTGTAGGTAGGTAAAATCCCGTATGTCGAGTGCGCATGCGCGGTATACAGCATGCATGTGCGCATGCGCGAGGTGGAACGCACCTCTTGACCAATGGGATCGAATGGGCGAACAGTGAGCGAGGCATCGACACGTTCGTTGCAGCAACGTAACTGACGTTTGAATAAATAGAACGCATGATACGATCGTACGTCGAAATGCATGACACGATCGTACGTCGAAACGTATGACACGATCGTACGTCGAAACGTATGACACGATCGTACGTCGAAACGTATGACACGATCGTACGTCGAATTGAAGATCACTTCCGCCCATGCCCTGACTATGCCGTATGGTCCGCCGGACGCATGAGCGGAAGTAAGTAGGACATGTGATCGGATTCGACCAATAGTCGAACGCAATTCGCTCGGTTTTGCTGTATTTATACAGGTCAGTGATTAGCATTGTCACGCCCTCTGTTGAAGTCTAACCAATGACGAAATGCGTCAGGGCGTGACGCTTATCACTGACCAGAGACGCTGTGCAGCCTCCAGAGCAGGAACAGGAGACTTTTGTAGCAGATACCTACATCTCCACAGACCCACAGGGAGAAGCTGACAGGCACAGTACAGATTATTCGTTTTATGCTTGATGATTTTACATTGTGGTACGCACAATGTACGATTTGGGATGTTTTGGGCTTAATAAATGTTTTTAAAACGGTATCACACTATATGAGTTTTTTTCACCTTATATGTATGCGGTTTGATCTTTAAACATCCCTGACGGTGGAGAGTGCATCTTCCAGGATTTACACAGATATATAATCCAGGCCCTTTTGATCCAGTCTTGTGGTGAGTGCATCCCCAACTGGGGATTAATCATCCCCCCACGTGGTGAACACCCCCTCTCTTGGTGAAAGGAGCACTTAATTAAGGACTGTCTTTTGTGTTTATACCATCTGCACTATCATCTTATCCCTAAAAGATTTTTTTGGACTTTTAGAAGAATCTCAGATTTGATTTTGAGATCAAGCGCTGCTACAGTATTTTATGCAACTTATGGACTCTTTTAGGTTTTAACTTTTTAGTTTTCAACTTGTTTGGGTTCCATTGGTCTATTGTACTGTGTTTTTCACATTGTTCTATTTTATTCAGCAGCAGCTATCCATGTGCATATCAGATAATCTATTCTAAGATACCTTGAGGTGTTGTACCTAAGCGCTGAGTGGTGTTACATTGAAGGAAGGGCTACGGTTACACCATTTTATTGTAGATTTGAAGTAAGGCTGAATAAAATAAAAAATCTAATGAAAATTGGTAACTTTATTAGCCAATTAAAATGTACATATAGTATCAGAGATCAATGTATACACAACGTTATAAAAACATCCTTCCTGCATGTAATTAGATTGTAAATTATTAAAACAAACATCAGTTGTAATACTCATTAGGATTCAAGATGTCACACTTTGAACATATGCTTGCTTATGACTACACCCAAAAAAAAAAAATTAGTCATTCTTAATATATCCACTTACTTTTTTATATTCTTTTCTGAAGATGTTCTTTTGCCATCATTGTTCAAAAATATTAATAAATCTTTTGTAAAGCATGATTCATTGCACTTTAATTATGGTGAATGGGTGCAAATTTGCATGTGCGCTTTCTAAGTTTAAATAAAATTGGTCTGCTAACATCAGCAGGGGGGACAGGTCAAATTTAAATTGATTAAAGATCAAATCTAATGGTTTTGGATCAATTTTATTTCTTTATTTTTTGCAGAACATTATGTTTTCTAAAGAGAGTCCATTAAGACATTTCCTTTCAGACTAAAATTCTATACAGAGCCATACAAAGCAGGAGGAAGGATGGAAGGGACTTTTAGGTGTCGTACTGTATATATATTGAGCCTGCAGAAAGCATTATTTTTCATCAAACCAGTTAAGGCAAGCCTGGTGAACATTTGGAAATGGGTATAGCACCCTGTTGGTTGTGACAGTTGTTTTAATGAAATGTTTGATATTTACCTATGCATGCATCATTACAAACAGTTATCTAGTGATAAATATACTGGCCCAGATTCATAAAGCAATTACACCTGTCTAACTGGTGTTAGACAGGAGTAATTTCAAATTTTGCGCGCCGTATCACTAGTTTGTTTTCTCAAACCATGATACGGCGGCTTCGGGCTTCGATCCGAGAAGCCTTCGGATCTACGCTGCGATATTTTTGCGGCCGCTGGGAGGAGTTTGCGTCGTTTTCATGCGTCGGGATATGCAAATGTGTTTTTACGGCGATCCACGAAGATACGAGCGGTCTTCGCAATCGCTTATGTCTGTTTTTTTTACGTACTGTTAGACCAGCTTTTTGCTGGTCTAACGGTGCGTAGCCCATGTTAAGTATGGCCGTCGTTCCCGCGTCGAATTTAATTTTTAATTTTTTTTTTGCGTAACTCGTTCGGGAATAGAAATGTCCGTAAACGACGCTACTCAAACAACGAATGACGTAACGACGTGATTTCGCGCAATGCACGGCGGGAAATTTGCCAACGGAGCATGCGCAGTTCGATCGCCGCGGGAACGTGCCTATTTTAAATCCTTCACGCCCCCTACTCGTCTATATGGATTGCGACGGGAGAAATACACTACGCCGCCGTCGTTTACTGGACAAAATTTACCTGGATTCCACGTAGAGCCAGGTAAGAAACGGCGGCGTAGTGTATTTCTGATACGCTACGAGAATCCAATTCTCTCTGAATCTGGGCCACTGTATTTACTGCAGAATTCAAGCAAACCAGTCATTTTTGTTACATGGTTACATGGCATTCTCCCTATTTTTTTAAAAATTTTGCACAATTGTTTCAACTATTCTATGATTCCCGATAACAGTTTTTTTTTTTTTTTTTTTGTAAAGTCAAACCAATTTATCTGCTGTTACAGCAACAGTCGGGATCCAACATATTTCCTTTCCAGAACTTTTTCAAGAACCCAGTCTTGCTCAGCTTTATCACATAAAAGATACTGTTGACAATTTTCACCATGCAGATTGTCACTTGCCACGTCACCTGTCACATGTTGCGATTGTCACTTGCTACATCACCTGCCACAAGTTGCGGATTGTCACTTGCGACGTCACCTGCCACTTGCCACAAGTTGCGGATTGTCACTTGCCTGCCACCAGATGCAGATTGTCACTTGCCATGTCACTTGCCACAAGTTGAAGATTGTCACTTGCCACATCACCTGCCACATGTTGTGGATTGTCACTTGCCACATCACCAGCCACCAGATGTAGCTTGCCACGTCACCTTCCACACGTTGCGGATTGACACTTGGCACATCACCTGCCACAAGTTGTGGATTGTCACTTGCCACATCACCTGCCACACGTTTCGGATTGTCACTTGCCACGTCACCTGCTACAGGTTGCGGATTGTCATTTGCCACGTCACCTGTCACTTTCCACTTGTTTATAATAAGCAAACTTTCTCTTTACTTGTTGTACTTTAGACTCAATAGAAAGGGAAACAAAATATTTCAAAAGTAGGAAATTATTCCCTCTGTTTCTGTTTTTTCTGTGGCAACTTAAACTTTTGGATTTACCCTCTTTTTTATTCCCAGTGATATTGGTAATGAGAACCATTAGTGATGATAAATAATTCTAATAGGGGTAGCAATAAATACTTGACAGTGGTCCTAAACCCTTTCTATCCAAATTTGAAATAAGAATAGTTTGCTTTTAGCTATGATTTAACAATTGGTTACTCTTAAATCTATTCTGACTGGAAAGCCCTTGGACTAGCTATACAAAAAAGTAGAAACCATCCCAACCTATAACTAGCCTTTGCAGTAAGGTGCACATGGAAGAGCAACTCACATCACTAACAAACAAAAAAATATCCCAGCATACTTTCCAGCCAGCCAGCCTATAAAATAACCAAACTAAACCTGTATAACAATGCTGGCTGGTAAGTATTCTGGGAAATATTTGGTCTTGCTACCTGTCCTGGTGGGCATGGTAAAAATGCTGATGATGCACCTTTTAAATAATTCTGTAACAAATTATTAAAGCATTGCCATGTGCAAATTCCCAGTCCCTGTTTTATTAGGATAATTTATTCTAAACTCAAAAATTAATTATACAAAGTCTATTCTTTTAATATGATGTTCCTTCTATTCAAACTATCAGGTACAAGATAAGCGGCAAACAGTAGATAGCAATGTAAAGTACATAAATCTTCTGACATTTTTTTATCAGTTGAAAAAACTTCCAATATACCGTATTTGCCGGTGTATTAGGCGACCAGGCGTATAAGACGACCCCCTAATTTTACTTTTTTTTAAAGATTTTTTGCCTGTACTCACCATATAAGATGACCCCCCCCCCCCCTTCCAAGGCTTCCGACGCTTCATATTTCTTCCTTCTGGAGCCATATTCTTCTTCGTTCTTGCTGGAGCCATATTCTTCTTCCTTCTTGCTGGAGCCAATCATGGAGAGCGATGTATTCTATTAATGAATACAAAGCCTGCTTGGATTGGCAGAGGCTCTAACATCATCAACCCACTCCTCTCTGACTCTCAAAGCCAATCTGAGCAGGCTTCTGTATGTAGTCTGCTCGTATTGGCAAAGGTTGTTACTCAAATCTGAGCAGGCTCTATATTAATTTAGATACATCTCTCACTGGAATTGGCTGAGCGGTATATACTGTATATATCCGAAGCTACATACAGTATTACTGCACATCCAGCAGGCTTCTGAGCAGCTGACCCATAAGACGACCCCTGCTTTTTGGACAGATTTTTTAAGTGTGAGGCCCCATACACACGAGCAGACACATTTGTTCAAATCGGTCGGGCAGACCGATTTGAACAAATCTGTCCGCTGGGGACAAATTGGTTTGATCGTGTACACACGATCAAACCAAAATCCCCGCCGCCAGACGGCGCGGTGACGTGGTGGTGACATTGACGCCGCCATGTCACCGCACCAGGAAGTAAAACACTTCCGCGCATGCGTCGAAACCATTCGGCGCATGTGCGAGAAGACATGTCTGCTGGTTAGCGTACTAACCAGCAGACATGTCGGGCGGACGGGTTCCCAGCCGACAGATTTCAAAGCATGCTTTGAAATCTGTCGGGTGGCAAATCCGTCGGCTCGCCCATACACACGGTCGAATCTGTACACGGCCTAAAAGGTAGCCTTTTACACCAGCAAATACAGTATATAAATATACAGTAACTGTAAGATGAAATGCAACAACCATCAAAGAAATTGAAAGGATGTGTATTGGAAAACCCTGTGAACTATTGATCAAGTAAACAATCATTTCATAAATAAACAAATAACAGATCATTCTGTAACCCCTCTTACCATATTGTTAATTATTGTAAGATTCTTGAATACCAAAGTTTACCTGATCTGAAAAATGGACATAAGGATTGCCACCAAGGCACTGATTTACTGGTGATAGACTCCGGTGTGGCGAGAACATAGGGCACTTAAGCACACATGCATGGGTCTTCTGCTACATCTAACTGAGAATTATATGTTAAAGTGTTTTTATATGTTTTTTTGTTTAGGTCTACTTTGACTAATTATTTGATATAATGATATACACAAACACCAACACTCTTATAAATAAATGCAAACAATAATTTTAAAATGTATTAAAACATGTATGGCAGTAAACAATGTCAGTAGGGCAGTGAATGGTGTCACTATAGCAGTGGGCATGTCAGTAGGACAGAGGTTAGTGTCAGTAAGGATTTTTTTTTTATTTATTAAAAAAAAAATCTTTATTATTTTTACAATATCATTTTTTTCCTTTTACAGTCCTCTTTAGGAGCCCTGTTGGTTTTTTTTTGTGAAATATCAGGGGTCTAAACAGACCCCTGATATCTCACTTTTGAAACAGAGCAAGAGAGTGAGGACAGAGATTCCTTAGTCCCTTCCTTTGTAGCATCAGCTACATTGGACAGTGAATGAATGCAAAGTGTTTTGTGCTGAGTGGCTTCATACGTAAACCAAAGCATGAAGTTATGAATGAACACAGTAATCGGTTCTGTGTTCAGAAAAAGAAGTGGCCAGTAAATTACATATTTACCAGCCCTTTCCCCCTCTCTCCAGACATTCCCCTATTGCAGCTGACGGTAGAGGAGGGAAGCAGACAACGCTTTGGGGGGAGCGGTTGATGAGGGGAGGGGTTCGGTAGCAGGGCTAATCTGCGTTGAATGCCACAACAAGCACATCCCCTGCTCCACGGCTTACTGAAGGTGGTGAAAGTTAATTTCACAAAGAATAAAGGGATCACATGCAAAAAAAAAAAAGAAAAAAAGTATTTACTTGCACGTGACATCACCGCATTTAAAGAGGAGTTCCACCCAAAAATGTAACTTCTGCTTTTCTGAACCCTCCCCCTCTCCGGTGTCACATTTGGCACCTTTCAGGGGGGAGGGGGTGCAGATACCTGTAAAATATAGGTATTTGCACCCACTTCTGGGGAGAGACTCCCACGGGAGTCACTCTACTTCCTGTCCCCCCCGCTGCCTTCTGGGAAACAGTCTGGTACCAGGAGACAGCAGGGACCACTGGGAATGCGATGTGCTACTCGCACATGCACAGTAGGGAACCGGACAGTGAAGCCGCAAGGCTTCACTTCCTGATTCCCTCAATGAGGATGGTGGCGGGGGCAGCAGAGAGACAAGTGATTGCTCATCTTCTGCTGCCGACATCACGGTCGTGCTGGACAGGTAAGTGTCCATTTATTAAAAATCAGCAGCTGCAGTATTTGTAGCTGCTGCCTTTTAATACATTTTTTTTTTCGTGGGACCTATGCTCTTACAAGCTCTGTGGAGTACAACTTCCCTTGCAAAGCAAACAGTCTATTTGTCTTTATTAAATAAGCCTTTATAACTGAGAATGATGCAACAAGTTTACCAGCAGATCGCACTACACAGACATTTTGAGATTGGAGCTATCAGTTGCCTGAAAACCATTAATCTGAGAGGAAAAGGTACCTCATTGTATAAATACACAAAGTATCTGAATGTATTGGTTAAATTGGGAAAAGCATAACGGTAATCCTCCTAAAGAAACAGTGCTAATTTTCTTCAGCAAGTAACCAATAATATCAAATACTTCAAAGTAGACCTAAATGTAAAAACATATAAAAGCACTTTAACATATAATTCTCAGTTAGATGTAGCCATAGGCGTGCGCACAGGGTGTGCCAGGTGTGCCCAGGCACACCCTAATCACCCTGTGCAGAACAGATTCCCCCTACTGCCCTGGCTCCCCCTCCTTCCACCCACAGCACTGCAGGTTCCCCCCACTCTCACCGGTTGTTGCTGTGGATGTTTTAGGATGAGTGGGGGAAGGGGCCGGTAAATATGCCATTTACTGGCCCCTTCCCTTTCTGAATGAACATTGTGAGTGATCGGTAGAGTGTGTTTGAGCTTTGGAGTGCACACCCTAATGCCATAGGCTGCGCACACCTATGGATGTAGCAGAAGACTCTTGCATGTGTGCTTAAGTGCCCTCTGTACTCCACACCGGAGTCTATCACCAGTTTGATAGGAACACCACTAACTTCTGCTTCTGGTTACTGGATTACAATGATGGTGTCATCAGGGATCAGGGTCTAAGTTAAGTAGATTTATTCTGCAGAGATGAAGAGAGAAATGTAAAAAAGTTAGCCTGGGCAAAAGAGCAAGTGGAAAATGCTTATTGTGAGTGTTTTATCACTCATATCTGATTTGTTTTACACTACATGAGGAATATTATTGCTGTATCTAGGTCTACTTTAGGTTAAGTTAACACAGTTTGAATATGTAGGATATTATTCAAAATATTCCTTAGCTTATTTTGAAGTATAATCTATTGTATAACTTTAGTTCTTTAGCTCCAGCAAGCTAAAGTTCTTTTGGAAGCCAGTGTTACTTGATTTGATTATATATACACACACACATATATATATATATATATATATATATATATATATATATATATATATATATTACATATACACACAAAAAGAAGATAGCGGTAAACAAAAAAGCCCCTTTTATTAGTCAATGATTTGCCCTTTATCTGTGCAAGTATCATTTTAAATGCTGTTCATTTTGTTCGTGGCAACTTCAGAAAAGAATGAGGACATGTAATGCTCCTTTTACAAAAGGTGCAAAGTGAGTTATTTTCACAATGCTGATAGGGAGGAAAAAGGCATATGAAAAGAGAATCCAAGCCTAATCTCTGTAATAAGGGCTTACAAGGGTACTAACATGGTCACCTGAATTATGCATGCCTATTGTGTTCGAATATCATAAATCGATGCATGAATACTCTCCAAATCATTTTCAGTTCATGAACATTTATATACAGAGCTCTTGAGCACTGCAAAGACAATTAGTCATATTTGTATGCCGGAATTAATTGAGAGTGAGATGCGGGAGGCAGAAAGGGAGAACAAAGAATGCTTTTTGTCAGTTCTTCCAACTGACAGGGATAATTAGATATATGAAATTGAAATTCCTCAGCAGGGGGTTTCTGTTGACAATGAATTTTCTTTTGATTCCATTCTGTTATTCTTTTATGCTGTCATCTGTGGCAATTTGTTATTCAGCTTGAAGCTTAAAAAAGCAAAGCATTCTGCTTTTATGAGTAGATGATGTCAGTTTGTACACTGCTGGGAAATAGATATTAAATGTAATCTTTAAAGTGAGAAAAAAAAACTGTTAAAGTGACAGTGCCTTGTTTACAACAGATGAAAAAGTTAGAAATGTAACTTTTTTTTAACACAGAACTTATTAAATGAACAATAATAGTTATTTAAGAGCATTGCCATGTTTTTAAATATAGTACACAACATGATAACTGGTGATGTACCCAAAATTATTCATATGGTAAGCTAACTGCATATAAGCAAATCAATTAATATTGGACTTTCTTTGTAGGAGATATGAAATCAGGACATTCCAATAACTACTTCATGTAGGGCTCCTTCCACTTCAATATACATTTCTAAAATGTGATGAGGCCTGTGAATCTTTGAAGCACTGTATTAGAGAAATGTCCTTATTAAATAATTGAGTAAATTAATTTATGAAAAGATAAATAAAGCTGGCCATGGACAAATATTATATTTATTTATTTATTTATTGTCTGTCAACAAGCTGAAAAAAAAACACCATCAGATTCTTCCATCCACACAAGCAAGGATATTGTATTCTGGCAGTGGGCGTTGCAGAATACACTGATCAACAGCAGCAGAAGCCTATTGACTGCTGTCGCTGATCAACACATTTTCCTGCATAACCATTCAACAGGACAGCCAGACACTAATCTAAATTCATCCTATCCCTGCTGAATTGGCTGAATTCTGATCCAACTATGGCCAAATTTAAGACTAAATGGGGTATTATTACAAATATAGTGGGCTTTAGTTCCAAACTGAAAATTGAACTTTGAGATGAACATAAAAGTACAACCTATCAGCTGTGTGGTTAAGTCCTCCTTTTAGATATTGCTAAAAAAAAAAAAACAGATAATTTTAAAACGTTCCTAGTTTTTTAACGGATGGATAAAAAAAACGATTGGGCCCACACAAGATCGGTTTGTCTGATGAAAACGGTCCATCAGACCGTTTTCATCAGACAAACTGATTGCGTGTACGCGGTATAAGGTTTTGATGGGTTAGAATGTGTCTTTGTCCCCTCTGGGAAGTTACATTCTCTCTATTTATTTTCGCAGCCACTGTCACCAGTACTGAAAATTAGGGAAAATTCAACATTTTGACACAGAAAAAAGTGGGAGAAATCTTTCAAGGTGTAGCCTTGATCTTGAAGTTGATTTATCTCACAGGAGAGAGGTTAATTCCCACTTCCTGTTATGTGTACAAAACATAAAATAAAGGGAAATCTCTCAAATGGGACACAGAAAAAAACAAAAGTACATTGGTCTTTTCTATTCCCTTCTCTATCAAAAATGAAAAAAGTTTTGGATTTAGATGTACCTAAAGTGCAATCAATCAAACTCATTTAACCACTTAAGCCCCGGACCAATATGCTGCTAAATGCCCAAAGGCGTTTTTACAATTTGAACTGCGTCGCTTTAACAGACAATTGCGCGGTCGTGCGACGTGGCTCCCAAACAAAATTGGCGTCCTTTTTTCCCCACAAATAGAGTGGTATTTGATCACCTCTGCGGTTTTTATTTGTTGCGCTATAAACAAAAATAGAGCGACAATTTTAAAAAAATTGCAATATTTTTTACTTTTTGCTATAATAAATATCCCCCAAAAACATATATATATTTTTTTCCTCAGTTTAGGCCGATATGTATTCTTCTACCTATTTTTGGTAAAAAAATTGCAATAAGCATTTATCGATTGGTTTGCGCAAAATTTATAGCGTTTACAAAATAGGAGATAGTTTTATTGCATTTTTTTTTTACTACTAATGGCGCCGATCAGCGATTGTTTTCTTGACTGTGACATTATGGCGGACACTTCGGACAATTTTGACACAATTTTGGGACCATTGTCATTTTCACAGCAAAAAATGCATTCAAATTGCATTGTTTACTGTGAAAATGACAGTTGCAGTTTGGGAGTTAACCACAGGGGGCGCTGTAGGATTTAGGGTTTACCTAGTTTGTGTTTACAACTGTAGGGGGGTGTGGCTGTAGGTCTGACGTCATCGATCGAGTCTCCCTATAAAAGGGATCACTCGATCGATGCAGCCGCCACAGTGAAGCACGGGGAAGCCATGTTTACATACGGCTCTCCTCATTCTTCAGCTCCGGGGAGCGATCGTGAGCGGGCGGCTAGAAACGAATAGCCGCGCCCTCGTCCCCGATCGCTCCCCGCGGGTTTCTGACCGCCGCATGTAGCGCGGGGGGTCCTAATCGGACCCACGACCCGCGCAAAGGCAGGGACGTATATATACGTTAATCTGCCTTAACGTTCCCTTTTGTGGACGTATATCTACATGCGGCGGTCGGTAAGTGGTTAATGAATATAGGAAAGTAGTTATTAAGTGGAACTGAAGTACACATAATACTTATATTCCAGTGCCTCAACTGTTTGATTCCTTGCAGGCCGTTGACTCCTTCTTGCCAGGCTTCTTAAGGGTGCCAGATTTTTGGCCTCTTGATTGGTCAGAGAGGGTGACATCAATCTTGTGCATGCATATGTGAATCATTAATCATGGTTACTGCCACTCTCCCTAGAATGTATGCTGAACATGTTTGCAATTTTATTTTCTTAATTATTAGCACTCTTTGTTGAATAAGGTCACATGTGGCAGTTTGAGGGTTACTGCGTATCACCTGCTACTGTATGCCATACTAACCAGGGCTCAAGTCCTGCGGGAACGTGTGGGAACGGCGTGCCTGCACTTTTTTCACAGCAGGAATGCAGTTCCATTTGCAGGACTAGAGCAGCCGAGCCGCCCTAGCCAATCCTTCACTAATCGGCGATGCCCAGCTCGAGTCACTTTCAGGGGCAGGCGAACCTTAGTAATCCTTTATGTTACTGGCCGCTTCCTGTATATGGATTCATCGGGTTAAAGTTCTTTCTAAATCCCGCGATAACTTGCGGCAGACCTCCGCAATGTCTCCTGGGAACAATAACAAAAGCCCCCAGGAGACATTGCGGTATTGAGGAAGTGACGGAATACCCACCACGAAGGATTCCTAAGGTACAGTGGATCGAAAAAAAAAAAAAACATGTGGTTTAGTAATTATGCATATAAGCGTATCTTTTTCTTTTTGGTGGGGAAGTGGATCTTGGGTGGGAGTTCCCACAATTTCTTCCCCAGGACTTGACCCCTGATACTAACTAAACTATAATGTTTAGTTCAAACCCCTCTTAAAAAATTGTGGCTTTTCCCCGGGTTTGTTTTTTAATAAAAATGTGTAAAGCATGCTAGAGGTTACTAACTTTATGTCAGTTAATCAACACACCTTAATGTGCATAATGCATGTGAGGTTTAACACACATCTTAGAATACCCAGTTTGAAAACTCACTACAGTGTCTCATTGCAGCAGTGTTCTCATTCAGGCAACCATCAATAGAATAAGTAAAGGCTTTGTATGTGTTGTACATCACTCAAATCACATTCTACAGATTCAGGCATATAAATATATTGCTGTTAAAGGAATATTTTTTTTTTACATGAACTTTTACAGAAAATTTAATTATTTGTCTTCTAAACACTAAAATTAAATAAATATATTTTGCAAGACAGAATTATTTTTTCATATACAAACAAACTGGAACCACAAGAGAATAGGCTGGAGGTGTACACTGCACACTACTGGCAGTGTACACAAAGTTAGAATGTTAAGAGCAAGGGGGAAACATTTTAGACAAAAAAAGAGACTTAACACACATCCAAAGTCTCTGAGATTCAGGGGCGTACCTAGAGCATTTGGCACCCGGGCAGATCCTATATCTGGCACCCCCACCTTAAAATGTAAAAACACCCCACTGTGCCCCCTGAAAATCTCTACATCCTTCAATATATTTTTGTCACTACTGTGTACCCCCTCTACTCAACTATACCTCTGGACCTCTTTACACTACACAGCACCCTGCACCTCTGGATCCCTTTACATTACACAGCACCGCACCTCTGAACCCCTTTACATTACACAGCACCCTGCACCTCTGGACCCCTTTACATTTCACAACCCCCCCCACAGCTCTGGATGCCTTTATGTTACACAGACACCCCCCTAACAGTTCTGGGCCCCTGCATGTTACACAGACCCCCTACAGTGCAGACCCTGTCCCTACTGTGCAGACCCCCTCTCTACAGTGCAGACCCCCTACAGTACAGACCCCCCTACAGTGCAGGCCCCCCTACAGTGCAGACCCCCTACAGTACAGACCACCTACAGTGCAAACCCCCTACAGTGCAAATCCCCTACAGTACCGACCCAACTACAGTACAGACCCCACTAACAATACAGACCCCCTGCAATGCAGACCCCCTGCAGACCCCCCTACAGTACAGACCCCCCTTACAGTGCACAGACCCCCCTACTATACAGACCCCCCTTACAGTGCAGACCCCCTTCAGACCCATAATGTACCTCAGAACACACACACAGAGAGCCAGAGGTAGTGGCTTTGCAGGGGGGTGTGAGCCGCACCCGAGTGACACCCGTCGACACCCGTTGACACACACTGAAGGAACCCGGCGCAATGATCCCCTTCTCTCCGTGATCACAGCTCAGATCAGTCTTGGCAGCGGCTGTCACAGTTGAGCAGAGTGAAGCTGCCTCCCCCTCCTCCTTTATGTCGACACAGTCCTGTGCATGATCCAATAAAGGAGGAGCCAGAGGGGAAGGCGGCTTCACTCTGCTGGGCTGTGACAGCTTATGCCGAGACTGATCGGAGAAAAGGGGATCATTGTGCCGGGTCCCTCTCAGGTGTGCTGACAGGTGTCACTCGCACCCCCTCTCCCTGCAAAGCCACTACCTCGGGCTCTCCGTGTGTATTCTGTGACCACATGGTGCCACTGTACAGCTAGTGTTAGCTAGTGCGGGAACTCTCCCCTTACTTCTTCCACAGCAGGAGTGGCCAGTCCATAAGGATCGCAGGGGGACCGCCCCCTACTTTGTATGCAATGTTGTATGTGGGGCGCTGGACTCATACGTTCCTATGAGGGTTTTTTTCAAGCACAAAACTAAAGACTGAGGCTCTAATTGGCTTGAAAAAGGTTGGACTCGGGGAGAAGCACACTGCACCCTGAACCCACCCACTTGTGACACTAGCGAATCAATATTCGCTATTGTTTTCTGGCTTCTCCTCCAGACAAATCAGGACAGGAGGCAGATCTAAAAAGGACCAGGCTGGCCGGAAGGAGACGCTGGGGGGGAGACCCTGGGGGGGGTGAGTGTGGACCTTGTGGGGGGGTTGTTTGCCCCCCCCGCAAAAAGTTTTGCACCAGCCGCCACTGTCAATTTTCTCAGCAGTAGAACATTGCAGAGCTATTTGGGAAGTAATCCTGCAGGGATCATTTAAGAGTTATTGCAAACTATGAGTTAAGGACCACATGCATCTTGCTTTCTGCTGCGAACAACTAGCTTACTGTAACAATTATAATATATTACATAGAGTTTTTTTTTTCTCTAATGAACATAACATTTAATACATGTGAACAGGGGCATGCACAGTATGTTGGATTCCCCCTAACATCAAAAAGGATGATTTTTTAGATTTCACATTTACCATCTGCATGTATAGTATGTCTGCATTGATCAGTCACCTAATTTTGTTCTCATAGATAAATCTGGTCTCTACAAGGAGTACCGGTGAAGCTACAAGTTTAAAAAGCGAATGTTGAACAGCGCCTGATCTGTATAACAGGGCATTTAAAACTAATTACTACTACTGTTTATACAACCTAATTTTGCTAGGAAAATGTAGTAAATTAACTCATAATGTCAAGGTTAAGATCCCCCAATATGGTTTGTTTTAGTTTAATTGTTACAAATTGAATTCATTACAATTGTCACTGATGCTACAAGACATAGAAACTGCTTCCTTTTCAGAGTCTTAAAGCAAAGATTCTTTTGTTCTTTATATAATCAGCCTAGAAAATATATTTAGAACAGCAGGAATTAAAATACTGGAACACACCAGTCTGATTTCTAAATGGCAATAACTAGAGTGCCGTGTAAAGAGCTGTGTTCAATAGAAATCAAAATATTGACCCTTTTCCCCTTTGCACCAATCTTAAATACATTGGGGCAGATTCACATAGATGTAATCTTCCGCTGCGTAATCGAAATACGCTACGCTGCCGTCTATCACCAGACTCTACGCCGAATTCAGGTAGTTTTTTTGCGCGTACGCTATTGTATCGTATTTTTTTTCCGCCGCGCAATCGAAATACGTGAGTAGGGGGCGTGAAGCATTTAAATTAAGCGCGTCCCCGCGACGATCGAACTGCGCATGCTCTGTTCAGGAATTTCCCGCCGTGCATTGCGCGAAATCACGTCGTGACGTCATTCGTTGTTTGAGTAGCGGCGTTTACGAACATTCCTATTCCCGGACGACTTACGTTAAAAATAATAAAAGAAATCGAAAAACGTTGAAATTCGACGCGGGAACGACGGCCATACTTAACATGGGCTGTCTAATATTAGACCAGCAAAAAGCTGGTATAGTGAAACGGAAAAAAAAGATGACTAAAGGTGCCGTAAGAGATTGCGTTTGAAGAGCGAAATTTTGTGGATTCCAGGCAAAAGCTCATTAGCATACCATGAAGGTGAAAAACAACAGGAAGTCCGCCCAGTGGCCGCAATTTTCAGGCAGCGTAGATCTGAAGGCGTACTAACACGTAATAAAGTCGAAATTTAGCACGCAGGTGTCTTTTCATGGTTTGAGGATTTCGACTAGCGTAAAAACGCTCGTAAATCGAAATTACTCCTGTCTAACAACATTTACACAGGCGTAATCGCTTTGTGAATCTAGGCCATTGTATTCATTCTGAATTACATACTCACACATTCTACAAAGTCGTTTATTAATTCAGCAGATTTTCATACCTAAGGTTTTATGCTGTACAGATGTTTGTAAATGACAATTTGATACAATGCAACAAAAGGTATTTGGTACAGCAAAACAAAGTGTAATTTTGATACAAAAAGTATAGCAAACATAGCAATCAATCAGGAATCATCTCTTTAATATAACTACCATAAATGAGATGAACCAAAATGAATATGTAAAGGTAAAAATTTGGAACGTATAACCACTTAAGCCCTGGACCAATATGCTACTAAATGCCCAAAGGTGTTGTTACAATTTAGCACTGCGCTGCTTTAACTGGTAATTGCGCGGTCATGCAATGTTGTACAGAAATTTGCATCCTTTTCTTCCCATAAATAGAGCTTTCTTTTGATGGTATTTGATTGCCTCTGTGATTTTTATTTTTTGCGATATAAACGGAAAAAGACCGTAAGTTTTGAAAAAAAAAGATTTTTCTTATAACAAAAAGTAAAAAATAACGAATAAACTAAATTTTAGTCAAACATTTAGGCCAAAATGTATTCAGCCACGTGTCTTTAGTAAAAAAAATCACCAATAAGCGTATATTTATTGGTTTTCGCAAAAGTTATAGGGCCAGATTCAGGTACATCTGCGCATTATTGGACCAGCGTAGCGCACCGCCTTTACGTTAGACTTGCGCAATGTAGCCGCGTAATCACCCTATTCTCGTAGCTTTTGCGCAGAAAATTGCGCATGCGTAACGTTATTTCAGAGGCGTAAGGCAGAGTAATACAAATTGGGAAGGACGTGGGCATGTTACATTGAAATGAGCCGTGACCCCATGCAAATGAGGGGCCGGCCGGCTCGCACATGCGCGCTTGAAGCAGACCATGGTCAGCACCTCTGTGCGCATGCTCACAACTCGGGAACGGCACAATCAGTGAAATTGGAAGTGGACTAGGGCAACTTAGTGAACTACGCAAACAGCATAAATAGACAGACACAAATGCACTTCCTTTGCAAAAGTACATCACTTTGTATCCCTTCCTATACAGCAAGGTGCTTTTGTTTATTAGCGTTTGTTTGTTTGTTTGTGACGTGTCTTTGAGATATTTGGGGACTGTTTTGCAGAGTGATTTTTGTCTTTTATGTGTTTTCTTTGTTGTTATTTTGTTTAAATTATATTTTTGCTGGGCATCTTTTATTTTTGCTCGTCATTTATTTTATTTTTTTGGTTCTGTTTGTGTATGCTTTTGGAATGTGGGGGTGATATTCCTGCGGGAAAAGGGGTGTCACCCTCATTTGTGGTGGAGAAGTGATCCCCAGGTCTGTGTGAATGGTGTATGAATGTACAGTGACATAATTGGAGCCGTGGCATGGCGTTGCTGCTCACAAGTCCTGCATGGTGGGCTTGTGCCAATCCAATGTGATGAGGATGTGATGTGTCTGTGCTAGGGACCACAGTGGTGTGCATGCATGCATTCTCATTGTGCCATGATTAATGTGTGTGTTTAACGTGCAAAGATGCATATGTGAGCTGGCATGAGATGGGGTCGTGAGATGGGGTCCCAGTGCATATGCAGAGTCATCTTGAAGGGAAAAGACAGGAGGATGTTAGAAGTGCATGTGCCCCTTGTGATGTGTGCATCATGAGGGGGGACAGTCATGCCTGCCACCCATGTCACTCACCAACCAGCCAGCTGTCCCCATACATGTTCTGTTCGAAATCTGTGGGGATGGGGCTAAGATTGTATATGTAGCTGTCGTGGGTGTTTTGGTCTCAAAGCTTGAATAGCCTGACTATGTGTGTTGAGACAAAGCAATCAGAACAACAATTAACACCTCTACACACTGGACAATAAAATGTCTCTCACAAGCCCGGCTCCACTTATTTCACTAGTCGGAGCCAAGCCTTGAAGTGTCATTGCCCTAGTGACCTAGTCACAACAAATTAAGCCACTTCCAGTATCTCTTGCAATATGTACTATCCACAATGTCTTATCTTCTGCAATACATGAATATGGATTTCACGTAGAAACACTTTAATATCTCACGATCCATGACAGGTGTCATGGGTAGTGCCATGTGTTGGGCTGCTGATGTCCTCCTGCAAGGTTGTGGTTAATTCCATGATGGCATGAGGGGTGAATCTGAAGATGCGAGACATCTCAGAATCACTCATGCCAAAGATGTCTATGCATGTGTGATATATCAAGTGAAGAGTGAGGGGCTTGTATCAGATAAGAATATTGTATTAGATTAGATTAAATTGTAAAGTTTATATAAGCAAATAAAAAGTAAAAAAAAAAACAAAAAAAAACATCTCCCGTACCCTCCTTAGTGCCCTCCTCAGTGCCCTCATCCTTCTTTGTTCATCTAAAGTCAGTAGTATAGCTATGCGCGACGATGCCCCTGGCATGTTGGCATACAGATTGTTGTGCAACACGTGTGACTGCTGAGCTCTTCACTAACAGTGTTGCTTTATCTAAAAGGTAGACTTTTTTTCTCTTTTTAGACCAGCTTTTATATGGTCTAATTTTAGACAGGACATTTTGCTGTTGCGCACACTGCGTAACCTGCGCTGCCCTAACGTTCTTTTGTGGATCCCCGTAAGTCCCTCATTAGCATATTTGACTAGCAAATCAATGGTCTGTCTAGCGCAGTTTTGCGCGGACGGATGCGCCTGTCTAACGAAATTACGCCGGACAAAAAAAAGTAGATTTCTTGCGTATCTCGTTTTGGGGATGCCGTGCATCGAAACGCACGCGCACATTTAGACTTACGCACGTGCATCTCCTGTTGCGCAGGCGTAATCGCTCTGTGAATCTGGGCCATAGCGTCTACAAACTAGGGTACATTTTCTGGAATTTACACAGCTTTTATTTTATGACTGCCTATCTCATTTCTTGAGGTGCTAAAATGGCAGTGCAGTAAAAAAAAAAAACTAAATTGCCCCATTTTGGAAAGTAGATACCCCAAGGAAACTGCTGAGAGGCATGTTGAGTCCATTGAACATTTTTTTTTGTCCCAAGTGACTGAATAATGACAAAAAAATACAAAAAGTTGTCACTAAATGATATATTGCTCACACATGCCATGGTTATATGTGGAATTGCACCCCAAAATACATTCTGCTGCTTCTTCTGAGTACGGGGATACCACATATTTGGGACTTTTTGGGAGCCTAGCCACGTACGGGACCCCGAAAACCAAGCACCGCCTTCAGCATTTCTAAGGGTGCAAATTTTGATTTCACTCCTCACTACCTATCACAGTTTCGAAGGCCATACAATGCCAAAATAGCACAAAACCCCACCAAATGACCCCATTTTGGAAAGTAGACAGCCCAAGCTATTTGCTGAGAGGCATGTTGAGTCCATGGAATATTTTATATTTTGACACAAGTTGCGGGAATATGACAAACTGATTTTTTTTGCACAAAGTTGTCACTAAATGATATATTTCTCACACATTCCATTGTTATATGTGGAATTGCACCCCAAAATACATTCTGCTGCTTCTTCTGAGTACAGGGATACCAGATGTGTGGGATTTTTTGGGAGCCTAGTCGCATACGGGACCCCGAAACCCAAGCACCGCCTTCAAGATTTCTAAGGGCATACATTTTTGATTTCACTCCTCACTACCTATCACAGTTTTGAAGGCCATAAAATGCCAAGATGGTACACAACCCCCCTAAATGACCCCATTTTGGAAAGAAGACACCTCGAGCTATTTGCTGAGAGGCATGTTGAGTCCATAGACTATTAAATGTTTTTGCCCCAAGTGATTGAATAATGACCAAAAAAATTAACAAATAAAAAATTACAAAATGTTGTCACTAAATGATATATTTCTCACACATGCCATGGTTATATGTGGAATTGCACCCCAAAATAAATTCTGATGCTTCTCCTGAGTATGGGGATACCACATGTGTGGGACTTTTTGGGAGCCTAGCCGCGTACGGGACCCCGAAAACCAATCACCGCCTTCAAGATTTGTGTGAGTGAAATCAAAAATGTATGTCCTTAGAAATCTTGAAAGTGGTGATTGGTTTTCGGGGTTCTGTACGCAGCTAAGCTCCCAAAAAGTCCCACACATGTGGTATCCCTGTACTCAGGAGAAGCAGCAGAATGTATTTTGGGGTGCAATTCCATATTCCCACATAACCTGAATTACTAGGGATTACTGCACCTAGTATATCTCCAATGTTGTTTGCACTACCAAAATTATGGAATCTGAAAATGTGCAAAGGAGCAGAATACTTATTTTTTGGATCCTGCAGAACATTCTTTGAATTTAAACACTTTACATGCTTGGTGCTGCTTATGGTCTGCCACAAAGAAAACCTGGCAAATATTGCTGCAGCCAACCAGAGCTTTGGTTTCAATAAAAATATAACAATTTAACAACAGCTCTTTTTTTTAAGAGCCTGACAAATTCAGGGCCCAAACTGAATAGAGACTTGTGTCAAGAGTAAAATGTGAAGCCCTGTACACAGGACAAGGATTCCCGCCGGTATAAATTCTGCTGGGAATCCCAACGGGAAAACCGAAAACCTGCTCGGTAAGTTTCCCTGTGTACACACGGCCAGGTTTCCCATCAGGAAGACTGCGGGGAGAGCTTTGGCCAGGGATTCCCGGCAGTGTGTATGCTCCCTTGCAGTGTTTCCCCATAGGAAAACTGCCGGGTTTAAAACCGACGGGAATCCTGGTAGGAAAATAGAGAGCGGGTTCTCTATTTTCCTGTCGGGATTCCTGGCAGTTTTCATGTCGGGAAAACATAAACACGTCCGGTTTTCCTGGCCAAAAGATCCCCCCACAGTTTTCCTGGCAGGAAAATCTGATGTGTGTACTGAGCTTGAGATTCTATTTGCTGAACTCTCACCATGAAAATGTTGATTCTGATATTGATGCTGATTCAAAGGCTTGAATGCTTTCTGAGCTACCTGGAACAAGTGTACAGAAAGGGAATTCTGATCTCACCCTTTTTATTTTACATTTTATTTTTATTTTTTTATATTTATTGCATGCTTGTTCTAGATCAATGACTATATCCCCTACTTTTCCAATTCCCTCAATGAATTCTTCTCACCACTTTTTTTCATTGCTTTATACATATCTTTAATCGTCTGTATTTTAGCCAGTCCAATAATGTCACAGACCTTTTCTCTTATCCCCCAAATTGGAAACAGTCTTCTTTCTGGCCTTGGTAGCACTCACATAATTACATTTAAGAAAGGCTAAGTACTGTGAGGCCATGCTGCATGATGTCTCACCCCCTCTGGGTGTGTCATTAACAGACTGTGCATACAGGAAGTGGGTTAAATGACACTAGACAACTATATAGGTGATCACAGAAGGCATTGCTGAATAATGGAGAAGATCAGTTGGCTTCTTTCTAGTTAAAAAAGGATTTGCAAACCTGCTTTAGTCAGTGAGTTTGCACATTCCAAAAATAATTTTTTAGGGATGGTTCTTCAGAATAAATCAGATTTTAGTTCAGATTGATACCAACTGGATAAAAATAGACACAGAGGAGATGGTGGATTTAAAACTGTCCATACACACATTACAATCTGATTTTGCAATTTTTATAAAAGCTCTATTAATTTTATCAAAATGGTTTAGCATGAGGACCTACCTAAGCAATCCCTTCAGTTGGCATCAAAAATGTCAGACTCTTGCCCTACATAATAATTGGTAGATTGCACAATGAGGTTAAAAGGTGCATGGTCAGCATTATGCCAGTTAAAGTAGAAAACCCTCACTTGGTTTATAGCAACGGTAGCTAATGTTTATGGGTGTCCATAAAGGAAGACAGTTGAGAACAGTAATTTTGTTGTACTAGCTTATTTAAAGGTTAAATCACTATACAACACATTTCACAGTATATGAAAAACACTTTTTTTCAGGTTTAGTGTTGAAAAAAAGCTCTTGCTGGTGCTGTGTCATCCTTGATGCTGAACTGAGTGTTCTGGTCAGCATTATGCAGCAGTAGTAATCTGTAATCTTTGAATGTTATAGGCAGCCGTCAATAGCCGAACCATACGTCCATTCACATAAAGATACTTTCTTCCTGTATCATCTATGTACATATCTAAAAAAACATTTTTTAGAATGAAAAGCAATAATACGAAATTTTAAAATGAACGTAACAAAGGTGAAAATCTTTAAATTAAATAGAACATTTTAAAATATTCAAGTTAGAATCATTCAATTCCATACCGTAATCTGAATTATTCACGCTAATGTCATATCTTATTGCAATATTTCTCGGTTAAAGGTTTTATTTGCTACTAAGAGACCTATTTAATCAATTTGTTCCATACTTACTTAAGCTAATGCATATTACAATTAAACCATTCTACAAATCTGCATTTCTTTGGAATCATTTTATTACTTCCTGATAAATTTCACACCAAGGGGCAATTTAATAAACTGTGGTGGCGTAATGTGTTTAACATGCAGAACAAAATGTATTATGTTTAAAATCCTGTGCTGTCCCTTTGTGCAAGATAAATTGTATATTCTAAAAATAAGCACAGTATTACATTTGTGTCTGTGTTACAGTAGAAATTATTACCAGGTGTAAATTTTGTCTAGAATTTGCACTGCCACCTTTATATTTAGTTCTTTATATAATATACTCTTCATCAAATTTCACAAAAGAATAATTAACTTTGCACATGATCGAATATCCCAACATTGCTTTCCAGACTTATTCCCTTTGCAAACCACTTTGGGGTATATAAACCGTAATTGCAAATTTTTCAACCAGGGTAAAAAAAAAATTCCAATGGAAAAAATACCCCCAACTGGGTTCTCATATGCTTCCCATCTTTCTTTTTTTCATCTTCTACAATTTGTTGCCATATAAAATATTACAGTATTAAAGTGCTTTATATATATATATATATATATATATATATATATATATATATATATATATATATATATATATATATATACATAAATTGTACATATAAATACATATACTGTGTGTGTGTATATATATATATATATATATATATATATATATATATATATATATATATATATATATATATATATATATATATATATATATATATATATAGTAAGTAGTAATTTAACTTTTAGGGGCTGGTCAGCATGTCATCAGCTAACCACCATGGCTCATAAGCTATGAGCATTTAATGCATATATTTTTTGGTGACACATTACATAAAGTTGCCCTAAAAGCAGCACCACTTGAGAAAAAAAAGACTTAAATAAAAAGGAAAAAATATATATATTGTGCTGCATCAGGCAGATGTGGATTAAATTCACTTGTGTATTCAAGATTCATTAATTATGATGAAGATTAACTCACCCTGACCCCCCTGACACAAGGTCATAGAGCACAGCTTATAGAAGATTTTGAGAGGCGCTACTACCCTGCCCCCATTTCTAAGGAATACGCATGTAAACTCAAAGCTCTGATCTCTAAGAATGAGTTTGACAGAGCGCTCAAGGAAATCAAGGCAGGGAAAAGCCCTGGGCCAGATGGCTTAATCTTTCAGGACCTTTGTGGATTTCATAAGACCTTGTTTTTTGAAGGCCTCTTGTGACCTCTTTTTCCCCATCTCATCACCTTCTTGAGGCTCACATTACTGTACTTCCCAAGTCTCGAACTATCATCCCATACAGGTCCTTAACATGGACATGAAGCTTCAAGATAAGATCCTGACAGATTAAAATGTGCTTCTTCCAGAGGAGATTGTTACGCAGTGCAAGGCTAATTTCCCCTTTTCATTGTGCTTCTAAGCCTTGAGCTACTTAGGTATACAAATACAGATGCACCACTCTGAACTTATTAGGTGGAAACATGATCCAGGAGGCTATGCAATGAGATGTATGCACTTAAACTAGTCTAAATGTAGTGTGGTTTGGCAGAGCGGCGCTCATTAAAATTACACTTCTCCCTATACTACTGTATGTCATGCAGACGGTCCCCATCCATCTTGTTTTACACTTTCAAGAGGGAATGCACAATTATCATGTGGCACAATAAGAACTCCCCCCAAGAATCAAGCACTCATCTTGCAGAAATACAAGGAGGGCATTGGCCTGCCTGACCCACATACAGTAGGTATTCATGGGCATGCTTACTATTCTGGTGGATTGGAATATCCACAAAACGGTGAATGGACCCCTCAAACAATCTCTGAATGGTTCATCTTTACAGTTATACAATATTGGCATAATGTTCAGCGCTAAACCATCTTATGAAAATATTAATGTTTACAATTTTAATAAAAAGGCATGCTTCTGCATTCTGATACATGAACGTGCAACCCTGTGAATGGTAAGTGGATTGAAAGTTCTGGGTGATGAACCCCTAAACATTTGTCTTTAAAAAAGTGGAGGCTGTAAAGGGAGCGAGGCTGATTCAGGTGCGGGCTGGGGAAACCAATCACTGTGAACTAAAGGCAAAAGGAAGAGAGAGAAGGGCCAAGCCAATCCTTTAAACAGCTGATGAATAAGGCGAGGCCGTGCCTTTGAAACGCATTCTGATTGG
This sequence comes from Rana kukunoris, assembly GCA_029574335.1. NCBI lineage: Eukaryota > Metazoa > Chordata > Amphibia > Anura > Ranidae > Rana > Rana kukunoris. Next base: position 304,991,717 of record CM056053.1, read on the forward strand.
CCACACAGCATGTGGGTGGCTCTCCAGTTTGCAGCCCTGGACCACTCCCACCCAGAGACACACAGCTGACGTCTTATCGAGGCTCCAGCTACGGCCAACACACAGTGCTCGTGGGTCCCTAAATAGAGACTTCCTGGGGGTCCTCTGTGCTCCTGTGACACTGTATGTGGAAGTTCCCACCTGCACTAGCACTCTGAAAGTGCTCCAACATTTTTCACACAAGTTTTTAGTGGTTTTTTTATACTTATATAATGGATAAATTCCTAAACTGTTTAAAGGATTGGCTTGGCGTTTCTCTCTCCTCCTTTTGCTTCACCTTTACATTGCCTACCATTGCTTCTGCCCTGACAGGTTCTTCCACGTATAAGAACTCACACACTGATAGACCCCCTGGTTACAGTGTGCCATCAAATGTTCTAATCTGCCCTTAGCGTGGTACACTTAGAACCTCTGATGTCTTTGCACCTTGACCCAGGCATGTCCACTAACTTCTTGAAACTGACCTGGCCACATAAAGATGACCTCAAAACACATTCTTTTAACTAGAGAATCTACTCACAATAGAGGCACTTAACACATTAACCATGCCATTTACCATACTGGTGCTGACACAGATCCAAATCAAACACTTTTTGACAATGCAGGGTCTCCCTCAATTGGGAACAGACGTCTTACACCACTTAAAGCACTATAAAATACCTGCTTCACGGCTGGTGGGCATGCTCCATACGTCTGTTCTTCTGGAGACAGGTACATGACATCATAGTGCCATTCACTATTGATGTGTTGGGTTACACTCCAGCACAATATTTACTTCACCACTGTTTGCTTCCAAAAAGAGTATATCAAAGTCCCTAGTAATGTTTATGGTCAATGTATCCCATGTCACTGTCACTCAAATCAGATACTAACAGTAAGTGAATGGTTCCATAGGATAAACAAAAAGTTGAAGAGATGGAGGAATGAATTCATATATCACAGGACAGAATGACTAAGATCATGACTACATGGTCTTGTTGGTCCTTCTTTGTATGTTGCCTGCTTGGGCCCGAGGTCAACATTTGTGGCTTTGCTATTTATGCTTGATCAAGATCATGGTGAAGTACATGACCAACTCCTTGTCTGGACAAGGCATTACATTACAGTGGTTTCCTTATTTTTTCTCTCCTGTGATTATTTTTTTTTAAAGATAACGTATATCTGTGCTGACCAGCACACAACGATACACGTCGATACAATTACAAGTACAACCCCTTTAAATTGTGGCATAGTGGGCACGCGCTCCGTGAGCGTGCCTGCGGAACCCACGGACTCGGTGTCCACCGGTGTCCCGCGATCATGTCACGGAGCTGCAGAACAGGGAGTTCTGCTTAGCAACATGACAGAGATCTACTGCTTCCTGTCATCGGGAGCAGTGATCTCTGTCATGTCAGTGGTAGCCCATCCGCACCACAGTTAGAATCACTCCCTAGGACACACCTAACCCCTTGATTGCTCCCTTGTCAGAAGTGACTCATGCAGATACCAGAGAAACAGCAGACACAAATAACTTTTTTTTTTAATGAGACATTACACATTATAGACGGTTATGATTTGTAATTGTAGATGCAAATATCTTTCAGATGATTCAAAATCATTGCTTAATTTTTCGTAGTTCAGGATAAATCATGAGAGGATTTTTATTTATTTTTTACAGTATACTTTTGCATATTCAGGTTGAGCTCAGTTTAGCTTTTATTTTTTTCTTCTTTTCTTATGCATGCGCCGACATGATACAATCTAATTCTTAAGTTATTTATTTTTCTGTCTTGAGGACACATATTATCTGTTTTTATTTTTTGTGTTCAATCACAGAAGCAAGCCTTAAATGTACGTTGCGATGCCTGCACCTGCCGCACGCTTGCAGGATAGTTACTGTGAATGATCGGCAGGAGGTTAAACAGCTCCTTAATGTGATATAGAAGTTGTTTCTTTAATGCTTGCTTAGTCTAGTGAGGTTCTAATTGAAAGTATCTCCTTTCTGCACTGCCCTGCAGGCTTTCTTCCTGCTGGTTCTGGTAGTAATGACCTTTCTCCCTAAAAGCTGATCCTCTCTTCTGGTTGTACCCCCTCCCACCCCACAGACATCATTCTGTACAATATAAGATCAACTGCCACTGCTGGTCCTGCATTGTAAGCTATGTTTAAATGAGCAATACATTATATAAACACAGGAAGGGGGGCATGTACATTTCGTATTTATTTTCAATGTAGACCCAAGCTTAGCCTGAACCTAACATGTAACACTAAGACCCCTTTCACACTGAAGCGTTATTACAGCACTTTAGCATTAAAAATAGCGCTATTAAAACGCTAATAAAACGCTCTCCATGCATCTCAATGGACCCTTTCACACTGAGTCTTGCAAGTAGCATCTTTGGAGCAGCTTTTGGGCGCTGAAAAAAAAACGCTCCAAAAACGCCCCTCTCCATTGAAATGAATTGAAAGTGCTGTAAAAACGCCTTACCTTTTCACACTGAGGCATTGCACTGGCGGGGAGTTGAGAAAAGTCCTGTAACCAGCATCTTTGGAGCAGCTTTTGGGCGCTAAAAAAAATGCTCCAAAAATGCCCCTCTCCATTGAAATGAATTGAAAGCGCTGTAATAACACCTTACCCTTTCACACTGAATCACTGCAAAAACTTCCTAAAACGTTAGGGTCTTAGCAGTGCTTTACCAGCACATTGGGATTGCAGATGAGGCTTCGCTAAAATAACAGTATAAAGCACCGAATTATTAGCCTATTGGTGTGTTGAAATCTCATTGCCAAAACAAAATAATTCATTAAGGGAAAATATTAAAGGGGTTGTAAAGGTTCTTTTTTATTTTCTGAATAGGTTCCTTTAAGCTATTGCATTGTTGGTTCACTAACTTTTTCCTTCGATTTCCCTACTAAATGTTTTTTTTCGTTGTCTGAATTTCTCACTTCCTGTTTCTCCTCAGTAAACTTGCCACCATCATCCGAGCGGTGGTTAGTCAGCCAGAACAGCTTACTGAACAGCTTACTGAGAAGGAACAGCAAGTGAGAAATTCAGACAAAGAAAACAGTAAAAAAACATTTAGAAGGGAAATCAAAGGAAAAGGTAAGTGAACCAACAATGCACTAGCTTAAAGGAACCTATTTAGAAAATAAAAAACTAACCTTTACAGCCCTTTTAAACTAGGTGGACAAATTGGTTGTAATAATAATTGCAAATAATAATAACAATAAAAAAATAAAAAAAAATATATATTTTTATCAACAGACATTGTTTTCAATTTATGTTTTATGTCAATTCATGCAACATTGTCAATTGTATGTATTTACTAATTTTCAATAAAACTTTTGATTGTGAATATATATATATATATATATATATATATATATATATATATATATATATATTGAGAATACATATCTATATAAAAAATTGTATTCTTACTCTAGTTATCATCATCTAGTAGGAACAGGCCCGTATCTACATGCCCAGCAGTAAGAGCAGGGACTGCATGACTGTATTTTTCAGCACCGGGTGCCAAACGCGCTAGCACTGCGGTGGAATCTGGTGCTGGGAGGAATCCATCGCGAGTGCGGGACCGGGGGGGTAGAGCTCGTTCTGTGGGCGGCTCCCTCCCAGTGGATGTCGGGGATCGGTCTGATGCGGCCCACCCGGCTGGGGCCCCCCCTGCTGGGCGTGGGGCTCAGCGTGGATCGAAGTTACCTGCGGGTGCCGGCCTGGTCCGTGGTGCGGCCGGGGCTCCGGTGGGAGGAAGCGGAGGTCGCGGGAGCCGGAGAGGAGCGGCGTCATCGCATCGGTCTCCGGCAAGGTCGCCGGCGGCTGCGGAGGAGGGGTCCGGGCAGCGCGCTCCACGGGGAAGACAGCAGCAGAACAGCCGCGCCGGACGTTCGGCAGCGGCTGATGACGTCAGCGGCGGGGGCCGGTCGGGCGCCCGAGTCTTGTCGGCAGTGACCGGAGACGGCGGCGATCGTTCGGAGGGCGAGCTGTCCGCATCTGACGCGGAGGGGCTTTTGGGCGACGAGGTGGTGGAGCCAGAAGGACGTCAGGGATCCGGAGGTGCGGCTGTGCGGCAGCCTGGTAAGTCCAACAACGTCTGTGTGTCTCCTGTGTTGTCTGTGCCTGTTGCTCCTTGCTTAAGTCAGTCTGTGACTGGTGGGTCTGGGGGCCCGAGGGAGGTTGTTGGGGGGCTCCCGGGGGGTTTGAGGTTGGTGTAGGGCAGTGCGAATTGATGGCCAGCTTGCTGCAGTCGTGGTTGACGGGGTGTAGGGACTTGCTGGTCCGCGGTTTGACCGGAGGGCCTGGAGTAACGGGGGGGGTCGCCGGTGGCTGCCTGGGTGACGTTGAGGGATCAGTTGAAGCCCGTCGCGGGAATGGCAGGATTGACATTCGGAGAGTCCGTGGTTGGCCCAGAGGGAAGAGAAGCGGTGGTACGCCCAGTGGCCCCTGTGGCGGTGGCTGAGGTGTTGGCAGCGGGGGATCACGGGCGGCTGGGGACCCCGACCGGATGGAGGCCACGCGGGAGGGTGCTGGACCGTCGGAGGTCGCGTGGTGTGAGATGTATGTTTGTTTTGAATGCCCTTTGGGTGCGCATCTCAGACAGGAGGTCAGGGAGCAGATTTGGAAGGGGGAATACGTTGATGTATTCTCCCTTCTCCCCCTCGAGAAGTCCAGTGTGGATAGGGCGAGGCATGATGAGTCTAGGAGAGATGACGAGGATAGGCGACGCCCTCGGGTGATTCCCCGGACTTTTACCAATTGGCTACAGGTGTTTTAGCATCCTGGCCAGCGTAGTGGGAGAACGGGCTCCTGAGCAGTGCCCGGGATTGTTCGGGTACTTGGACTCCATCGGGGAGGCATATCGGGTTTACGGCGGAGTTGCCTGGCTGCGTTATGACGAGCTGTTCAGGCAGCGCATGGCTATGCAGCCGTCGCTGAAGTGGAATAATAAAGACATCAGTTTATGGATGCGCCTGATGACTCAGGCTAGGCCGGCCTTTCAGCCCTTTCGGGGGGGGGGGACGGCGGTGCTTCGGCCTCGGCGGCATCAGCCTCACTTAAAAAAAGGCTACTGCTGGCAGTTCAATGACGGAAAATGCAGATTTGGGGGCTCCTGCCGATACCGGCACGCTTGCTCCGGGTGTGGGGGTGGCCACCCCTTGTCCAAGTGCTTTCAGTCCGGGAAGCCAAAATCGACCGACGCTGGTAAGGGGGAAAACCCCGGTACTGGCGGAAAAAATGGCCCCCTTTCTTCTTAGGTATCCGGATAGGGCTGCGGCGCAGTTGTTATGGCACGGTTTCACTGATGTTTTTATTATCCCCTGTTCTCTTTCTGTCGTCCCTCCTGTGGTGGATAACCTGCGTTCGGCTCGATTACATCCGGAGGTGGTGTCGGCGAAGTTGGGTAAGAAAGTGTCGTTGGGTCGCATGGCGGGCCCCTTTGACGCCCCGCTTATGTCGGACTTGGTGGTGTCCCCGCTTGGGGTTGTGCCCAAGAGGGACCCCACACAGTTTCGCCTCATCCATCACTTGTCGCACCCGCCCGGCGGTTCGGTTAATGATGCGATCGATCCCGCCTTGTGTGCGGTTTCTTATGCGTCGTTTGACAAGGCCCTTGGGTGGGTGCGTAGATTCGGGAGGGGTGCTCTCATGGCCAAGACCGACATAGAATCGGCCTTTAGATTGCTGCCGGTCCACCCACAGAGCTTTCGGCTGTTGGGCTGTGTGTGGCAGGGACGGTACTTTGTTGACTGTTGTTTGCCGATGGGTTGTGCCATTTCTTGTTCTTTTTCGAGTCTTTCAGCTCTTTCCTGGAATGGGCCGTGAGAGACGTGTCGGGCCTACAGTCGGTCATCCACTACTTGGATGACTTCTTGGTGATTGGTCCCCCTGGGTCCAGGACGTGTCAGGTCTTGTTGGCCACGATTCAACACGTTTTCGGGGTCTTTGGTGTTCCTCTGGCGCCCGAAAAAACTGAGGGCCCGACGGTCGAATTGAAGTTTTTGGGTATCGTAATCGATACCGTCCGGATGGAATGCCGGCTTCTGGCTGACAAGCTGATTGATCTGAAGGACTCGGTCGTCCTTGCACGAGGGAGCAAGAAGGTCACCTTGCGGTCCCTGCAGTCTTTAATGGGCAAGTTAAATTTTGCCTGTCGGATCATGCCGATGGGTAGAATTTTTTGCCGGCGGTTGGCGGCTGCCACCGCGGGGGTGCGTGCGCCTCATCACTTTGTGCGATTGACCGGAGAGATGCGGGATGACTTGCTTGTTTGGGAGTCTTTCCTTGATGAGTACAACGGACGGTCGTTGTGGATGGAGACGGTGGTTCCGAATTCTGAGTTGGAATTGTACACTGATGCGGCTGGTTCCGTTGGCTACGCGGCATACTTCCGGGGTCGGTGGAGTGCTGGCCGGTGGCCGACGTCGTGGAGGGAGTCGGTTGCCGTTCAGAATCTGGCACTGTTGGAACTGTTTCCAATAGTGTTGGCGGTGGAACTGTGGGGTGAGGCTTTCCGGAATAGGCGGGTCAGGTTCCACTGTGACAACTTGGGCGTGGTGCTGGCGATCAATTCCCTTTCGGCCTCCTCGCCTCCGGTGGTGCGGCTGCTGAGGCATTTGGTTTTAAAATGTCTTTCTTTGAATGCATTTGTGTATGCTGTTCATGTTCTGGGTGTTCGTAATTCGGTGGCTGACGCTCTTTCTCGCTTACAGTGGGATCGGTTCCGACAGTTGGCGCCGGAAGCGGAGCAGCTCGGGGTTCCGTGTCCAAGTCATTTGTGGAGCGTCGCATGGCCACAGCTTTCAGCTTGATCGAGGGGTCGGTTTGCCCTTCCACGTGGGCAGCATACAGCAAGGTGTGGCAGGAGTGGCACGAGCTGGTGAGTTCGGTGGGTGGTTGCTTTGAGGATGGGGATCGTGTTTCTGTCCTGTTGTATCTTATAGGTAAGTGCTGTGAGGAGGGAGTATCGGTCTCTGTCCTGAATCGCAAGCTGTCAGGGTTGGCGTTTTTATTTCAGCTTTCAGGCCTGCCAGATGCCACGAAATGTTTCCAGGTGAAGAAAGCGCTGAGGAGCTACAGGAAGGGCAGGCACGTTATGGATTCTAGGAGGCCGGTGTCTTTTGAACTCCTGGGTGTTCTTTTGAGTCAGCTGCCTTCAGTGTGCTCTTCGCTTTTCGAGGTCTCTTTGTTCCGGACGGCCTTTGTCGTCGCCTTTTTCGGGGCTTTGAGGGTGAGTGAATTGGTTAGCCCGTCCACTAAGGTCTGGGGTGGTTTGGATATTCGGGATGTTTCGGTTCATCAGGAAAGGGTCCAGCTGCTGATCCGCAGGTCTAAGACTGACCAACTGGGTAGAGGGGCCAAGGTGGTGATAGGCAAGGTCCCTCACTCCTCGTCTTGTCCGGTGGCGGCCGTCACGGATTGGTTGACGCTGCGGCCGGCTGCGCCAGGGCCATTGCTCGTGCATTCGGATGGGTCACCCTTGTCCCGTTTTCAATTTGTTGCCGTGTTCCGGAAGTGCCTAACGGCGGCCGGTTTTTCCCCCATGGACTTCGCGTCGCATTCCTTCAGGATTGGGGCCGCCACAGAGGCGGCCCGGTGGGATTTGAGTGCGCAGGAGTTGCGGCGTATCGGAAGGTGGGAGTCCCGGCGCTTCATGTCTTATGTCCGTCCTCACCTCTTGTGATCTGTTTGTCTCTGTGCCCCCGTTGTGTGGTGTCAGTGTTCCTTGTGTGGTCGTTGTTGTGGCTGATTCGCCAGTTTGGGTGGCTTGTGCTTGTGAGTCTTGCCAATTTTTGTTTTGCAGGTGGCGAGTGTCTGGTGTGGATCCTCGGGCACTCCTATGTCTACTGGGGTGCCCGGCGGGCCTCGGTTAGACCGGAGGGTAGGCAGCTGGGGATTCCTCGCAGGATGGCCAACGTTCGGTGGATTGGTGTCCCCGGTATGCTGTGGGCCCGGGTGCTGCCGGAAGTGCATCACTATGCAAACCTGGATCGCCCCCCAGATGTATTGCTGTTTCATGTTGGGGGTAACGATTTGGGCCTCCGGGCGGCACGGGAACTGACCAGAGATATAAATTTGGATTCTTTACGCCTTCGGGCCAGTTTTCCAGACACGGTTTTCGTCTGGTCAGACATGGTGGCCAGGACCACTTGGCGTATGGCCCGCTCTGTGGAGTGCATTAATAGGGCCAGGGTCAAGGTGAATAAAGAGGTGGCAAAGTTTTTTGTTCGGAATGGTGGCTTGGCTGTTCGCCACTTGGAATTGGAGGGGGACAATAGGCTGTATTTAAGGGGAGATGGGGTGCATTTAAATGCCGTTGGGAATGACATGTGGTTCTTAGGTCTGCAGGATGGAGTTCAGAGAGCGGTCCGTTTGTGGCGGGCCAGCCAAGTGTGAGGCTTCACACTTGGTCGTTTGTGGCAGGGGTAACAGGGTTTTTGGAGGTCGGCCTAGGTAAGGACAGTATCGAGTTAATAGGAATTGGGGCTGTACCGGGTGCTATGTTTGATACACTGTCCTCGAGTCGGCGTATTTGCGGCTGAGGGCCACTACAAGTGTTTTGGGTTTGGTACAGTCGGTTGTGTGGGTAGACTAGGTTGCCTCCAAAATATCCCTATGTCATCATTATGGAAAATACTTTAGGAATATGAAAATATAAGATATTTTGATAATTTGTTATTGTTTTTGTTAATAAAATTGCGGCTACGGCCGTTTAAATCCCAAAAGGTGGTCCTGTGCCTCATTTTAGATAAGTGGGAAATAGGTTTAGAGTTCAAGGGAGCCCTAATCAGCAATAAGTCAGTCAGGAACAGGCCCGTATCTACATGCCCAGCAGTAAGAGCAGGGACTCCATGACTGTATTTTGCAGTCAGGGCGGTTGCTAGGAAAAGGTCACTTTGAACCTGATTGGGGGTTAGTAAGGTGTGGCAGGGTGGAGCCGGAGGAATCAGGGTGGAGCTAGTGAGGGTGTAGCAGTTAGCGCGGGAAGACAGGTCATCAGTTAGCTGTCAGCCTGCTAGAAGCTTTCCCTCCCTCCCTCCCTCCCTATTTTCAGAGGTTGAGAAGGGCGTTGGTGATACAGGGTGAGTATTTTGTCGTAGCCGTTGGCAGGGGTAACAGGGTTTTTGGAGGTCGGCCTAGGTAAGGACAGTATCGAGTTAATAGGAATTGGGGCTGTACCGGGTGCTATGTTTGATACACTGTCCTCGAGTCGGCGTATTTGCGGCTAAGGGCCACTACAAGTGTTTTGGGTTTGGTACAGTCGGTTGTGTGGGTAGACTAGGTTGCCTCCAAAATATCCCTATGTCATCATTATGGAAAATACTTTAGGAATATGAAAATATAAGATATTTTGATAATTTGTTATAGTTTTTGTTAATAAAATTGCGGCTACGGCCGTTTAAATCCCAAAAGGTGGTCCTGTGCCTCATTTTAGATAAGTGGGAAATAGGTTTAGAGTTCAAGGGAGCCCTAATCAGCAATAAGTCAGTCATGTGTTTGCCACAAACATTAAAGTGAAATAAATGAAAACCCTAATGTTAGTATTTGATTTACATGAGGCTGCAGTTAAGGTAAGACTAAATTACCCCAAAAAAAACAAAAAACGGTATAAACTAAATTACCTAATAAATAGATGCTCAGTTTTTCCTCTTCAACCTTACTTTCCTAAGAAATCAGTGTTATTTTTGTAAAGCTTTTAAAGTGTGACCTTTTTGCATATATCATCTTACAGAGTTTGAATAGAAGAGTGAAGGACAGACTGTGTGGTCAGTGTTTTCAATATCCCCCCTGCAAGCTATTACATCATTCAGCTACTCTAAGAGGATTTTCAGCAGGCTTGGCTTCGTTATTAAAATAGTAATTAATTTTTTTCCCTTCACAAAACCTGTAGACCTTCAAATGGAGGCCTTAGAGCTGGGGCACTTTTCTTTTGAAAGTGGCCTTTCTGGGAGTCATAATCGGCTCTCCATCTTTACAGTACACATGTTCCTCAGTAAATGTGATTAAAAAGCCATACGAAAAAAAAAAAAAAACCCACAGAAAATTAATTCAGTTTCCAGAATGAAAAGTTTGATAAAGTTGTGCAATGCTTCGATGACAACACATAATAGAAGTGCAAAGTTCTATCCCCTTTAAGGATAAATGAGCGGCCAAAAAGGTCTGGTAGTTCCCAGAGTAAAAACATCTGCTGCAACTAATTCACTTTAGCTTTTGATTGTAAAATTCATTAGCCATATCAGGCAGCTGTAGCTTCAAACATGTTGCTGGAAAGAACATTTTTACAGGCTCAAATGCCATTTAATCTCCTAGCAAAGAAAATGCATAAAAAGTCATCCAAATGAAGTGGTATTCTATAAATTCTGTTTTAAGGTGACAATCGACTCTTTGTAAATAAGATTTCTCCAGAAGATTACAGCCTTACAATTTAAATATGGAATATGGCACAATTGTATAATGTAGTACAGGTATCTTAAAGTGGTATATAAATCTAAATAGTTTTTAATTATTTTTTTGCTGTCACAATGTAAAGTATAAGATTTCCTATTATCTGTGCCTAGTCTTGCCAAAAAAAGTTAATCCAGCAATCCTCTTTTTTTTTTCAGTGAGATAAACGGACAAACAGGAGAAAACTTTTGTCCATTCTTCCCCCTTGCTGTAAATGACAGTTTTTGTACATATCTCATGCGCTAGCTTAACCACTTAAGACCCGGACCTTTAGGCAGCTAAAGGACCCGGCCAGGTTTTGCGATTCGGCACTGCGTCACTTTAACAGACAATTGCTCGGTCGTGCGAGGTGGCTCCCAAACAAAATTGGCGTCCTTTTTTTCCCACAAATAGATCTTTCTTTTGGTGGTATTTGATCACCTCTGTGGTTTTAATTTTTTGCGCTATAAACAAAAATAGAGCAACAATTTAAAAAAAAAGTCAATATTTTTTACTTTTTGCTATAATAAATATCCCCCAAAAATATATGAAAAAAATGTTTTCTCAGTTTAGGCCGATACGTATTCTTCTACCTATTTTTGTTAAAAAAATCACAATAAGCGTTTATCGGTTGGTTTGCGCAAAATGTATAGCGTTTACAATATAGGGGATAGTTTTATTGCATTTTTATTAATTTTTTTACTACTAATGGCGGCGATCAGCAATTTTTTTCGTGACTGTGACATTATGGCGGGCACTTCGGACAATGTTGACACATTTTTGAGACCATTGTCATTTTCACAGCAAAAAATGCATTTAAAATGCATTTTTTATTGTGAAAATTACATTTGTAGTTTGGGAGTTAACCACAAGGGGGCGCTGAAGGGGTTATGTGTGACCTAATGTGTGATTACAACTGTAGGGGGGTGTGGCTGTAGGTGTGTCGTCATCGATTGTGTATCCTTATAAAAGGGATCACACGATCGATGACGCCGCCACAGTGAAGAACGAGGAAGCCGTGTTTACACACAGCTCTCCCCGTTCTTCAGCTCCGGGGACCGATCGCCGGACTCCAGTTGCGATCATGTCCGCGAGTCCCATGGTCTCGGTCCCAGAGCTTCGGACCGGGTCACGGGAGCGTGCCGCGGGGGCGTGCCCGTGACCCACGGCTGGGTACTAGCTCAGCACGTACCTATACGTGCATGTGCCCAGCCATGCCATTTTGCCGACGCAAATGTGCAGGAGGTGGTCCTTAAGTGGTTAAGACAGGCATTATAGTATAGAGGTACAAGACAGGGCTGCCCTCTCTCTCCGGCACTGTTTTCTGTGGCAATAGAGCCAGTGGCAGAGGCTGTGAGAACTTCACGCGATATTCAAGGACTTCGAATAGGGGGTCTAGAAGAGAGGGTAGCCCTGTATGCAGATGATATGCTATTATTTTTAAAAGATGCAGGTACATCACTGAGGGGAGCCTTAGAGATACTCAATGATTTTTCAGGAGTTACAGGACTTAAAGTGAACTGGGATAAATCTCTGTTATTTGCTATTGATCAGGGTGCGTGAGAAATGGCAACTCCCAAATCTTTCATTAAAATGGGTAACAGAGTTTAAATATTTAGGCATAATAATATCACGCCAAGCTGAGGAATTTAAAAAGCTAAATTTAGATCCAGTGCTACAAGAGTATACGAAAAAATTAAACATATGGGAAACGCTTCCTCTGTCTCTTCTGGGACGCATAAATCTAATAAAAATGAAGATTCTTCCCAGACTGTTATATTTGTTTCGAAATTCACCACAGTGGTTACCCAAAAGTTTTCTTACACAGGTACATGGTGTTTTATCCTCATTTATATGGAAAAATAAAATAGCCAGAATAAAACTAAAAACACTTATGCGCCCAGTGGAACAGGGGGGGCTAGCATTCCCGCACTTACATAAATTACTTGGCAACTCAGTTGGTGACAGTAAAGAGATGGTTGAATCCAGATGGATATGACCCGCTACAATGGTGGAGGCAGCAGTGGTCCAGGCGTTGGAGGCACTGCAGGCATTACCATTTTGAGGGTTGAAGCATAGACGAGATTTAACTCCTCCAATGGTAACAACAATAAGGGCATGGAAGGCAGGTATAGCAGGAGAGAGTAATTTAAAAACAGATATATCTCCAAATACTCCATTATGGAGAAATCCGGAATTCGCACAATTAAATTCCATTCAGGATCCCAAAGCATGGACAAAATTTGAAGTAAAAAAAAATATCTCAAGTAATACATGAAAGAAGAATATCCTCATTTGTAGAGATGAGGGAAAAATGGAATGTGCCGGAGAATTTTTTTTTTCCGGCATATGCAGCTGGCACATGCTCTGGCAGCCCAATTTCCAGATGGAGTCCCACAAATAATGGAGACAGGTTTAGAACAACTAGTGAGGAAGAAAAAAGAAAAAGAAAAAAGAAAAAGGTTGGATTTCAATTTTGTATGACCATTTAGTAAAAAAAGATACTTCAGATATGAAAAATTTATGTGAGTGCTGGTTGAGAGATGACCCAAAATTATCATTAGAGAACTGGGGAGAAATCTTAGTCTCTCTTCGAGACAAATTAATTCAATTCAAGATAACACATAGATGCTATTATACACCATATAAATTATTTAAAATATTTTCATCAAACCCCCAAAATTGCTGGAGAAGCGCAGGTACTCCCGGAAATTTTATACATATATTTTGGACCTGTCCGAAAATAAGGTGGTTTTGGAGAGAGGTTCTAAAAGTAATTAATGAGGTGACGTTAGTACAACTTGATATGGAGGTGGGAATCTGCCTGCTAGGACTTGTGGGAGAAATTGTGGCCCCTACAGTAAAGAAAATACAGGTGGGTCTCTTACTTTTCTATGCAAGAAAGGTCATAGTGGTAAATTGGAAAAGAGTAGAACCTCCCTCGGTGGCACAATGGAAAAATGTGATTAATAACAACCTGTCACTATATAAAGAGACATATCATAATAGAGGAAATAATGAGAAGTATATAAAAATATGGGCACCATGGATAGAGAATAAGACAACAGCTTCAGGGTAAGGGGATATGGAAGTGGGACAGAACTACAGTAAGGGTAGGATGAAAGAAGAGGGTAAATGGGAATAGGGTGTGAGGTATGTAATGGAATGATCTTGTTAATGTGATTTTTAAGATGCTGATAAATGAAATGTGAAATGGATATTTATATGAAAAAAAGGAAAGCTTAATAAAGAGATTTGAAAAAAAAAGACAGGCATTATTTTTTAATTCCCACACCCACTCCTTTTCTCAAGTCATGTGGTTACTTTTCTGGATTTTGACTGGATGTTAGTGATCATCGCAGAATTCAGTGTAAGGAATACACAGGGAAAATGCATGTTGACAAGGGGCGTGTAGAGGTGGGCGGTGAGTCTACTGACATCACTACTCCACCCACGAGCTCCAGACAACAGATCCACCCACAGAATCTGCAGTTTTTCAGATCTCATAACAGACAGAGAGACATTTGACAGGTAAGGATACATGCAGGGGGCATGTATATCCTTATAGATCAGCACTATGGCAGTAGTTTAGAAAGAATGAGATGGGGTTTACATCCACTTTAATGGTGTCTGCTATAAGTTAACTGTAGATTTAAAAACCGAAAACACTAAAGATAGATAGATGAGTATTTCAAAAACTGCTGATCTACTAGGATTTTCACGCACAACCATCTTTAGGCAGGGCCGTCTTAATGGCATCATGGCCCCTGGGCAAAATAATGCTCTGGAGCCCCTACATGGAGACGGTGCAGGTAAAAATACATCAAATAGGTAGGAGGCACCTTTTGGGTGGAGCTCCGCATTAACTACATACACAATCATTCTGTACAGCAAGGAAACAGTGGGAAAATACTACATACATAAAGAAACAAAGCTGTCTTGTGCATATAATATATCTGCTAGATTGATGCCTCCACAGCACTCTGACCCCTCTACACTCCAGATATCCCCCATCACTCTCAGTGCCATCATGGGGGCCCCCAGGTGTGGACTCAAGGACCAGCTGCTTTGGGGAAAGTGCAGGGGCCCCCCATGCAGCTGGGGCCCCTGGAAAGTGCCCAGGTGTGCCCTCTCTTTAAGACAGCCGTGTCTCTAGGATTTACAGAGAATGATTCGAAAAACTAGTGAGCAGCAGTTGAAGATGATAGAAAGGCAACAGTAACTCAAATAACCACTCGTTACAACCAAGATATGTAGAATTCCATCTCTGAACACACAACGTAACCTTGAAGCAGATGGGCTACAGCAGCAGAAGACCACATGGGTGCCACTCCTGTCAGCTAAGAACAGGAAACTTTGGCTACAATTTGCACAAGCTCACCAAAATTGGACACTAGAAGACTGGAAAAATTTTGCCTAGTCTGATGAGTCTTGATGAGTCTTGATTTCAGATTTGACAATCAAATAGTAGGGTCAGAATTTGATGTAAAAAACATGAACGCATGGATCAATGCTGCCTTTTATAAATGGTTCAGGTTGGTCATGTAATGGTATAGGGGATATTTTCTTGGCACATTTTGGGCCTCTTAGTATCACTTGAGTGTTATTTAAATGCTCAATTGGTACTAAGGGGTCCAAAATGTTCAAAGGGGCACACATTGGTACAAAGGGGCCCTACCTGAGTATTGTTGCTGACCATGTCCTTTTCTTTTTGACTACAGTGCACCCACCTTCTGATGGCTACTTCCAGCGGCACCATGTTACAAAGTCATGTCAAACTGGTTTCTTGAACATGACAATGAATTCATTGTACTCCAATGGCCTCCACAGTCACCAGATCTCAATCCGATAGATCACCTTTGGGATTGGACAAATCTGCAGCAACTACGTAATGCTATCATGCAATTGTGGACCAAAATCTCTGAGCAATGTTTCCAACACCTAGTTGAATCACAAAAAATTAAGGCAGTTCTTAAGGCAAAGGGGGATCCAACCCTGTACTAGCAAGGTGTAACTAATAAAGTGGGCAGTGAGTATATATACATACATATATATATATATATATATATATATATATATATATACAGTTGTATTCAAAATTATTCAACCCCCACTGAAATTGATTGTTTTGGCCAGTTTGACACTGATTTTGATCATTCAGTCATCCTGCTTACAATTAAATCAAATAGGCACGTGTAGGTCAGACAAATATAACATAACATTTATAATGAAATAACCACAAATGTCTTTTCTGTGCTCACATCATTATCAGTTTTATTCAACCCCCAAGTGACATTCAATCTTAGTACTTAGTACAACATCCTTTTACAGTTATAACAGCTTTTAAAGGTGAAGCCTAGCTTGACACAAGTGTTTTGCAGCAATTTCCGGGTATCTTCGCCCATTCGTCATGGGCAAAAGCCTCCAGTTCTGTCACATTCTTATGCTTGCGCACTGCAACTGCTTTCTTTAAGTCCCACCAGAGGTTCTCAAACGGATTTAAGTCTGGTGACTGCGATGGCCACTCCAAAAAGTTCCAGCCTTTAATCTGCAACCATGCTCTAGTGAACTTGGAGGTATGCTTGGGATCATTGTCCTGTTGAAAGGTCCAATGTCTCTCAAGCCTCAGGTTTGTGATGGACTGCATCACATTGTCATCCAATATCTCCTGGTACTGAAGAGAATTCATGGTACCTTGCACACGCTGAAGCTTCCCTGTACCTGCAGAAGCAAAACAGCCCCAAAGCATGATTGACCCCCCGCCATGCTTCACAGTAGGCAAGGTGTTCTTTTCATCATAGGCCTTGTTCTTCCTCCTCCAAACATAGCGTTCATCCATGGGCCCAAACAGTTCTAATTTTGTTTTATTAGTCCACAGAACACAATCCCAAAACTTCTGTGGTTTGTCCACATGACTTTTGGCATACTGCAGTCAACTCTTCTTATTCTTTGGAGACAGCAAGGGGGTGTGCCTGGGAGTTCTGGAATGGAGGCCTTCATTTCGCAGTGTGTGCCGTATTGTCTGAGCAGAAACTTCAGTACCCACATCTGACAAATCTTTTCTCAGTTCCTCAGCAGTCACACGGGGACTTTTCTCCACTCTACGCTTCAGGTAGCGCACAGCAGTCGAAGTCAGCATCTTCTTTCTGCCATGACCAGGTAGTGTTTCAACAGTGCCCTTTGCCTTGAATTTGCGAATGATGCTTCCTATGGTGTCTCTTGGTATGTTTAACATCTTTGCAATCTTCTTATAGCCATTGCCCTTCATGTGAAGAGTAATCACCTCTTCTCTTGTCTTCCTGGACCATTCTCTTGACTTCACCATGTTTGTAACCACACCAGTAAATGTCTAGAAGGAGCTGAGTATCACAGTCATTTTAAAGCTGCCTAATTGGTGCTTATTAGGCTTTATTGCTGCTCCCTGACATCCACAGGTGTGTTCAATACCTGATAGAAAACACTTAAATGAACCTCTGTTCTTCAGAGTGGTAGTCTTTAACCACTTGACTACTGGGCACTTAAACCCACTTAATAACCAGACCAATTTTCAGCTTTCGGTGCTCTCACATTTTGAATGACAATAACTCAGTCATACAACACTGTAACCAATTGAAATTTTTGTCCTTTTTTTCCCACAAATAGAGCTTTCTTTTGGTGGTATTTTATCACCTCTGCGTTTTTTTATTTTTTTCACTATAAATGAAAAAAGAACGAAAATTTTGTAAAAAAATGAATTTTTCTTTATTTCTATTATAACATTTTGTAAAAAAGTAATTTTTCTTCATAAACTTGGCCTAAAATGTATACTGCTACATATCTTTGGTAACAAAACAAAATTTTTTAGATATTATTTAGTCTGGGTGAAAGTTATAGGGTCTAAAAGCTATGGTACCAATTACTGAAAATTGATCAATTTGATCACACCTGATGTACTGACAGCCTCTCTCATTTCTTGAGACCCTAACATGCCAGAAAAGTACAAATACCCCCCAAATGACCCCTTTTTGGAAAGAAGACATTCCAAGGTATTTAGAAAGAGGCATTGTGAGTTTTTTGAAGTTGTCATTTTTCCCACAATTCTTAGCAAAATCAAGATTTTTTTCATTTTTATTTTCTTTCCACAAAATTTTCATATTAGCGGGTTATTTCTCACACACAGCATATGCATACCACAAATTACACCCCAAAACACATTCTGCTATTCCTCCCGAGTATGGCGATACCACATGTGTGAGACTTTAACACAGCATGGCCACATACAGAGGCCCAACATGCAGGGAACGCCATCAGGCGTTCTGGAACACCCAGACCAATTCTGACATTTCTCTCCTACATGTAAAAATCAACACTTATTTGCTAGAAAATTACATAGAACCCCAAAACATTATATATGCTTTTTTAGCAAAGACCCTAGAGAATACAATGGCGGTTGTTGCAACTTTTTATCGCGCATGGTATTTGCACAGCAATTTTTCGAACACATTTTTTTTGGAAATAAAACAGGTTTGTGCTTTAAAAAAAAAAAAAACATAAAATTTAGCCCGATGTTTTTGCATAATATGAAAGATGAAGTTACGCCGAGTAAATAGATACCCAACATGTCACCCTTCAATATTGCACACGCTCGTGGAATGGCGCCAAACTTTGCGACTTAAAAATCCCCATAGGTGACGCTTTAAATATTTTTACTGGTTACATCATTTTAGTTGGAGAAGAGGTCTAGGGCCAAAATTATTGCTCTCGCTCTAACGTTCACAGCGATACCTCACATGTGTGGTTTGAACACCGTTTTATATGTGGGCGGGACTTGCGTATCCGTTCGCTTCTGCATGCGAGCTCACGGGGACAGGGGCGCTGTATGCCCAGAGTATTGCAGAGTATTGCAGAGTATGCCCAGAGTATTGCGGAGTATTGACCCCCAGAGTATTGCCCAGCATTGCAGAGTATTGCAGCAGGGATGGCTGAGGAGGGAGGGAGGGATGGATGGATCTGTGACTGCATTTGTCACAGATCCAGCCCGCAGCACTGGCGCTGCCATCCGCTCCCTCCCTCTCCTCTCACACTGTACCGATCGGTACAGAGAGAGGAGGGAGGAACCGGCGTCATCAAATGACGCCGGTCTGTTTACATCTGATCGCGCCGTCATTGGACGGCGCGATCACGTGGTAAACCGCCGCTATCAGCGGCGATTTACCATGATCCGTGACCCGAGTCACGGACATTCCCGTGTGCGCACCCCAGGGGGCGCACGGGAGCGCGACTCTGGAATCACGTTATATAACGTGATCCCAGAGTTAAGCAACCACCTTGCCGCCGTTATTTTTCGGCAGGTGGTTGCTAAGTGGTTAAGGGGTTGAATAATTGTGTAAATGAAGAATTCACAAAAGAAACATTTACTACTGTATTACAAAACCAATTGATGTAGTTTTAGTTGCATATGGTTCTTTAAGAAGTCCTTGTAGGATTTCATTCTGAATACAATTACAAATGTACACTAAATTCCCTAAAACCCTTTACATCATTGGGGGGTTGAATAATTTTGAACACAACTGTATATATATATATATATATATATATATATATAGTAATGTAGCTGATGTTGTAGCGTGCTGCGCAAACTGTTGGCGCTATATAAATCCTGTAGAACAATAATATCAAAAACGTACTTGTTTAGAATCATTATTTAAAAGAATGCGCGATACCAGGTTCAATCTTTACTTATTGCACTTGCATATTGATTCTGAATGGCTGACAGGGTACAGTTCTGAAAGGTCCACTCTAGCCAACACTTAATTTAAATTGTGTGAATAATAATAGGGGGGACATAGCTTACCTACCTATGAAAATCACTTGCTGCTATTTTTTTCCAGTTTCAGCGTGTTGCACATATTTTTAAAACTATTTCAGTCCTTATGCTTCTACGAGGGCTAAGGATGGGTAATTATGCCAGGGATGCAATCTCCCCTCACCCCATAGATAAGTAAATAATAGTCTTAATAGTAATTGTCTCTTTAAACAATTTAGGTTGGGTCCAGATTGAGGACCAGCTGTAACAATGAAGAGAAACACAAGCAACATATGTTCCAATAGTTATTATATAATACCCTACAATAGTTATTATATAAAACAGATGTTTCAATAATCAACGATGTAGCCCTAAAAGAAAAACTGCTGGGCTAGATATGCTAAAATAGGAACAACGAGATTATAGAATTTGGAGACCATAATCCGGCAAGTTCTTAACTGGTAGATACTATACTGGTACTAAGGGAGTGCCTAATAAAACAATTTTGGGGTGGGTTGTTCAGGGACCTGGATGTTTCTATGGAAGAACCTTTCTTTCATTAACACAATATGGGGGTAAGTTAAAGGCCATAAGTGGTGTAAATTAGTGCTTTACTTTGAACCCTCAAAGTGATAATATTCCTTAAAATGTTCAAAGTCATATATACATTTATGAAAATCCTCCTTTCACAAGTGACCATGGCATTCTAAGGAACTGTATTAGAAAATACCAGGGCATATTTGTATATCATTTTAGAGACATATTTTTAATTAACTCTTTTTCTTTTGTTCAAATGCCGTGTACACACGATCAGACATTCTGACAACAAAACCGTGGACTTTTTTTTCCGACGGATTGTTCTCTCAAACTTGTCACACAAATGTTGTCGGAAATTCCGAAAGTTAAGAACGCGGTCACGTACCACACTACGACAAGCTGATAAAAATTAAGTTCAATAATTCTGAGCATGCGTCGAATTGATTCTGAGCATGCTTCTGATTTTTGTGCGGCAGATTTGCATACAGACGATCGGAATTTCCGACCAGAACTTTTGTTGTCGGAAAAATTGAGAACCAGCTCTCAAACATTTGTTGTCGGAAACTCCGACAGCAAATGTCCGATGGAGCCAACACACGGTCGGAATATCTGACCAAGAGCTCACATCGAACATTTGTTGTTGTAAATTCCGACCGTGTGTACGAGGCATTATAAGCTAATAATAATGTTAGCCTGCATTGAGCTGGTAATTGGTTGCTACATAACTTACCTGAAACTTTCTAGAATATGTAAAGGAAGTTTTAAAAAAAGTATCATTACATACAGGGTATGTCCCCCTGTGACACCATGTACCAGGGTGTTTGGCCTTGCATGACTGTACTGGAAATGTACCAAAAATTAAAAGCCTGCGCTTCTGGCCTTCTGTGTAAGGCTGTGTATGCAAATCCCTAGGTCCAAGTATATACCAATGATGTACTTTACGTATAAAAGCTTCTTTACTAAGGCTAGTGCGCATACCGGTACTCAGAAGCCACCAGGACTTACATTATATATTCTGACCATGATTGTTACCAGCAGGCCCGCAGACAAATTACTGTAGGTAAGGGTAGGTAGAGATGATTGAAGCATGGGGAAGCAGACAAGAGAGTATCCAGGAAATGTAGCCAATGCTCAAGAGTAGCATCACACAAGAGAGTAACCCAGTAAAAGTAGCCAAAGGTCAGGGAAGGCAGCACGCAAGTAATTTAGTAAACCTAACCAAGAGCAGGACAGGCAGAACACAAGTGATAAATCCAGCACATGTAGCCGAAGATCAAAACAGAATCAGATGATACTGGAGCGATCAGCTAGGAAACTCTACCGCAAGCATTGAGGTACAGGTTAATGATGTTTAAAAAAGGCACCAACTGAGCCATAGAGCAAACTTAGAGCTGAAGGCATGTTTCTAGGTGCCCCACAGAAAGACAGAGCTGCAGACAGCAACACAGGCTGTTGTACAGTGCAGCTATATTCATTTCCCCACAACTGATTGTGACAGGCCTCCAGCAACACAGGGTGCATAACATTTTACCATGTCTAACATTCTGCTTCTCTGAGTGGTTTTCAACATTTTTTCTCCACAATGTTGTTTCTGTTCTCTCCCTTCTTTTGTGTCCATGTTCTACCCCATTGGCGCCTGCTCTTTGTTCTCTTTACCTTAGCAATGTAGCCACTCTACATTGTTTATGTCTCTGCCCACTCTCTACTCTATTTTTACTCTGCATATCTTAGCAACAAAAAAACTACACTTAAAAAAAAGTACACCTTATTTCCCATATCTTTCTTTTTAATTTCCAATACTTTTTATTTGTTTTTTAGTGTACAAAATCAAAAGTAAGCTCTTACAAACACATTTGAATGTCTTGTTTAAAGGAATAAAGTACCATACACACATTTTGCATTGACAAGAAACCATTAACAGGCTTTATGAAAAATACTGATGGTGTCCCATGCCATTTAAAGCGGAGTTCCACCCAAATTTGGAACTTCCGCTTAACCCACTCCTCACCCCCTTACATGCCACATTTGGCATGTAATTTTTTTTGGGGGGGAGTGGGGGCTTCAGGAGGAGTGGGACTTCCTGTCCCACTTCCTCCTTCCGCTGAGGGCTGGTAAGGCGATTAAGCTTAATCGCCTTACTGCAGCCCCTCCCCTAGGCGATCGCCTGTCAAATCAGCGGTGAGCCGCGCCGCATGCGCATGCGCAGTGGGTGCCCGGCCGTGAAGCCGAAGGCTGTCACGGCGGGTGCCCACAGTACAAATGAAGACGCTGGCCGGGGAGGTGGGGAAAGGAGCGGAGCCCCGGCCGGCGCGTCGCTGGAACGCTGGAGCAGGTAAGTGTGTGTTTATTGAAAGCCAGCAGCTACACTTTTTGTAGCTGCTGAGTTTTAATAAACATCAAATTTGGCTAAAACACCCCTTTAAGATGAGGCTGACTTAAGTAAAGCTATACTTTGCATGCACAAAAAAGTGAAAGATATGGCCTAATTCCACTATCTCGGCGCTATGGGGCTCAAGGTATTCACAACAGTGTAGATATAAATCAATATAAGCAAACTATGAACATTGATTGAGCAGCCGCTTCAATTAAAAACAATATATAAAAAAAAAAAATTGATATGATCACATGTAATCTCTATCAAATCATACAGCACCGCTAGTTGTCACTAAAGTCCTGGATTTGACAACTCTTTTTCATGTATATTAGTACATAAAAGTAAGAAAATTCTCCAGAGATGAATAGATGTGCCAAAGTTCAGTGTAAAAAAGCTGTTCCTAAATAAATATTCAACTGTCCGCCGATAGTGAGACCACTCGTGCACAATCCACCCGCCAAGCGTCTCCCGTGCCAATGTCCCCTCATGAGGATCTACTCACCAGACAGCATAATAAATTAGGCTCTGAACATCCAATCCATCTGATCTTCTCCAACTCCAGGGAACCATGCACTGACCAGCGTGTAATATTCCTAGTATCCACCGGGTGTCAGGATACAAAAAAAGACTGGATATGGTGTGATACCATTTCAAGACTTTATTGAACAAGCTGTGTCAGTGTACTAAATCACAGCATTCTTTAAAAAAAAGTTAGCAACAAATAATAGGGCTAGTTCCAAGCTCACAGTGGGGTAGATTTGCTTGTGCCTGTCCGCGTCCACCACTAAACATACACCGCTCCACCACCTCACACTGGAGCGCAGATGAAACGCAGCGTGAGCTTCCTGACCTCACGACACACAGGAAGCTCATGCTGCGTTCCATCTGCGCTCCAGTGTGAGGTGGTGGAGCGGTGTATGTTTAGCGGTGGACGCGGACAGGCACAAGCAAATCTACCCCACTGTGAGCTTGGAACTAGCCCTATATGTTCCTAAATGTAGATTGGGTGTGACCTGGGCTGAACTGAAAATTGTAAACTAAGAGTGTCAGGGGACTTTGTGGGGGATATATTTATTTATTAATTTCAGGTACTTATATTGTTCCATCAATTTACGCAGCTCTTAACATATACATTGTATATTCGCATCAGTCCCTGCCCTCAAGGAGCTTATAATTTAAGGTTCCTAACTCACTTTCATACATACACACAGTAGGGTCAATTTAGACCATTAACCCACCAGTATGTCTATGGAGTGTACTGTAGGAGGAAACTGAAGTACCCGTAGGGAACCCGCATAGGCACTGGGATTGCATGCAAACTCCAGGCAGGTAATGTCGTAAAGAATAAAAGGATGCTCAACGAAAAACATAAAATTGGGTATAGGTCTTCTATACCTAACTGGTAACCCCATCAAGTGGCTAATGGGTATTTGGGAATAAAGCAAGGATTCCAACGACATCCATGGTAAGTATGGTGTTTGAGTGTGGTTTTCGGGCAAACTGCACCAGTTATGCAGCCTGAAAATACTTTATAAATATTTTTCCCTTTCAATGAACAACATTTGTTAGTTTAATGCAAAATAAAAAAATACACAGTCAGCATCTTAGTAAAACACTTGTTACTATAATTGGCAAATAATTGGTATTTTTTTGGCAATAAGTCTTACTAGCCTTTCCAAGCATTACAACATGGAAAACACAGTAAAAAAAGACAATGTGATCTTAAAAACTTGTTCTATATATATAACCCCTTTTTTATAAATATTTTCTTCTCCTTTGATTGACAGTTGTAATAAAACGTTAAACACAGCCTAATGCATATCTCCTTTTTTTTAAAAAAACTATAATGAGGTACCATTTAAAAGAAACACTTAATCATTTTAAACGCCATGTAACTTATTATTTCCAGTAGATGTTTCCACTATTAAAGTAATGATTGCTAATTCTTTAATATAATGAGAGAGGACAATATGTTTCCTGGTAAGTTCTGTGCAACCCTCTCCATTTTAAACAAAATGATTATCAGCATTTACCTGCTTGAAATATTTCTAAGTGATTTATGCATGTAATGAATATATGCACATAAACAATGATGAAATACATCATTTACTCTATTTTAACACAGATACTTCTCATTTCACAGCTTCTAATGAGCATAAATAATCTGCTTTGTTAGAAAGATGGAATAATTCACTTTTTCTTAACAGCACAGTTGTTTTAATAATATCATGAATGAAAGTATTATGGAAACCTAGGATTACTAAAATGCTATTGTAATACAAATTTTTATAGAAACTGATATTTTAATCTATCTTTAGTTTGTATACTATAGAAAATTAGATGATTGCAGGTAAATGACATCATTGAAGCAAAGAAGTATTTACGCCATGAAACATGATGTTAAATTGCTTTGTAGTCAGGCTGAATTAACTAGCATGACTTTGGGTAGATCAACATCTTGTGTCTCTATCAATATGTAGCAGTAACCCGCAGGAGCTGCTGGATTAGATTTGGACCTGCTGTTACCTTACTGTTCACCACGCTCTCTTATGGGTCCTCCTCGAAGAGTTATTATAAATGTCTGCACCAACAGTTTATTTTCTTCAAGGGTTTTAATAAACAAATTCCATCAGAGGGATGGAGGGGTAGGGAAGATTCAGCAACCTTGCTTTGGGGATCACAGGTATGTGTATAGATCCAGAGGACAGATCGTTTCCACACTGAATACAGCAACCACTGGATAGGCCCACTCTCACTGACCTAGCAGCCGATGCAAAGCTCGTTCAAAAGTCTCTGCCACAGATTTGATGAATGCCATTGAGTCGTTACACGCTCCTCTGACACAGGATTGTGTAACCACTCACACACTTTGTAAAGTTCCAAAAAACATACAGTTACACGGTGCCAGGATCTTTCAGCCAGCCGGCAGCACTGTGAAGAAATTGGCCAGGATGCATCCTCTAATTGAGTCCGCAATTTCTCGGCTTCTTCCCGCAGGCAAGACAGCACAGGACCACCCCTGGACCAGTAGGCCCCAGAAACCTCTGAGCCTACTCTCAGTAGCGGAGCCTCGAGCTAGCAGGCCCGAGGCCAAAAGACTGTTAACACATCCCTGAGGCCAGGAGGGCTGTCAGGTCAGGATCGGAAGACCCCGCCAGAATGCTGTCTGTCCCTTCAGTACCCCCTCCCAGAATGCACAGCAGTGGAGACCACGCCCACTGGGCTGCTTCTGGGTAAAGAGGCACTCAATACACCCAACTCATTGTATTTCCAACCTTGACTCCTGGTGACAGCGACACCCAGAGTCGAGTGGAAAATGTGCAACGCAGGTGAACTGGAACAGAAACCCATAATTTGGCATAATCATTCTGAGCTAAACTACGGCTCAGATAACTAAATTTACAAATAGCGCCTATTCAACAGGAGTAAGGCGCTACATATATAATTAGCTGAGCCTTATTGGGTTAACATGAGATAAGGTCAGTGCCAGATTAAACTCTGTGGAGGCCTCTAGGCAGTTTAAAGTTTGCACCCCCCTCCAGTTTCTGGAAGTTTCTGGAAGTTTCTGGAAGTTTCTTGTGGATGTGCTCTAGAGGCATAATATTGAACTATGTAGTGTGCATGTTGGCTGTTAGATGGAGATGACCGTCACTACAGTACATTAAATGAATGTAGGTTGCACCATTTTTATTAACTGACAGCTGAAACAAGATGAGCTTTTTGTGGCCACACAAAATATTGACACTTTTGGCCCAATTTGGACATTTTTACGTAGCGGTTTACTCACATTTGTTTTCAGTGGTTTAGACATTAATGGCCGTGTGTTGAGTTATTTTAAGGGGATAACAAATGTGCCCTGTTATACAAGCTGTACACGCAATACTTTACATTGTAGCAAAGTGTAATTTTTTCAGTGTCACTGATAAATTTCCACTCTGCTCCTTTAACAAAAGTCAATTAGATAATTGTGTTTTTTTTTTAAATCAGGCATCGGTATAAAGAATTAGATTGGGTAAAACTCTGTGGAGAAAGAGGTGAACACAGGCATTGGTTCACTAGACACAAGCACCAGAAATGCTTGCATTAAAAAGGATCACATTTGTTACCAGCATCTGCAACTACATTTCAGAGGGTCTTCTGTTGGAGGACATTGCAATGTCTGTAATGACTATCTCTGTGTACAATAAATATGGCTGGGTTCACACTAATGCCCTGCTCACTGTTGCCAACCACCAGTATTTTTACTGGCAGCCAGTAAAAAACAGGCAATTTTGTCCTGCCAGTAAATGCCAGTAAAAGTAAAATGTTGCCAGTAAAAAATATGGCTGTGACGCACGGCTTGGTCCGGAGCTGACTGGGACCATCTGAGTGCTTGATACAGTGCGATCAGGCAGCTCTGACGGAGGTGGTGCCTGAGCATGTCTTGAGGTGTCAAGGTGCAATGAAGCCAAGCAGAGTGGCCAGAGCCTTGTGGACGGTTTGGGAGTAAGGCAGGCTGGGACCGGGACCGTCAGTGCTGTTTAGACTGGAGGGACCACTTGGCTTGAAAAGAGACTGTCACTGTGACTCAGGAGGGGGATGTGTTGTGTCAGTGAGGTCTCGTCATCATCTGTGCTGCTGCGCACTGCTGTCAGTATAACTGCGAGAGTCAATTTTATGTGTGTGTGCCACCCATTCTAATCTTGCCCTCCTGAGGCCAGTCCCTGAGCTACTTACTATATCAAAAATAAAAAAAGGAATATGTTTTTTGCCTTATTATCTACCTTAAATCATATTGCTAATTGCACATTGTATTTGTTTGTAGCCTAAATTCTCTAATTTACTCTTAAAACTGTTATTTTTTAACTTTTGGAAATGCCAGTAAAACTTTGGATGTGCCAGTAAGTTTTGGGTGTCATGTCAGTAAATATCAATCTAGTAGTTTGGCAACACTGGCCCTGCTGTAATGTGTGTGTTACAGTAAAATGCTTGTTTTGCATGTTATTCGATTGCAGTTCCATTCACCAACACACTTTGCCAACAGGTTCTGCAGTGTATCACAACAAACAGTAATGCACAACCATGTTTTATGGTGTGCTGTGTCAAAAAATTGTATATGCACCTTGTTTGGTGTGTTTTGGTGCATTGGGGAGTCAATTCAATTTAATTGCTGCTTTAACGCAACACAAGTAATCCAAGTGCGTTACTGCGCTGGAGATGTAATGAATGAACCCAGCCTTAGGCCGCGTACACACGATCAAATCTATCTGCTGGAAACGGTCGGCCCGACCGTCCCAGCAGACAGATTCGACCGTGTGTACAGGCGAGCCAACGGATTTGGCCACCCGACAGATTTCAAAGCATGCTTTGAAATCTGTCGGCTGGGAACCTGTCCGCCTGACATGTCTGCTGGTTAGTACGCTAACCAGCAAACATGTCTTCTCGCACACGCGCCGAATGGTTTCGACGCATGCGCGGAAGTGTTTTACTTCCTGGTGCGGTGACGTGGCGGCGTCAACGTCACTGCCACGTCACCGCGCCGTCTGGCGGCGGGGATTTTGGTTTGATCGTGTGTACACGATCAAACCAATATGTCCCCAGCAGACAGATTTGTTCAAATCGGTCTGCCCGACCGATTTGAACAAATGTGTCTGCTCACGTGTATGGGGCCTTAGAGCCCATTCCCATATACTGTATGTATTTACTGCACTAATTTTAATGCACATGTACACAGGTTAGCCATTGTTTTAAATGTTGCTTGTTCACATCTTTTCAATAAATTGACATACACTATGGGCCAGATTCAGATAGCCTTTACGTCGGCGTATCTATAGATACGCCGCGTAAAGTCTATTCTGAGCCAGCGTATCTTTTTTCTGTATTCAGAAAACAAGATACGCCGGAATTCTACTAAGCTACGAGCGGCGTAAGTCACTTACACCGTCGTATCTTAGTTGCATATTTACGCTGACCGCTAGGTGGCACTTCCTTGATACGCCGATTCACGAACGTACTTGCGACCGGGCTTTGTAGTTTACGTCGTTTGCGTACGCGTTAGCCTGGCGTAAGGTTACTACTGCTATAGCAGGCACAGCCAATGTTAAGTATGGATGTCGGGACAGCGTCGAAAAAAAACGCGCCGTCCAAAAAAAATTTCAATTACGTGGGGTCATGATTTATTTACATGAATCACGCCCCCACATCACAAATGCGCCGTCCAAAAAAATGTTAATTACGTGGGGTCATGATTCATTTACATCAGGAAACCTCAAACTATGGCCCTCCAGCTGTTGCGAAACTACACATCCCATGAGGCATTGTAAAACTCTGACATTCACAGACATGACTAGGCATCATGGGAATTGTAGTTCCTGAACAACTGGAGGGCCATAGTTTGAAGACCCATGATTTACATGAATCACGCCCCCACATCACAAATTTGAATTGCGCGGCCTAACGCCGGGCACTTTACGCTACACCGTCGCATATTATGGAGCAAGTGCTTTCTGAATAAGGCACATCTCAATCCGGCCCAATCTCTTTAAATGCATTTACATGGGTTTTTGGGCTTATTGATGGTGATAGCAGAGCATAAAAGTG
This sequence comes from Rana kukunoris, assembly GCA_029574335.1. Lineage (NCBI taxonomy): Eukaryota > Metazoa > Chordata > Amphibia > Anura > Ranidae > Rana > Rana kukunoris. Next base: position 305,020,451 of record CM056053.1, read on the forward strand.
AGCATGTAAAAATACATGGAACTATCCAAAAATTGTATGAATCCAGCCTAAAAGTATTTAGAGGTCACAAGTAGAATAACAGTTTGTCTAAAAAAGGATGTACCTAATAACAGAGTGCAGAAACCTGTGAATAGCTATTTGCATAATATGAAATGTGGTGTGTTTGTGTAAATCGCTATATATATGTAAATATAAGCACTTAACTCACATTCCCACAATGCAGAGCCTTCCATTTTGTGTAATTTAACAGGAGCATAGTAAAACTGTAAAAAAAAATAAAAAAAAAATAAACTGCATCTGCACAGCAGGTAAACTCAACACATTTGTTAAATAGTGTTCTATAATGCGCTAGCTGAACCGACTTGACCAAACACATTTTTTGTAATAGCAGTAGTTATGAAAGGTTCACTACACTTCATTTCCTTGTGTCACATATATCGATAAAACTGAAGTGAAAAGCTTGTGGGAGATTAATTTTTCCCAGACCAAAGGATGTATTTCTGATTGTTATGAAGACTCCTCCTTCAACAGGAATTCCCACAAGCTGCACAAACATAGGCACTCTCTGCCTTGACTATTTGATAAAGCGTACACAGTGTGTGTTTGTATATAGAGCATATCAGAGAACCCATGCCAAAGTATCTAGATAAAGAAAATACGATGGGTTATGAACTATTGTGACAATGTACAAGCAAAAATATTTATAAAAACATTTAAATTATTTAAATATCATAAAATTACATGGGACAAAAATGTCTATTTGTGCTTATAACTCACAAGCGATGCTTGCCTTTAAAATCTAAAATTGTTTTTAGATCTTGAAAAGGAATAGAAAAAAATAAACGTATATGCAAATGCAAATATATATATGCAAATAGCTACTTTTTTATAGACTATTACAGAAATGTTTTCCGAGATGAAGCACAAATGTTAGATGAAACACAAATGCATATTATTTTTGATTAACGTTTTTGATTAAAACATTTATTAAACCCTAACAATTAAAGGCTCATATTTGCTTCCTTTTGGTATGCTAAATATACCATTGAAAACGTTGCGTTATCTGTTTCACCTGCTTAGTTATATTCTGTGGACTACAGAACCTCTTTTCCACATAATATGGAGACAAGAAAAAGGGGATGTCCAAATCAGGAGCATGCAACTTAATAACAACAGTGCTTCCCCATAGTATGGCAAGGGAATGTTATTCTAGGACAAGAGGTCTATTTCTGGCATGACAAGGGTATTCGATATATCCTGGAGTCACCTAGGCCAACCAAAATCTACACTCACCTCTACCCCTCAAATAGCTGACACCACACTAAATCTGAGGTTGGTGGCTACAGCAACCATTTATTAGATAGAAGGCCGAATGACATCCTGGTTATATATACATTTAAAATAATAAATAACAATAAAATAATCCTGAATTGGGATCAAGTTCCTTGAAGGTCGTCTTACATAACAAAGCAACTAGTGTTTGTATACTAGGTCCCTAATCACACAACTTTTTGCAGTCATTACCTTCACAATGGAAAGCACCCTATTAGTCCTAATTAGTGTTGCTCACGAATATTCGCATTGCGAATATTCGCTACGAATATTGCATATTCGAGTATTCGCGAATAACTCGAATATTGCGGCGAATATTCGCTATGGCGAATATTCGTATTTTTTCAAATTTATTTGGAAAACAGATCACATCCTAGTGATCTCCATCGACGTCTAAAAGCATTGCTGGTATGATTAGAGAGAGACCCTGGGCCGAGTAGCTGATGCGATTCTTTTATGTTGCCGAAAATTTGCATTGCAAATTTTCGGCAACATAAAAGAATCGCATCAGCTACTCGGCCCTTCTTTTGCATCAGAGCCAATCAGAATAACTCGAATATTCGGCAAAAGGAATATTGCGCGATATTCCTTTTGCCGAATATTCAAGTTATTCTGATTGGCTCTGATGCAAAAGAAGGGCGGAGAAGATAATCGCGCAATATTCCTTTTGCCGAATATTCGAGTTATTCTGATTGGCTCTGATGCGCCCTTCTTTTGCATCAGAGCCAATCAGAATAACTCGAATATTCGGCAAACGGAATATTGCGCGATTATCTTCTCCGCCCTTCTTTTGCATCAGAGCCAATCAGAATAACTCGAATATTCGGCAAAAGGAATATTGCGCGATATTCCTTTTGCCGAATATTCGAGTTTTTCTGATTGGCTCTGATGCAAAAGAAGGGCGGAGAAGATAATCGTGCAATATTCCTTTTGCCGAATATTCGAGTTATTCTGATTGGCTCTGATGCGCCCTTCTTTTGCATCAGAGACAATCAGAATAACTCGAATATTCGGCAAACGGAATATTGCACGATTATCTTCTCCGCCCTTCTTTTGCATCAGAGCCAATCAGAATAACTCGAATATTCGGCAAAAGGAATATTGCGCGATATTCCTTTTGCCGAATATTCGAGTTATTCTGATTGGCTCTGATGCAAAAGAAGGGCGGAGAAGATAATCGCGCAATAGGAATATTGCGCGATTATCTTCTCCGCCCTTCTTTTGCCCCCTTATTCTCCTTTCTTTTAAGTAGAGTTAGTGTAGAGTTAGTGTTTAGTGCATATTAGTTTAGTAATACAGGAAATGATCTCCGTTTATGAGAATTTCGCAATCATTTTCGCATTAGCGAAATTTCGCATTAGCGAAATTTCGCAACATTTTTTTTGGATAAAATATCACGAATATTCGATATTAGCGAATATTCGCGAATATTCTTCTATATATTCACGCAATATCGCGAAATCGAATATGGCGTATTCCGCTCAACACTAGTCCTAATATGACCTATTGCCACAGGATTGCAATAACTGAAGAAATCTATATTTAACGTTAATGTTAAATACCATCCTTCAAAATAAATAATACTCTACCCAGCTACATTGAAGATAAACGAGCAGAACAACACACTGTAAATGCAAAAAGTGCTGTCCTGAAAATCCAAAAAGGTGGAAGTGTGGCAATGCTGCTCCAGCGCTGCCAACACCAAAGCTGAAACCTCCTCTCTAATCAGGTATGTGTCTAACTTCACTCTTCATTTCACTCTTCATTTCACTCTTAGAATTAACCATTGCTACCCCTTGCATCTCCAAACCTCTGTCTACTAGCTCATTATGTATTACTTACCTGAGAAGCCCCCGCAGCGGTGCTCGTTCCTCACCTCCATCGCTGTCATCTTTCCCCGAGTGTCTTCCTCGGTTCGCAGCACTGGTGCTGTGACTGGCCGGAGCCGCAATGACGTCACTCCCGTAGACATCGGTGCATGTCTTTTGGGAATATCTCCTAAACCGTGTAAGTTTAGAAGATATTTCTTGCACCTACAGGTAAGCCTTAATCTAGGCTTACATGTAGGTAAAAGTGGTCTGTAAGGGTTAACAACCACATTAAGGCCTGACTGGATCACCAAATATAAGGAAAAATTGCTTTTAAAAGGCAAACTAATGCATCCAGCACATCTATAGACTGGCAAGATGCAATATATGATTGTTTCTTATGTTTAAATGCTGAAAACTTTGAGCATCACACACAGTTTTTGTAGACCAGTGGTTATATTTGTTGTTGGTTTTAACCACTTCAGCCCCTTAAAAATTGGCTGCCCAATGACTGGGCCTTTTTTTGCGATTCGACACTGCGTCGCTTTTACTGACAATTGCGTGGTCGTGCGACATTGCACCCAAACAAAATGGACGTCCTTTTTATTCCACAAATAGGGCTTTTATTTGGTGGTATTTGATCACCTCTGCAGTTTTTATTTTTATGGCCGATATGTATTCTTCTACATATTTTTGGTAAAAAAAATCGCCAAAGCTATAGCGTCTACAAAATAGGGGATAGTTTAATAGCATTTTTAGTCCGTGGGTCCTGTGGGCACGGTCACGCTAGGCAGCAGATTCAAAGTAACTTACCTTTATGTAGCTTTGCTTGACTCTGCCATTCTGCCGACGTATGTGTACATGAGGCAGTCGACAAGTGGTTAAAGACGCATTTAGTAGGCACATGTTTTTTTGTACCTAGAAGATGTTCTTTCAGATTTTCACTCTTATGGAAGAAAACCTAGCTTAATCAACCTCTGTCTGCATCTACAAGCATCTTTTCCCTTGCAGTATCTCTTTATAGTAATCATATTTTATGAACTTGATATTCTTACTTCATCTAAAATAAAAAATAACCATCATTTTGGATAATTTTTTAGAACTTGCATACTAGACCACCACCTTTTCTGGCAAAAATACCAGCCCTATCTTTGGTCCCTCCAGTCTAAACAGCACTGACGGCCCCGGTCCCAGCCTGCCTTGCCCACATCCCATTTTACCTGCCAGACAAGAAAAATAACAGATACGTGTCAGTCTTAAAACAATTGATAAGAATGTTAGAACAGTTATATATATCATGCAGAGAGGCAGAATTAGGAAAGGTGCAGAGGTCTATGATGGCATATTTTTTAAATACTGTATTTATTGGTGTATATTACGCATAGGCGTATAACACGCACCCTGACTTTAAGAGGGGCACAGTTTAACCTTTATCTTTAAGGTAAACAAGTGAGTGTTATATGCAAATAAATACAGTAAATGTTATGGCATCAGGACCAGCTTCATAAACAGGTTTGCGAGGATTAAATGAATCATATTGATCATTTACATTAGACATTTTATTTGCCTTTAAATCTAGAGTGTTTTATTTACCTAGGCCAGTGCTTTTACCATGTAGCAGGTACTGAGAATGTTTGAGCACTTTTATATGTACTCACTGTACATCCTGGATGTAGCATTTTCCAGCCTTTTGCCACTTTTCTTGAAGAAAGTTATACACTCAGCAGAAGACAAATGAGGATTTTAAGATGACAAATTTTCCATGTAGTACAGTATGCCTGAGGTCATATGAAGAGAGTATGGTAGGTCATCTTAAGATTATAGTTAATATATGAATTACCTCCATATTTTAGCCATGCCCACCATTTCTCATACTGTGTGTTATGCACTTCAGTGCTTACTGGTACAGTATGTTCTTAATGTCACTGACACCCAGTAAACCATTGTGTCCCCAAGCTATTGTTTTTAGCACTATAACTTGTATCTTAATACATTCTATGCATTAAGATAAAAAAAAAACGTATGTGCAGCAGCCCCCTCAGCCCCCTCAGCCCCCCCACCAACTTACTTACCTGAGACCCATCTTGATCCAGCGGGGTTGCACAAGAGATTAGGTTGTCTGGGACTCTCCCTCCTCATTGGCTGAGACAGCAGAAAAGTGTCATTGGTTCCCACGGCTGTCAATCAGAAGGGCCAGGAGCGCCGGGGAGAGAACAAAGAAGAGGAGGATCTGGGCTGCTCTGTGCAAAACCACTACACAGGGCAGGTAAGTATAACGTAAAACAAACAAACAAAAAAACAACAAGATTTTAGTATCACTTTAAAATCTATAATACCTGTAGCGCTGTCAGCACCTAGGGACTGTATACATCACACTCTACAGTGCTTTTGATGCACATATAATGTAATTCTGGAGACATTCTAGAACCAGAAGTATGTCACTTTCAGGCATTATGTCAGTGTGCTGATAGTCCACTCACAGAAGAAGACATATAACTCGGATGTTTGTGGTCATGTGACTGCCACTAAAGCCATCTAAAAAAGTATTTCTGACATAGGATTTACCCAAACCTTTCAGCCAAATGTTGGCACAGCCCAGAAGAACCAGCAACATTTCTAGATGTTTTCTGGCTGTGTCCAATAGTTCAATCATTTTAGAAGCATGTTAATGATTGTATTAAAGAGTGTACTTTGATCTCTATTCCATTGACAGTGGATGTCTGTATACTTGGTTTGGTCCACTTGCTGGCCATGTCCAGAGCAATGAGAACGCTGATTTTATGCCCACTAAGCCATCCTGCCCGAATGGAAGTCCCCAACTGCACCTACACTTGATTTTTGGAATCCCGCTGTATAAATTTACATATGAGTCTAGGGATTGCCCCGGGAAATTTTACAGAATTGGGGATATCAAGAAGGACTCCTTGGCAACAAACCCTTCTGGGGAGACCTCCACGTGATTAATTCCCCCTCCCTGACTCTACTCTATTGACCCATCTACATAATAAAGACAGATTGAGTGTAATTTATGGCTATATCTGTGCCAATAAGATTTATTCTAATCAGTCACCTTGGTTGCCACGCAAATAGTTAATCCAACATTGTTTTCTGATTCTGTATTTTTTTTTCTCTTTTTCTTTTTATGTTTACTGTGTTACCTTGAAGCCTGGGTAGACCCATAGGCTTTGTTTTGTATCTAAACCTCAAAATACTTAAACAATAATAATTCTGGAACAATTTTTTTATATTTTTCAAACTGGTATAAAGCCAGTTCTTGAGGTTGCGTGGGGACTTTTGGCGTGCACTGTCTTTTCATCTACTTCTCTCTTTATAAATGGACTTTAACTGATATTGTGTATATTTAATACATAAATATGCACTAAATTATTATTATTAATATATACATAGGAAAGTTGGATATTTTCCAGATGGTGGTATCTCACAATCCCAGAAAACAATGAATAAAAAAGAAATAAGAACATTTCTCAATTTTTCTATTATTGATAATAATAATAATAATTTGGTCATCTAATTTAATTACTGGTCTCAGAAAACAAACTGAATAAGGAAATGTTATATTAATCATCCGATAAAAGCAACTGCAGCATGCTAGTAATGTTACTGATCCAGTATGTAATCAGGCTTTATTTGCAGTGTGTGTATTCCCTTCACTGATGTACCTTGCATTATGCAGTACCAGGGTGTCTCTTTTTTCACTTTAAATTGCCCACAAATGCAGGCAAGCTTTACAATCAAAACAATCAATTCTAAACTGCCTAAACTAATCAGTCCACGTTGAATGTGACCCTTTAAATTGAGTGTGAAATTGAGAGATGAAACTCCCTTTTCTCTCTCAAGTACAGTGCACTGTACTCAGAAAAGCCATCACTTAATTTTGTAAGTAGCTATGTTAATAATAGTGCTGCTCCTGCAGGTATTATGTTCTAACAAAACCATGTGTGCCTAGTTCTTTAGAGGGTTACTGGAAGGCAAAGCAAACCTTGGCCATCTGGCATCACCACATTGCATATATATTATCCAGATACTGATGCTTAACATACTTGTAAAGCTAACTTGTCTCTCTCAGGGTTTGATTTTAATTTGACTAATATTCCTGTTAATAATAACATCTAATTAGAAGATCCATTAAAAGTTAGTAACATTAATTTAACAGGGAAACATCTAATGGAGTTATTGGAGCAGCTTTGGCATGCTTCCATTAAATTAATGTTACAAACTTTTTTAAAGGATGTCTTAAATGGGAATCATTAGTGGTGGGAATATTAAACAAATTAAACTCAGGCCTTTATTAAGAGGTGGGAGCTTTTTTATTAATCAGAGCAAAGGTGTCTGTTATTTTCTGAGCCTGTTTAAAATGTGCAGCAGGAAACAAATTTGGCCAAAACTATGCTGTTTGTGAACATTGCTTATAGTCCATAGATTGCCTTATGTCAGTATTCAAATGCTGGAATTTGTTTCATTCATCATTAAAACGTTACTGTATATTATTATATGTGTATTTAAATGCACAGTTTACAGATTTGAATACAAAGTAATAAAATCTTACTATAAGTTAATGCTTCAAAATGCAGAAACCTTTAGCCAAAACATTTTTTTTATGGTTTTGAAGCAGGGAAAAGGTTAAAACCTCTGCAAGGTTCTAAATGTTGTCCCCATTGAAGAAATGTTCTTTATTTTACTCTATGACTAAGCTCTTAAAGTAGTAAAATGTGTAAAAAAAAAGGCATGTGGATTACCACTGTACCGAATAACAATAAAACTGATGTTAGGCTTTTAGAAGGAGAATGGCTTCACTTTTGTCTTTGGTACTATAATTGTGAGCAGGTCACAGACCCGTCGGTGGAGAGGAGTTGGGGTTTGGGGGGGCTTGGACGGGAGTTGTTGGGATTGTTTTCTTTACTTTCTGTTCTGTTTGATACGTATCACCTGGATAGGAAGTGAGGACAGCTTTCCTCAATGGGGACACTGGCAGCCAAAAAAAAAGTTCCTACCCTATCCCACATACAAAGGTTTTTTCTGCCTGTATACCCATGATAGGAATTTCACCATAAAGGCAGGAAAAAAATGTTGACAGAGGCTTTAAGCTCTTGTCGTTGTTATTTACGTCCCCAATGAAAATATCATACCTCACTTTGTGCTCTGGTAGATTGCCTGCCACATTGTGAAAAACGGGGTTTTGGGAGGACAGGAACTGAGTTGCAGACAGCATGTAGGGGCTCTTTAAGGGAAAAAAAATTCCCTGTGGAGAACATAGCAGCCTGTAACCCTCTCTCTGGGATTAGCTTATATTTACTTCAAAAAGGATAGAGGTGAGAGGCAGCAGATTGAATCAGGGGTTAGATGACATCTGGGGTTAAGGGGGATGAGGTGTTGAGGATTAAGGAGAAGCTGCCATCTTTCCCTGGAGAAATGAATACAACAGCATCATGTAAAGAGTGAGACTTTTGCTTCCTCCATCTTGGGAAAGCACATGGCTATGTGCTATGTGCTGTGTTACCCCAAAAGGCTATTATTATTTTTTTTTAAAGGGAACCCCTGACTGCTCCCTCAGGATTATTGGAGTTAAACTCAGAGTGCATATCTTATCAGTTTACTGTAAAATGGAGAGAAGAGGAGAATCTTTAATTGATTTGTCTTGTTTTCTATATCGAAATTTATAGCATTACCTTTACAAAGATAATCAATTGCTTGGACATTGCTTTATTATATAGCACCACAGAAATATCCCTTAAACATGTTGATGGAAAAATGATAATGAATGGATGCAGAGAGACTATATCAGCATGCATGGATTCTATGAATGAACTAATGGAAAAGTGTATGGGTCAGCCTGAATGAAAGAGTGAATAAGTCAGATTGTTACAAAGAGAAATTCTGTTCTCTGATATAACATGAATATGACCTGAGTGTTGGTTGTAGGCCTGTCCTCTACCACAAAGTGGATGTGACACAAAAGAAGGAACTAAATATAATGTAGAATAATTCTAGTCTAGTCTAGTTAAAATATTCTACATCTAGTTAAAATAGTCATTTTTTTTGGCAAAGTGAGTCATCGTATATGAGTCTTTAAAGTAAATGAAATGTGAAACCATAGGAAGAAGAAAAGTAATATTTCTTTAACCTTGTTACAAATTATTGATTACTAAAATAGTAGTGTCAGCATCATGTCAGTTGTATCAGTAAGGCCCAGTGGCATGCAGCCATGGTTCATACCGCAGGCCGCTAAATTTCCATGGTTGATGGACTACATATATATCAACAAGCCCCAGTTTGTACAGTTCTGCTCCCTTTTTATGGTGTTCAAAATAATAGCTCAGTTTGTCTTTCACCTTCCAAATTCTGGAGGCAATCCAGAAGCTTAATGTAACACTTTTACTGAATGCTAAATGCATCTGTCTTATAAACAGTTTTACCAGGAATGCTATTTCCATTCTAGTGAAGTCTAAGCATTTATTTTAAACCCCAATTAGACCCTAGAATAAAATTCTGCCGACAGCTTCCTTGTGCATTATAACAGTAAGTGAGCAGAGCCTTGCCAGTCATTTAGGTGCTAAGCAAACCACCACCATAATAAACAGTCTGTCCCCCACTATCATGCAGTAGAGCCAGAGTCCTGTCATCTATGTGTAGTAAGTGACTGTCTCTACCAGGACTAGATTCACATATCAAAAGCTTATCGTCAGAAAATTCTGAAGGCCCAAGTAAGACTGACTTTTTTTTCTTGATATTTTTTTGGTAATGTATAAAAGATGAGGTCGCAATAAGTAAATAGATACCTAATGTGTCAAAACTTAAATTTGTGTGAAATGGTGACATACTTTAGTACCCTATACTTTCTATAGGCAACACATCAAAAGCCCCCTATAGATCATACGTTTAGTGTTAAGGAGGAGGTCAAGTTCTAGAATTATTGCTCTCACTCTGGCATGAGCGGCCAGTTATGTTAGGCCTTGTACACACAAGCAAATAGATTTGTTCAAATCGGTCGGACAGACCGATTTGAACAAATCTGTCTGCTGGGATGTATTGGTACACACGATCAAACCAAAATCCCCGCCGGCAGACAGCAAACTGACGTGTCGGTGACGTGGCGGTGACGTTGACGCCACCACGTCACCGCACCAGGAAGTAAAACACTTCCACGCATGCGCGAGCAGATATGTCTGCTGGTTAGCGTACTAACCAGCAGACATGTCAGGCGGACGGATTCCCAGCAGACAGATTTTAAAGCATGCTTTAAAATCTGTCGGCTGGCCAAATCCGCCTGCTCGCCCGTACACACGATTGAATCTGTCTGCTGAGACGGTCTGGCAGACCGTTTTCAGCAGACAGATTTGATCGTGTGTACGTGGCCTAACATGTGTATTGCAATACATTTTTTTACACGTAGGCACCCCCAACGCATGCGTTTATGTTAGTATGTGTGGGGGCTTAAAATATTTTTGGGGGGATGTTATGTGCTTGGGTGTAACTTTCTTTTTTTTTTGAGTAAACCTTTTTTTCATCACATAGGGGACAAAAAGTCCCTATGTGATGATTTTAAGGTGACAGGTTCTCTTTAATCCCACAAAACATCCCGTCCAGGCTATGCTAGCCAGGGAAAGTGACAGGGTGACCCAGAGGTAGGGATGAGCTTCGAGTTCAAGTCAAACTCATGTTCGACTCGAACATTGCCTGTTTGCCTGTTTTTCCTTAGTGAATTGGTAGAGGTACAATGTACCCCATTACCAACTCACATGGGGGGCTGGGATCTGGGGGTCCCCTTTGTTAAAGGGGTCTTCCAGATTCTGATAAGCCCCCCGCCCGAATACCCCCACAACCACCAGCCAGGGTTGTGGGGATGAGGCCCTTGTCCCCATGTTGAGGGCATGTGGTCTGTTATGGTTCATGAGGGGTGGCGCTCTCTCGTCCCCCCCTCTTTTCTGCGGCCGGCAAGGCTAGAAGCTCGGATAAGGGGCCTGGTGTGGATTTTTGGGGAACTCCACACCATTTTTTTGTTTTTAAATTTGGGGTGGAGTTCCCCTTAAAATCCACACCAGACCTAAAGGGTCTGGAATGGATATTTGGGGAGAACCCCACGTCATTTTTTTTAATTGACAGCGGGGTTCCCCCTTAATACCCATACCAGACCTGAAGGTCCTGGTAATTGAATTTGGGGGACCTCCATGCTTTTTTTCTTGTACAAAGAGTTTTATTGAAAAAACACATCAACATAAAAAAAAAAAAGAAAGGAATACAAATAAAACAGCAGTGGTGGACACACCGTGAGCTATCATAGAAAGAACTGGAGGCGACAAAAAAAAGGTAGTCCATAGATTTGAAAGCAATCCAGCACTTAGGAATCCAGAGGCGAATCCGGAAGACCAGCAATAGAATGTCCCCATCTCAAGTAGCCTGCCAAGTCGAACTAATGCTGTTTTAGTGAACATACCAGTGAACACACCGGAGTAAATGCATGACTTGAAAGCAAAATTAAGATTCGGTGCATAACATTACAAAAAAATAAAAAAAATTCAAACTGGCACATAGCAGAGGATAGGATTATCCAAAAAGTAAAATAAACAAACAATGCGTCATGTGTCCAAGACCAACAGGACCAAGCCCGTGGGTCCGAGCCACAAAGAACGAAGAAAAGGAGGAGGAGGAGAAAGAGAACCAGCTAGAAAGATAGCATGAACACGTAGCATTGAAGAGAAAGAGGAAGAGGGAAAAGAGAAGGAAAAGAAAAAAAAAAGGAGGGGGTCCACGGGGCGGGGGGGAACAGAGGTTCATCAAAGAGAAAGTAGTGTTGGGTCAAATCGCGAAGGGTGGTTGTAGGCCACCCATGGTTGCCACACCCGGAGGAATTTATCGTGGGTATCCGCTAACACGGCAGTAAGTTTCTCATTAACCATAATATAATTAATGCAGTTTTTAACTGCTTCAAAGCTGAGGGCCGGGGTCTTCCAGGCCCTTGCTATGGTCAATTTAGTTGCAGTAAAAACATGCGCCGTCAACTGGCGTTCAGGGCGGAGAAGCTCCGTGATCGGTTTCCATAAGAGGGCCTCAAAAGGATCCCTCCTTAAGTTGGTATTAAAGAGGTTGCGGAGCAACGCATAAACTCTAACCCACAATCTGCATACCCTGGGGCAGGTCCACCAGACATGTGCCATTGTACCCTCCTGAGAGCATCCACGGAAGCACAAAGGGGAGTAGGATGGTATAAAACTCGCCAGCCTGGCAGGGGTATAGTACCACCTATAGAACACTTTATAAGCATTCTCCAGGAAGAGAACATTTGTAGAACATTTAGACAATGCCACGGTCATAGCCTGCCAGTCTTCCGGATCGAGTTGCTTCCCAAGCTCAGCCTCCCACTGCAGGTGATAAGGTCTCAATGGCGGCTTTTTAGAGTCGATAATCGCCGTATAAATCAAAGATATGAGACCCGGGGAATGGGGGCGCGATCTACATAAGCTTTCGAAGGGGGTCATAGTATAGGGGGTGGGTTGAGACCTGATAAGGCGTTGAAGGAAATGTCGGAATTGTAAATAACTATAGTGTTTCCTAAGTGGAATGTCATAGGAGGAACGTAAAAGTGTAAAAGAGATAATCTTGGTTGGGGCGAGCATAGAATGAACGTCCACAAAGCCATGTTCAGTCCACCATGCAAACTGTAAGGGATTGTCCCTACCGGGTGGGAATAACGGACTATGGAGGAGGTGAAGCAGCGGAAGGTGAGGGGAAATCAGACCCGCAGAATATTTGACCGCATCCCACAATCGAAGGGAATGGGCCAGACAAGGACCAATAGAAGGCGGGCGGTGTGCTCGAGGGAGCCATGGAAGAAAGGCTAAAGGTGTCGGGTGGGAGTCCACCAAATCAAAGGTAGCCCACAGTGGCATTTGTTGTTTCTCGTGCAGACGAGTCAATGGGGCGATACCCGCCGCAGTATAATAAGCGTGTAAATTAGGAACCGACAGGCAACCATTGATTTTGCACGCAAAAAGCACCTGCCTCTTTATCCTGGGCCTCTTGGGGCCCCAGATAAACTGCATAATTTTACGTTGGTGTATTCTAAGGACGTGAGAGGGTACCTGGACAGGTAAAACTCGAAAATAATAAAGCAGCTTCGGGAGATAGGTCATACGAACCGTCGCCACTCTCCCGAACCAAGAAAGCGGAAGACTGGACCAAGAGGCGAGCATAGCTGTCAATTTCCCAAACAAAGCAGGAAAGTTGGCTTGATACAATTCTGAGTACTTCGGGGTAAGCTTAATCCCCAAATAAGGTAATGACGTCAACCATTTAAAAGGGAACGCAGACCGTAGGGAGTCTAGAACCGAGGGGCAAAGGTTGATAGACATTGCCTTTGACTTTGCCTGATTGACTGCTAAGCCTGAGAACGAGGCAAAAGAATCCAAAAGCAACAACAAATTGGGAAGGGAGATTCTAGGCTTGGTGATGGTCAACAAAATGTCATCTGCGAACAGTGACAACTTGTGTGAAGTGCCCGCCACCTCCACTCCAGACACATCCGGATGGGATCGCACGGCTTCTGCCAAGGGCTCAAGAGCCAGGACAAACAGGAGCGGGGAAAGCGGGCACCCCTGCCGTGTCCCCCTCCTAATGGTGAAGGTGGATGACTCAAAACCATAGTACCGAACCTTGGCCTGGGGGGAGTCATAAATAGCCGAAATCCAGCTCAAAAAAGAAGCGCCAAAGCCGTAATGACGGAGGACCTGTGTCAAATAAGGCCAAGATAACGTGTCAAAGGCCTTATTGACATCAAGGGACAAAAACATTGTTTCCAGGGACCTGGCGTGCACAATATGTTGAATTTGGAGGAGCCGTCTGATCGCATCCCCCACTTGTCGGTGAGGGACAAAACCCACCTGATCCTTTTTTATCAGGCGTGGGAGAAATGAATTCAAACGGTTGGCCAAAATCTTAGTCAAGATTTTCATGTCAATATTAATTAAGGAGATTGGCCTGAAATTAGCCCAAGAAGAATGGTCCTTGTCTGGCTTTGGGATCATTACGGTGTTAGCAGTCAGCAGATTAGGCGTGAACGACTGACCCTTCTTAATTGAATTGTACATGGCCGCCAAATGTGGGGCCAGGACATCTGCTAACTTCCGGTAATACAAAGCCGTGAAGCCGTCTGGGCCCGGCCTCTTGCCTACCTTCAGTTCTTTAATACACTGAAGAACTTCCTGGACCTGAATATCTCGGTCCATCAGAGACATATGTGTGTCGGATAGGGAAGGCAAAGATAAATTGGACAAAAAGGTATCCAGACCTTGAGTAGATGATTGAGTAGGGGCAGAATAGAGCTTTGTAAGTCGGTGGCGAAATTCATCCAATATCCGCTGTGGGTTACCCGTAAGGATATTGTGGCGGGTGCGCAGGTTTATGGGAGTAAATTTCGGGGCGAAGGTTCGGAGCCTATTAGCCAGCATCGCGTTAGGTTTGTTCGCCTTGGCGTACCACTTTTGACGAGCCCAGCGCAAAGTGCGCTCAGCTTCATCAGTTAAACACAAATCTAATTCCGTACGAGCCGCATCCAATAGTCTGCGGTTAGTCGGAGAGGGAACCTGCTTGAAGGCCGTAGACAAGGCCTCCAAATGCTGCTCCAGAGTACGACGAGTTTGGATACGCTCCCTCTTACGCCGTGACGCTATGCGAATCACATGTCCCCGAAAGGACCACTTTATATGCTTCCCACAGCGTCACCGGAGATGAGACAGTCCCCGTATTGAGTTTAAAATAGTCCTTGGAAGCTTCGTGGATATCGTTAAGAATCGATTTGAAGGACAGGAGAGAGTCATTCATAACCCAAGGGGCATATTGCGGTGTGCTAAGAAGAGAGTGACAGACCGTCAACACTGGATCATGGTCCGACCAGGGGGCCGCCAAAATGGAGACAGAGTCGACCAAAGGAAGGTGTTTCCGGAGAACAAACATATGGTCGATCCTGGAGTGGGAGTGATGAGGGTGGGAATAATGAGTATAGTCCCTACTACGGGGATGAAACTCCCGCCAGAGATCCACCAAGTCGTGAGTATGCAAAGCCTGTAAGAACTTTTTAGCAGCGGGAGAGGGGGATTTATGCTCCGATGGATACCTGTCAAGAGAGGGGTTCAACGACACATTGGAGTCACCTGCGAGCAGGAGAGAACCCTTCTGATGGGCTTTTAACAGAGAGCAGACATGAGACAGGAAGGGTCCCGGATTATCGTTCGGAGCGTAGTAGGTCATGATAGTGACCTCATTGTCCTGAACAGCACCCTGCAATAGGAGATATCTACCATCTGGATCAGCGATGTGTTTACTGCAAATAAATGGGACTGAATTGCGTATGGCAATAAGAACCCCTTTCTGCTTAGTGGGACCATTAGCCAAATAAACTTGAGAGTAGCGTGCATCGAAATACTTAGGACAAGAGGAAGTGGAGAAGTGGGTTTCCTGTAAACATGCTATATCAATGTTTTGCTGTTTTAGATATTTAAAGACCTTGACTCGTTTTTGGGGGGAGTTCATGCCCAGGACATTCAGGGATAACCAGCGAAGGATCATTGAATCAGGAGGACAATCTTGCGACATACTCTGTCCACACACCCCGGGGACCAGAAAGGAGAGGGGAAGAAAAGGGAAGAATGAGAGACAGAAAGAGAGAAGAGAAAAACATAAATCAAAAAAGAGCAAAGTAGAGCTCTGAGTAGAGCAAAAACTGGGTACATAGATGTACCATGTCGTGGACGCTGAGGCCCACAATGGGGTGGGACCGTGATCAAGACAGCCGTCTCAGTCAGGTGCCTACACATGGGGGGAGCAGTGGTCCGTCGGAACCACCAGCCTACTGTGGTAAAAAAAAAAATTAAATGACTTAAATAACATTAGCACAGGAATTAAACAGTCAGTAAAAACAAGGCAAAATCAAAAGGAAAAAAACAATATTCAAATGACAAAATTGGAGACTACCATAGGCAGCCATCATATATGGAAGCAAGGTGTACCGGTCCCCCAAGCCCCCAGAGCCGACCGACACAGGGTCGCCGACTCCAGGAAGTAGGAGAGGCCAGAGCCCCGCCACCATACCCACGACCCCACCGCCCCGCAGGGCAGGAGCGGAGGGTCGCGGCATAGCTATTCAAAACATAACCATTCTGTCAGATAGTGGGAGCGCCCCCCACCCCTGTAACCCCCCTCCCCGCAACATTTCAGAAAATCACATGAACAGTCAAAACAAGCAAACAAAAATAAATAAAAACAAAAGCTAAATTACAGCCCGAACCGCTCGGGCAAAATGCAGGAGCACTAACGGGGAGGGGGAAAAAAGATTCACTCAAGTCAGGACCCTGCAAGGTAACAAAGGGAGGGCAATCAGCGCCCCAGACCACCATCTCACAAGCGGGGCGGCCAATAGAGCGACCCCCCCAGCCACGCAATCATGGCCAAAGCAGGGTGAAGTCACAACAGGGGGACACAAACCAAAACTTGCCACCCCGATCCATGTGTGGAGCTTACAAGAGAGCAACGTTCAGATGGTGCGACACAGGATCAGGTAGCCTTGAAAAACAAAAATTGGGTTAATCAAAAAGGATAAATCAGGCAAATTCAGCCATTGTTGGATTGCTGAAAACGGTGGGCTTGCAAATCTCGCAGGGCCTGGGATCCAGACTGAGACCTCTGGGAAGCCCGAGAGAGCTGACGGGGATGGCCCGGACGGTCCAGGCCTGGAGGATGAAGATGAAGCATCACGCTGGGATGGAGGGAGGTCCAGTTGAAGATCCAAGAAATGGCGCTTCAGATCAACCGGGGAGGTAGCGTGGAACTGGCGACCCAGGTGAGAGAAAGACAGCTTGAAAGGGAATCCCCATCTATATTTTATCCCGTGGGACTGAAGGATTTGAAGGTAGGGCCTGAGACCCCGTCGCCTAGCAATTGTGGCCGGCGAAAGGTCAGCGAACAGCTGGAGGGGATTACCTTGAAAAGATAGGTCCTGACATTCCCTTGCAGACTGCAAAAGCTTCTCCTTGGTACGATAGTAATGGAACTTGATAATAACGTCCCTCGGGGGACCTTCAGAGGGCTTGGGGGCCAAGGACCTGTGGATGCGATCAAACTCCAGTCTGTCCGCCGGTATGCCAGGGGCCAATTCCTGGAAAAAAGCAGTAGCTGTTCCCTGTAAGTCAGTAATGACCTTGGGGATACCACGGATGCGCAGGTTGTCTCTGCGGGCCCTATTCTCCGCATCCTCCAACTTAAGGCTTCTAGCTCCTCTGATAGCCTGCAAACCTCCTCCTCATGGCCATCTAACACAGTGGTGGCCAAGTTCATACGTTGTTCCAGCTGGTTAGTGCGGTGACCTATCTCTTTAAGGCCCCGCACAAAGTCTGAAGAGAGCTTACGCGAGGCAGTAGTGATCTCATCCCTCACAATGCTGCGGAACTTAGCCAGCAGAGCCTCTGAGTCAGCATGGAGAACACCCTCCCCATCCATGGGAAACAAGTGGAGACTGTCAGCAGGGGACCCTGAAACAACAGCAGAGAGCCGGGTCTCGTCGTCAGGCTCCGGAGGTTCAGGCGCCATCTTGCTCCGGCCCCTGCCTGAGGCTGGGGAAAGCTTACCGGGCTGCCGCTTCTGCTGTCTATTTTTTTTTTTTTTAATATATTATTGGAGTTTGTACATTTTAACGAAACAAAGCACTGTAAAATCGAGATATAGACAGCCGTGTATATGAAAAAAAAAAAAAAAAAAAAGTAAATAGAACATGAAATAAGTCATGAAAGGAAAAACAGAGTAAACATAGTAAAATGATTACGTGTAGGACAGTGATAAAGCACCAGGGAGATGGAGCATCCCTAGACCCAGTGCCCCAGGGGACATACACAATATTTGGAGCATCAAAAACGCAATAAGAAACCCAAAACAACCAAGCAGGCAACAACTTCAGGATTGAACTAGGATCTAAAGTGGCAATGTGAGACATGGACATAGA
This sequence comes from Rana kukunoris, assembly GCA_029574335.1. Classification (NCBI taxonomy): domain Eukaryota; kingdom Metazoa; phylum Chordata; class Amphibia; order Anura; family Ranidae; genus Rana; species Rana kukunoris. The sequence goes on from CM056053.1 coordinate 305,038,595, forward strand.
GAAGCATAAACAGGTCACATGTGTCAAGGGGCAAACAGAGCAGGTTCCGAGGTTCAGGGTGGCAGGAACGTTGAAGGGTCCGATAGGGTAGACACTCTGAGACTGCCCAGAGAATTAGTAAGGTCCCTTTGAAGATACCAGTCGGTATAGCGGAAAGGGTGCATAAGTGTTTGCAGTTCCTGTTGATCAAAAGAATGTTCCATGAACGTGCGCCACCTTGTAAAGAATCGTGATGTGGAGCGAAGGTTTAAGACAATGGTGTCTAACCGTTCCAAATAGAAAAGTGACAAGAGGGCCTTCTTCACCGCCAGCAGGTTAGGCGCCTTGGAGCTGATCCAATGAGACATTATTGTTCTGCGGGCTACGAGGAGGCAAAGATGTGTCCATTGGGAGATGTGAAGTGAGCTCTTCACTGCGGGCGTGGGAGGAGGTGGTCCGCAGCCAAACAAACACAGCAAGTAATGCTTCGGGACTTGCGTTTTGCTAATCGTGTAGATAAAGGAAGGTCCCGGAGGTGAGTAAACAGTGTCCCCGCTCACTCCGTGCTGCGTTAGGCTGGCTTGATGGTTCCGACGGCGCGGAGCAAAGGACTCAGGCAGCCATCTCCTTCACTCGCGCGCATGCGTCCCCCCCTCCATGCTTTTTTTTATGAATACATTTTCTCTGAATTGCTGGGAGCCGACAATTCATTATAGCCGCAAGTGATTTTTAAATGCCTGTTTTTCCTTCAGAAATTACACTTTGTGCAGGGACAGTTCTAAGCATGGGAAACATGCGCTATTTCACAGGCATACTAGACACCCCCCCCCCCCAGGTACGAAATTTTAAGGAATATTTCACTTTGTCAGTTATTAAAACTTTTTTTTTCCATTGATACATGTCCCCTGGGGCAGGACCCAGGTCCCCAAACACTTTTTAGGACAATAACTTGCATATTAGCCTTTAAAATTAGATTTCAAACGTTCGAGTCCCATAGACTTTAACCACTTAAGGACCGCCGCATGTACATTTACGTTGGCACAATGGCACCGACAGGCACATCAACGTATATAAACGTTGGTGCCTTGGGGGGGTTTGGGGGTCCGATCAGACCCCCCCCGTACATGCGGCAGTCCGCGCGGCTGTAGGAGCGATCCAACAAGAGGGGGCGGCTATTCATTTTTGTCTGCCCCCTCACGATCACTCCCAGCCAATGTGTGTGCCCACCCGCCCTGTCACTTCCTCCTCCTGTGTAAACACAGGAAGGAGGAAGCGATGTGATCTCTCCCTCGGCGGTTTTTTCAACCACCACTGAGGAGAGATCACAACACAAGTAAGTCCTGCACTAACACTACACTGACACACACTACATATAGGCACATTTAACCCCCCCGATCGCCCCCCCTCCCCCTGTCACAGTGTCACTGTCAGTTAGTGTTAGGTCCTGGGTAGCCTCCGTACCCCCCCTAATAAAGTTTTAACCCCTTGATCACCGCCCTAGTTAACCCTTTCACTCCCTATTGCCAGCATCACTAAGCGATGATTTTTCTGATCGCAGTATTAGTGTCGCTGTTCCCGCTAAGTAGCTAATTTTTTTTATTGCAATTTTTTTTTTACTAAAGACATGTGGCTAAATACATTTTGGCCTAAATGTTTGACTAAAATTTAGTTTATTGATTTTTCTTATAACAAAAAGTAAAAAATATTGTTTTTTTTTTCAAAAATGTCGCTCTATTTTTGTATATAGCGCAAAAAATAAATATCGCAGAGGCGATCAAATACAACCAAAAGAAAGCTCTATTTGTGGGAAGAAAAGGACGCGAATTTTGTTTGGGAGCCATGTCGCACGACCACGCAATTGTCTGTTAAATCGCAAAAACCCCTTGGGTCATTTGGCAGCATATTGGTCCGGGTCTTAAAGCGGATCTCCACCCTAAAGTGAAGATCCGCTGATCCGAACACTCCCCCCCTCCGGTGTCACAATTGACACCTTTCAGGGGGGAGGGGGGTGCAGATAGACATGTATCTGCACTGACTTCCGGCCCAGCATTCACGGGCAAAAGACGGGCATTACATCACATCCCGTCTCCCGCCCGTTGTGTGCTGGGAACACTCGGCTCCCAGCACACAGCTGGAGCCAATTCGCGGGCGCAGCGCGACTCGCGCATGTGCCGTAGGGAATCGGGCAGTGAAGCCGCAGCGCTTCACTTCCTGGTTCCCTCACCGTGGATGGAGGGGGGAGCAGCAGGGTGACGAGCGATCGCTCATCCTCTGCTGCGGACGGCGCTGGACTCCAGGACAGGTAAGTGTCCTAATATTAAAAGTCAGCAGCTGCAGTATTTGTTGCTGCTGGCTTTTAATATTTTTTTTTAGCTGAACCATCCGCTTTAAGTGGTTAATGGGGTTCTAAAGTTCACACAAACTTTTGGTCTGTTCGCAGGTTCTGGTGCGAACTGAACAGGGGTGTGTTCGGCTCATCCCTACCCAAAAGGGACATCATACATGATGCTTTCTGGGTCGCCAGTAAGAAGGGGAGGAGAGGGGACGTGTATCCACTGTTCTCCATTCCCTCCGCCCGCCAGCACCCACCATGTCAGTCCGAGGCCCGCAGATGGGCAAGCAGAGCCCAGAATACATGGTGGGAGTGCAGGTACTGGTAGTGTCTGGAAGCAATCGGGTGGCAGCGCAGCCGTCTGAAGCCTGCTGCCAGGTCCATATGTCATACAGAAAATAAACTCATACTGACGAGTGCCCCTCTAGAAATGGCACCTGTAGGAACATGTCTAATGTGCCTAGTGGAAAATCCGTCTCTGCCCTCTGCTGCGGTTCAACATGCCCCCTGTGAGTCAGATTTATTATCATGGCGGGGCCAGAAATTACACAACCTTTCCCACACAGATAGGTTCTCTGCTGCTGCTTGAGTGATTACAAAATAAAATAAATTCTGTCAGGATTCAGGAATTATGGTTTATCAATGGGAGAAGAGAGTCTGCAGCAGGCTATGGTATTATTTACCTTTCCAACCTAGACACAGTCACACGACTGGAGCTCAAGGTCTGCTTTTTGTTGATAAATGGTACCGATTTTTTGAAAGATCATACTGTTGCTGTAGATTTAGACATGTCAGGAATTAACTTACCCATGCAAGGCAATAACATCCTGCAGCTTTAGGGTCATTTCACACAGGGTACTGCTCCTGTTCAGCAGGGAATCCACAAACAGATCCTCTGCTAAACTGGTGATGAACAGGACAGATGTCAATTTTGAGACATCCATGCTCATCTTGACAGCAGACCGTCAGCTCTATGGGTGGCTGGATGTAAGCAGACTTGCGTCCATTTCTATCAAATTACATCTTATCCATCAGGTTTAGGTCTGGAAAACTGAAAAAGGATTGCATATTTTTTTTCAGATCAGGATGAAATTGCAGGTAGCCACAAGGCTGTTTACATCCACCTGTTTATAGAGGTGCATGACTAAAGGACTTGATCACAAAGCCATATGAAAGGGGCCTACAAAACAAGATGGCTAATGTGTCCCAATGGTTGACTGTGAGATTTCTATTTAGGGAAATGTGGACTCTACCACTCCGTGTAACAAAATTAACTGCTAAGTAAGTGGTACTTTGACACACTTTAACCATTTCACTAATACCTCCAACAAAATCTATGTAAGAGAACAAATAATAAAGTCCATTCTACAGAAATCACTCATATTCCTTAAAACAGACCTGAGCAAAGACAGATTTTCAACCTGAATCTTATTTGTGTGTTGTGTATTATGCAATAAAGAGTCCACAAAATTGTATACATTGCTTAATAATATGCAAGCCTATTTATAATGAAATGTAACAGAGAACCCATTATATCAGAAAATCTGATTTGTTATTTAAAAGGTGAAAGAAAAAGGAACATGGTATCACAAGCTTAATATTCCAAGGCAATAACTAAAAATAGAAAGGGTTGTTAAAACATGCCTTTGTATATTGTTCAATGATATACGGTACAGTATTGACCTTTCTCTAGAGGTTTTATATGCAGGAAGTAATTCACTGGTAATTATGATTGATTTGTTGTGGTCTGTGTTGCACTGTTAAGTCACCTTTTTCTAAAAAATCTTAATGACCTTGCATTAACCATTGATTTGAGGACAGCTGTCATGATTTCTTCGTATTATCTTGCTCTGTGTAATCTTGTCTATAACCTATCTATATGAAATATTATGGGATGAACAACCTGCATTTAATTACACTTTCTGAGTTTACAAGTGAGAATACATTTTACTTCATTATATCTATGGGCCAAGAGTTATAAATTTTAATGTAGGTTATATTTTCGATCATAGGTTATTTGCACGTATGTTTTAAGTGCTCACACTTTCCAAGTTCTAGGTGATCTGGGGCACAGCATATTTCGTTATACCTGTAGATGCACGTAAGTAATTTTTTTAAACTTACCAGGATTGATGGGCAACCTTGAGCAAGCAGTCGCAATGGAGGTCATTTATTCTGTAAAAAAATGCCTCTCTTACTAACAATATCAATATAATGTATATGCCAGTATCTGTGTCCTACAAATTTAGGTCCACATTGGCCCTGCTGCATTCCAGTGGTACCATTCCAGTTACAATGGCCTTAAAATGACAGAGCTCAATTCTATTTGGATCTGTGGGTGGATGCCATCTGGTCAAGGTGCTTCATCCACCTTTCTTCTGTCTAAATATTTCTGGACCATATCCCTTTTGAGCCATTGTAGATCATTTAGGGCTGCCTCAATACCACCCCTATTATGGACATGAGTTCCCCATGCTCCTTTGTATACACAGAGCTGAAGATAGTATTTTTGGGGGTTTGTCCTACTATCTTTTGCAAATTTGGAATTGCTGTTTGTTTGGAATTTTTGCATCCTTGATTTCCTTTTTACATATTCTGTTATATTCTATGTAACGTTTAAACGTTTATAGCCATTTTAACTTTGGCCGTTAGCCACATAGATTTTTTTTTAGCCATTTAGACTTATTGCCTGTGGGAAAATACTTTGCAGTGAGTTTACATGCAGTCACTTTGAAGAATTACAATTTCTGTTCTGTGTTCTTTGATGCCAATATAACCTCCCAGCCTAAGTCCTGGAGAGCAGCTCTCATCCTTGGAAAATTTGCTCTCTTAAAGTTAAGTGTATTTATCTTACCTGTATGTGTTTGTTGCTTACAGCTAACATTAAATTAAATCATGTTATGGTCACTGCTACCCAAATGCTCTTTTATCTGAATATTGATAATAAGCTCTGCATGGTTTGCGATTACCAGGTCCAGCAGAGCGTCATTCCTAGCCGGGGGCTCAATAAACTGGACCATAAAATTGTCTTGTAATAGGTTTATAATTTTTGCCCTTTAACTGCCCCAGCAGTGCCATTACCCCAGTCAATTTCCGGGTAGTGAAAATCCCCCCCTTATTATTACTGTCTCAGCCCTTGCAGCCCTTTCCATCTGTGCAAGGAGCTGAGTCTGTACCTTTGCACACTGGGAGTCCTATAACAAACTCAATGACAACCTTTGGAGTATGCACGCCCATGTACAGTTCCACCCACAATGCTTCAGACTCATCACACTCTCCATAACCCAAGTTCTCGTTCAAGCTCGCTTTGAGATCACTTCGCACATAGAGAGAGAAAACACCACTCCTCCATTTTACCCTGTCTTTCCAAAAGAGAGCATAACCAGGAATATTAATAGCCCAGGCTTGAGAAGAATGAAGCCAAGATTCAGCAATAGTTCTCCTCATGCACCAGAGCTTCCAATTCAACTATTTTTAAATCATTGTCATATTTTGCAAATATATGTTGCATATTTTTTATTTTAGTAGAAATAGTACAATTTCCAATGGTTGATTGTAACATAGGATCCTTCATATCATCTGCTATAGCCCTCACCCCATCTATCCCCATTCCACCCACCACAAAGGGGCTGATCCCTGTCTGACCTGTATGCCCCATTATAATCTAATTCACCCTTCCCACACTCCTAGTTTAAATACTCCTCCAGCCTTCCCATATACCCTTTCATTACCAGGCCATTTATACATTTTCAGTGCTGTGATAGTTTGACTGACAATTACTTGGTCATGCAAATTAATTTGTTAAAATCTTTTTGAGCAGATACAGCTTTCCTTTGTTTTTTTTGTTTTTTGCTATATAAATAAAAAAAAGGCCAACAATATAGGAAAAATGTTTCCTTTAATTTAGGTCATGAAACATATCAAATAAAAATGTCAGGACAATGTACAGATCCCCCAAATTACCCTTTTTTGTAGTAGACACCCTAAGATGATCTATATTTTTTTTAGAAACAAAGACACATGCTGGTATAATGGGGGTAATGCAGTTATATAATGGTGCACTAGATACATTAACCACTTGCAGACTGCCCACCTTACATATACTGTGACAGGGAGGCCGCTCTGTGCCTGATCAAGTATGTGATCTGACATTTCCGGCCTGGGGCATGCACCACCAGCAACCTGCTGGTGGGTAATGTGGACTCAATGTTGGCACCCGCCGATTAGACAATACACAGGCTAAGCGGAAATGCCTATTTAAACAAGGCAGATTGCCATTCTGTCAGAAGGCAAAGTATTGATCCTGTATCTCTGCAAACAGGAACATGGATCAATGCTTTCCCATAGTCAAAGCACCTCCCACATAGTGAGAAAGCACAGGCTACGCACACAGTTAACTCTTTGATTGCCCCTGATGTTAACCCCATCCCAGCCAGTGCCATTAGTGCATATTTTCAAGTACTGATCACTGTATTAGGGTCACTGCTCCACAAAAAGTGTCAAAAGTGTCAGTTAGGTGTCCGATTTGTCCACCGCAATATTGCAGTCCTGCTATAAATTGCTGATCACTACCATTATTATAATATTAATATTAATATATATAGATAGATATATATATATATATATATATATATATATATATATATATATATATATAAAACTAAATTACTATAATAGTAATATATATAATATATAAAATTGGTGATAAAATACCACCAAAATAAATCTCTATTTGTGGGAAAGAAAGGACAACACATTTATTTGGGTACAGTGTCACATAACCGCGTAATTGACAGTTAATTGACCGCGTAATTGACAGTATCGCAAAAAACGGCCTGGTTATGAATGGCGGTAATTCTTCTGGAGGTCAAGTGTTTAAATGTACAGGTCATACACTGAGGGAGAAGGGGGCGAATGGGTTAATGTACACGTCCAATGGAGAATGAAGATGTGCAGGTAATTGTTCTGATTGTCTGATATGAGAAGTGAGGAGGTTATTATACAGGTTACACAGAGACATCACAGTGATCACAAGGTACAGGACTGCTCAAATTGGCTCTGTACCTTCTGTCTGTGATGTTAGCCACCCAAATATGTGACAATGTAGACATTAATGGGTTCATTGGTCTCCCAAGGGTTATTTCTGTACTGCCACTAGTAAGTGCCAGTGCAAAAGTATCCAGCTCTTTTTTTTAAAGACTTACAGTGGTAGCAAAGTGGTTCATGCAGATACACTAGCCACTAAGGGGTCAATGCGCATACATTGGAGCTTGGTCCCTGAGGGACTAACCCTGATATGCTTTAGATTGGTCATTGAGGGTTTAAAGCATTTACTTTGAGGATTGATCAGCCAGAGGTTACTACATATATGTTAGAGATTAGTCGCTGGTGGTTCATGCTAATTGAGTATGCTTCTCTCAAAGTAAAATCAGTTAATATGTATAATGTGAGGACTAGCCACTAGAGGAATGATGCAGACTAAAAAAAAATCCCTCATGCTCTAGTAGTAGACTTGAGTTTATGTTTATGCTCTAGTGACTAATTACTTAGTTATTGCACACACTCTATGGATGTATCACTCGTCATGTGAAAAATATGTTACTGAGTGGTTACTGGACATGCTTTTGTGATTGCTGATGTGAGTTGCTGCTGGCTAGTAGGGCTTTTTTCTACTGAAGAGGCCATCCCACTGTAAAGTGTCCTGGAAAGTAAGATTAGTGTAATTTTGTCAGGATCTTGAGCACTAATTGGACTGGTGGTAAACTACTTGGACCTGCCAAATTCTTTTTCCTTACTAGTTAGTGATAGGGTCCTGAACTGATAGCATTAACCCGTGCATGCCGACTGTTTTCAGTTAGTTTTTGCAGTACATGTGATACAAAGTTTGCTAAATTTTTCCCAACAGAAAGAATAATTACTCAAGCATGGTCACACAGATACTTTCCCACTATCTTTAATGATATAAACATGTTGTCTGCCAATGCTGACCTCCTCTGAATTCTTTCGGAAACGATAATACTGTTTGGGCAATTCACAGTCTATGCCCATTTTACACATTTGTAATTTGTTGTTGGTTGCTAGTTAGTGCAGTCATACATCTCTTGATTCCAGTTAAGTATTTTTTCTTTATTTTTATTAAGTTGTTATGGATATAATTTTAGTTATCTGTACATTGTTGGAATACAAGATAAACAAATAATCTGTCCCAAGTTCATAAAATCAAAATCATTGTTCATGTGTTATTTTCCTGCTGGGTTGGCTTTACAGAGTTGAAGTTGTATCTCTTTTTAATGCAACACATACAGAAAATCCCTTTGCATGCTGTGCCCAAAGAATATTTTCTGATTTTCATCAAACGGAAATGTTTTCACCCTTCTGAGATGAAAAGTAAAATGGTCAGGGTGAGAAACATTTAGGTTTGTTACAGTCTCTTGAGATCTTTCAAAAAATGCTCTCAAGCATGAATATTTAATCTTGTCAATCCCTTTAGAGTCAAGATTTCAAGGGATGAAATTAAAGTAACCCTGATATGTGATCTATGACCTCTTGGGATAAAATACAGAGGCATTAAAAGCAAGTATTATATGTGAGCTCTTTTGCAATATCACCTTGTCAGTCAATCACAAACCAAGAAAGGTGGCATTAGTGGGTTCTCCACCCTCAATTACCATTCAGTTGCTGTGAAAATGTAAAGGGCTTGGATGCCATTCTTGTGATTTTCATTCTTCCTATGGAAAACTCTGATTAAAGTAAAAAGAAAGGTTTATGCAGAGATGTCATATGTGTCTTTTCTCTTTTCATAAAACATGTATTTATTTTTCTGTTAAGACAAACAACTCTACTAGATTGAATATGAACATGGTTTTAAGATGTTAGGAGCTTCTCTATGTTAAGATTCCAACTGGCTTATAAACTCTGCTCGTCCACAAGTGTTATCACTTTATCCTTTTAGGTTTCTGGGTATATTCTTTAGGTCTTCTCCTTTTTAAAGCTGAATTCATTTTTTTTTTACTAGAAATTAATGGGATTATTAATACCAGCACAGATCATACCTATGCACCATGTTGCTCTGTTGTCTGCAGATCTCCTGATTTCTGGGTTTAGTTGTTGGTTTGTGTCATGTGACACTCCACATGTCCTGTTGATAGACTATGTTCCTTCCAGAGACTGTACACTCCCATGTGTTGTCTTTCAGACTGTAAAATATGCAATTTCCCTCTCAGCTGTGAGATTGAGGTTGCATCCTAATTTGCATCCAATCCTTCCCAGTCACACCTGCAAAAGGGGTTCAAAGTCTCATCTCACAAATCACAGCATTATTCAAGGAAATAATATACACAGTTTGCTTTGAAATATAGCTGTGCTGATGCTGGGGGGTATGAATACATCACAATTAGCCCTGGTTCACACTAGCACAACATGAAAGTCGCTGTCACATACCTGATCTGAGGCCAATATGCAGAGAGGGGCTCCCCTTGCGGCTAAGTGCAGTATACCCCTGAGAGTGGAACAGTAGATATAGTGCCCAAAGAAGCACAGGTTGCCAGCTGGTTCTGGATGAGCAAGGTGGATGATCATGTAGAGACTGTAGAGGATCGCTGTGTAGGTGGCAATATGTGCACTTAAGATACAGGAGTAGAAGCCAAGCCAAGGGTCATACACAAGTGGACAAGCTGGAAATAGATAGCCACGTCCATAGGGCAAGCCAGGGTCATACACAGGTGATCAAGCCAGTAAGCAGTAGCAAAGTCTGTGAAGCAAACACAGGTGATCAAGCAGGAGGAAGGTCAACAGAACAAGCCAATTGAAATGCCAGGAGAGGAGGTCAAGCAGGTCTGGAACAACCCGGGTCACAACCAGTGGCAGTGCTTTCATAATGGTGCATGGGCGCCGCCCCCTCTCTCCTGCCACCTCTTCTATCACCAATAGATAGATTCATGCATTGCATGAATCTATCTATGGCCGCCGCTGTCACCCCCTATACAAGTGGCCGGCTCCTGGTTGGGCGCTGTGATTGAATGCCTATCAGTATAAATGTGCATTCGTTTTTGTTAGAATGCATTTTCGTCTGAAAATCTGTTTTTTTCGTTATCGTTTTAAAAAACGATAACGAAAGCCCAAGAAAGGAAAACCGAAAGATCCGACAGTTTGATGGCACAGTGGCTGTGTTTGATGGCACAGTGGCAGCAATTGATGGGCCCAGTGGTTGCATTTGATTTCACAGTGGCTGAGTTTGATGGCACGATGGAAGACAAGCTGCGCAACTCATGTGAACTCTATAGTTATGATAACATAAAATGATATAATACCTTTAAATTTACATGGAACAAGAAAATTAGCCCCATGAATGAGATATGAGTCCCATAAGTGACAAAAATATAAATCAAATGTGAAAAAGTCTATAGTTCTAACACATAAAACTATAAAAACGTGCGTCTGATGATATTGATAGCAGTAAAATATCTTTCTCCTTCAAGCTGATAGTGACATCAAATGCAAGAAAACCTCAGAATAGTGCTTAGATAGACAGGACACCTCCACCTTTCAATCACAATGCCCCTTACCAGAGGAAAAGATCCCAACCAGAGATCTTCTGACAGCAGATGGCTTACTTCCCAGCCTGGGGGTTTGCGTGGCAGGATATCCAAGAGCCAAAACTTCTCTCACAATGGACCGATGATCAGTGTAGTATGAATGTGAAGAAGGAAAGAAGCTATATAGTGTGAACCCATATAACAAATTTATTGTAAAAAATTAAAATCACACTTACAAGAATGCAGATAAAAATTGCTTGTGAAAATATAGCCGGCCGGCTAGGACGAAGTCTTATGAGACGAAACGACGTAGGGTAGCGGCGTGCTGACGTCTTAAACCGCATACTGTGTCCCGGAGTGAACGGGTTGTGCTAGCCGGCCGGCTATATTTTCACAAGCGATTTTTATCTGCATTCTTGTAAGTGTGATTTTAATTTTTTACAATAAATTTGTTATATGGGTTCACACTATATAGCTTCTTTCCTTCTTCACAATCATACTACACTGATCATCGGTCCATTGTGAGAGAAGTTTTGGCTCTTGGATATCCTGCCACACAAACCCCCAGGCTGGGAAGTAAGCCATCTACTGTCAGAAGATCTCTGATTGGGATCTTTTCCTCTGGTAAGGGGCATTGTGATTGAAAGGTGGAGGTGTCCTGTCTATCTAAGCACTATTCTGAGGTTTTCTTGCATTTGATGTCACTATCAGCTTGAAGGAGAAAGATATTTTACTGCTATCAATATCATCAGACGCACGTTTTTATAGTTTTATGTGTTAGAACTATAGACTTTTCACATTTGATTTATATTTTTGTCACTTATGGGACTCATATCTCATTCATGGGGCTAATTTTCTTGTTCCATGTAAATTTAAAGGTATTATATCATTTTATGTTATCATAACTATAGAGTTCACATGAGTTGCGCAGCTTGTCTTCCATCGTACTAGTCTGTTTGTGGGTATCTCACATTTTAAGCTGCTTGCATTATTTCATTCATTTATCATCACCTAGACAGCGCAGTATCACCACAATTTTCACCTGAGTTTGATGGCAGACTGGCTGTGTTTGATGGTACAGTGGCTGCGTTTGATGGCACAGTGAGGCTGCAATTGGTGTTTTTCACAACAGGAAATAAAAAAAAGACACAGAGGTTCAGGAGCACAGGGATACTGGCGACGATTTGGAGGAGACAGCAGCAGCCGTTTATAGGCACAATGGGAACATTTGATGGCACACTGGTAGCATTTGATGGGCACAATGGAAGAATTTGATTGGCACAGTGGGAGCATTTGATGGCACAGTGGGAGCATTTGATGGTACAATGGGAGCATTTGATGGGACACAGTGGGAGCATGTGACATGGCACAGTGGCAGCATTTGATGGCACACTGGCAGCATTTGATGGGCACAATGGGAGCATTTGATGGGCACAATGGGAGCATTTGATGGTACAGTGGGGACATTTGATGGCACAGTGGGGGCATTTGATGGCACAGTGGGAGCATTTGATGGGGCACAGTGGGAGCATGTGATGTGGCATGTGATATGGCACAGTGGCAGAATTTGATGGCACAGTGGAATAATTTGAAGGCACACTGGCAGCATTTAATGGCACAATGGGAGCATTTGATGAGCATATTGGCAGCATTTGATGGCACAGTGGTGGCATTTGATGGCACAGTGGGGGCATTTGATGGCACAGTGGGAGCATTTGATATAGCACAGTGGCAGCATTTGATTGCACAGTGAGAGCATTTGATGGGGCACAGTGGCAGAATTTGATAGGCACAGTTTGAGCATTTCATGGCACAGTGGCCCTGTTTGAGGGGCACAGTGGCGGTGCTTGATGGGCATAGTGGCGGCATTTGATGGCAAAGTGGCTGCATTTGATGGCACAGTGGCTGCGTTTGATGGGCACAGTAGTTTGTTTTGATGGGCACAGTGGTTTCATTTGATGGGCACAGTGGCTGTGTTTGATGGCACAGTGGCTACATTAGTTGGGCACAGTGGCGGCTATTGATGGGCATAGTGGCTCTGTTTGATGACACAGTGGCTGTGTTTTATGGCACAGTGGCAGCAATTGATGGGCTCAGTGGTTGCGTTTGATGGCACAGTGGCTGCATTTGATGGCAGAGTGGCTGCGTTTGATGGTACAGTGGCTGCGTTTCATGGTACAGTGGCTGCGTTTCATGGCGCAGTGAGGCTGCGTTTCATGGGCACAGTGGTAGCAATTCATAGGCACAGTGGCTGCATTTTATGGGCACAGTGGTTGCGTTTTGATGGGCACAGTGGCTTTGTTTGATGGGCACAGTGGCAGCAATTCATAGGCACAGTGGCTGCATTTGATGGGCACAGTGGTTGCAATTTGATGGGCACAGTGGCTTCGTTTGATGGTCACAGTGGCTGCATTTGATGGGCACAGTGGCGGCTATTGGTGGACATAGTGGCTCAGTTTTATGGCACAGTGGCTGCATTTGATGGCACAGTGGCAGCAGTTGATGGGCACAGTGGTTGCGTTTGATGTCACAGTGGCTGAGTTTGATGACAGAGTGGCTGTGTTTGATGGTACAGTGAGGCTGCAATTAGTGTTTTTCACAGGAAATAAAAAAAAAAAAGACACAGAGGTTCAGGAGCACAGGGATACTGGCCATGATCCAGCAATTTGGAGGAGACAGCAGCAGCCTTTTATAGGCTAGCAAGAGATCCCATCTGGCATGTTATGCATTCACTATTGCGCATGCACGTACAACTGTTAACGTTGTTGCACGTACTCCATGTACCAAACTTCTACCAGTGCACATGCATTTACATCAGCGTGTTTCAGAATGCAAGGCAACTTACACATAGAACGCCTTGCCGCACACTTCAGAAAGGCACTGTAAATGTGCATTGTGATTGCCTTGCCATAATGACAAAGCAAGCATGTTGCCCGTTTCCAAAATGTGTGGCAACGTATGCATTTTCTGTACAAATTGCCATGTGTTGGTAAATGATAATTCAACCTTAATTGTAATGCAAGCGTTCAGTACTTTGCCACAGATTTTTGAAATGCATGGCAAAGCGTTTCTTGTGGGTTGATGTGCTTTCAGGAAAAAGGCACAGATGCGAACAAGTGGTAAAACATGAGTTTACTGTGTGGGTTGACACACATTCACAAAGGTGCAGGTAAGAAGTAATTGGTAACGGTAGCATGACACACATTGCTGCAGATTGTAAAAACGCACAGCATTTGGTAACATACAGATACGAATGAATGGTAGCACAAGCAGAACCCACATTGCTGCATGTTTTTAAAATAAAAGCGTGTGTTTTCTTGCATATTGCCATGCATTTGGAAATGCTCAGGTGCAAACAAATGGTGATTTGCAATGCACGCAATGCACATTTCCACGGGTTTTTGAAATACACAGCAAAGGGTGGATCTTCTGTGTGGGCTGACGTGCATTTGGAAACACGCAGATGAGAATGCAGCCTAAATGCTAACACAAGCGTGGCACACATTGCTGCACGATTTTGACAAAGTGCATGTTTTCTCGCAAGTTGCTGTGTGTTCGGAAAGTGCAAATACAAATGAATGGTGACGCGACGTGTTCCCACACAGTTTTTGAACAGGTTGGCGTGCAAAAGAGGACTCTGCCTTAAAGATACCCCAAGTATGAACAGCATTGCCACATGCTTTTGAAATGTACTGATAGTTGTGCCTTGTATAAAGAATAGGAAAACCAAAGAAGTAGACAAGGGGTGAAGGAAAATAATATATGCTCAGTTTTGGTAAGATTGAGGCCATAATACTAAGGAAGTGGTGTGACATCCAGACTGAAATGCAAGTCAGTAAATTAGTGATGCGTGAGGAGACAGGGTGAGCAGAGGAGTAACGAGATAGATGTGAGCATTGTCAGCAAAGAAATGGTATTAGATGGTATGGCAGGCTCTCAGCTGACCCAAGGAGGAGGTGTAGATACAGTAAAGAAGAAAACAGAGGACAGAACCTTGGGGAAACCCTATGGAAAGAGAAAGAGGAGAGGAGGAGGTAAAGTGATACTGAAGGTGTAGTGAAATAGGTAAGATGAGAACCAGTTGAGAGCAGAGTCACAGAGGCCAATGGAGTGGAGTGTATTGACGAAGGGCAGGTGTTCAACTGTTTCAAAGGCAGCAGAGAGGTCTAATGCTGCATACACACAATCGGAAATTCAGACAACAAATGTTCAATGTGAGCTTTTTGTCAGAAATTCTGACTGTGTGTAGGCTCCATCAGACATTTGCTGTCGGAATTTCTGACAAGAAAAATTTGAGAGCTGGTTCTCAATTTTTCCGACAGCAAAAGTTCTTGCCAAGAAAAAATAAGTTCAATGCTTCCGAGCATGCGTCAAATTATTTCCGAGCATGCGTCGGAATTGCTACAGACAAACGGAATCTTTTGTTGGCGGGAATTCTTACAGCAAAAATCCAACAGAATTTTCTGTTCAAAAGCTCACTTTTGCTGTTGGAATTTCCGTTCATGTGTACGCGGTATAAGATTGAAAGTATAGAATAGTTACTATTGGTTTTAGAACAGAGTAAATCCTTAGTGAATTTTAGGACAGTTTCTATGGAGTGTTTGTGAGCAAAATCCATACTGAAAGGGGTCAAGAAGGCTGTTTTCAGTGTGGTGGTAGCTTAGGTGGTTGTAGACAAGGCTTTCTAAAGTTTGGAGGTAAACAGAAGGATATATATAGATGGTTCTTAGGCTGTTAGGATTGGTGTGGTCCAGAGAGAGATTTTTAGGTATCTGGATGACCAGTGCACGCTTTAGAGGGTTAGAGAACAGGCCCGTAAAGAGATGTGAGATAGAGAGTGTAGAATAGAAGAGCAAGCAGGTGACTAGTAACTTTGAGGGAAAATATGTAAAGAAAATTAAAACACGTTTTTTTACACAAAGTTGTCAGTTTAATAAGATATTTTTCGCACAGCATGGACTTGCTTAGAATTTAACCCCAAAACACATTCTGCTACTCCTCACAAGGGTGCGGATATACCATGCGTGAGACATTTCCAATGTTTGGACTATCTAAGTACCAGAAATTGTATCTTGTGCATTACAAAAATAAACTACTTGTATCAAAAACAGTGTACTGTAATGGTTGTCTCTGTATAAGAGGTCATGGAATAAAGCTTACTGTAGAGTTACCAATAGCAGTTCACATTTCTATAAAACGAGAAAGCCTAGCCTATTGGTACATGGCTGCCCATAAGAAAGTAATGTTTACTGGCCAGGTAGTACAGGAGGCTAAAGAAAGGAAGAACAAAGGAGCTTCTGTAGTTCCAGGAGAACATGTGTCCAAAGTGAATGGGAGGAACTGATGTCTAAACAGAACATAGTCAGTGGGACATGCAAAAGGGTCATTTCAGGTGGCAGACAGAAACATGGTCAGCAAACAGGCAAAGGATTTGTCCAGGCAGCAGGCAAAATTTGTATTAATAAACAGGCCAGGGCCAGTACAGGCGGCTGGCAGAAGGAACGCTGCACTGGTTTGGTGTTGATCAGGAGTACTGTTGATGACTGTGCTGTCTCTGGTGACACTGGACTAATATGGTGGCAATCAGGGATACTTTTTATGGTTTCACTTTCTCTGGTGACACTGACACTGCACCAGTGTGGCTAACAATAATGAACATTGTTGCTGGCTGCATTGGTCTGGGGACATTGTTGCTCATGTGGCATCAATCAGAAACACGGTTGATGGTGTACACTGATCCGACAACACTGAGAGTGGTGTGGTGCTGCTCATGACCACTGTTGCTGGCTTACACTAGTCTGGTGACACTTGAACTTGTGTTGATTATCAGGAACACTGTTGCTGGCCTATACTAGTCTGGGGAGACTGACGACTAGTGTGGCAGCAATCAGGAACATTGTTGCTGGCTTAGAGTAGTCTGGTGACACTGGGATTCACATGGCAGTGATCAGGAACACGTTTTCTGGCTTTCACTGGTCTGGTGACACTGGTTCTTGTTGGGGACAATCAGGAACACTGTTGCTGGCATACACTGGTCTGGTAAAACAGTGAGATTGGTGTGGCGGTGATAAGCAACACTGTTGCTAGCATACACTAGTCTGGTGACACTGCAACTGGTGTTGTGGTGATCAGGAAAACGATTTCTAGTTGTGCTGGTCTAGTGACACTGAGACCTGTGTGGAGGTGATTGGTCATGCATAAGGTTAGGGAATAGTAAAACCTTCCAATTAAGCCACAGTTTTACCCACAACCACCACCCTTTTAAGCTGTAGAGCAGGGGTGTCAAACTTTATTTCATCGTGGGCCGCATCAGCATTATGATTGTTCTCAAAAGGGCCAGTTGTATATGTAAGATTAGATGTCCAGTGCATCCCCTCCCCTTAAATTAGATGTCAAGAGCTACCCCACCATCAGAAGTTGAGTCCTCCTCTCTCCCTTACATCACATCGCACCCCCCTTTCCTTATACTGCCGCTGGGAAGAAGCTGGATGAATTGCTTGTAAGCAGAAAGTAGGGGTCAGGAGTAGGACCAGAGGAGGGCTGGAGCTTTCCTGCAGCTGCAGGAGAGGTGCAAAGGGCCATATGAAATGGCCTGGAGGGCCGGATTTGGCCTGCAGGCCTTGTGTTTGACACCTGTGCTGTAAAGGCACCACTTTTCAGAGAGCACTACACATGAGAACAAGACCTAATGTGAGACTGGTACTAGTGTGGTGGTGAACAGAGACCCTGTGATTTGTTGTACTTGTCTGGTGAGAGGAAAAATATGTATCATGTAGCCTTTGTTTACAAGTGCGATCTCTGTTGTTGATTACATTAATCACAAGGTACAGGGTAAATTTCATTGTCCGAAGGACACAATCATAATGTAGCACTCACCCCCGCAGGAGCCAATGGTTAGATTTGGGATGGCATGTTATCTCATGGCTCTGGTGAAATATCTAGGGTGAATTATGAAATACAATGGCAATGAAGGAATGTCCGCAAAATAGGAAGTCTCTTTATAAGTGCTCTTTATTACCCAGCCGGGTAAAAACGGTTAACAGGTGATGGGAAGGATAGACAGAGGTTGAGGAAGAATAGCAGACTCAGGCTTTGGATATTGAAGCAGTCCTGCTTTCGACAACAATCAATCTTTCTGTGCCACTTCAACTTGAGTGGGTATAGCATACCTGGACAGGTCCCTCTCATAGACCTGGCAGCCAGAGTATCACTCGAACTTGAGAAGGATGCCTCTGCCACAGGCTCTTCTAAATGACCGTCAGGAAAGCGCCTCTGCCACCAACCTTCCCTGAGTGTAATACAGAGTTATATCTCCTAGTAAAGGTTTTCTTGAGTCTTCCTCAATGTCGCCAGAGTACTGACTGAGAGAGGAAACAATCCCTCAGTTTACAGTACCTCGATCCCCGATAGTTCATTCCAGTGCTGTTGGGACACCAGCCTCTCATTGGTATCCCTCAACTGGACTCCCCACCGAACAGCACAACTCGCTTGGGATCTCCGATGTTGGGGACCCAGTCAGTCACTGGGGCCCCATTGTGTTCAAAGTGTTCCGGACCAGCTTAGATCCGGAACCAGGAACTCTGCATAGCACCCACGCCCCGGCCAGGTAGGCCATAACGCGCGGGGCATGGTGATGTGCGGTCACCCTAAAGGTGGGTGCCACACTAGGAACCAGAAGACGAAGACGAACCCCACAAAATGGCATGTGCCTCATAAGTACCCTCTCCCAGCATGCCCAGCGAGGCCCAAGCCTCCCGATTGGCTACTGTAAAAGAGCACCCGAACCTCAGCTTCCACTGCTGCCACCTGCCGTCTCGGGGTGGAACAACACCCCAAATACAGCAGAGTGAGCCCACAGCACAGCCAAGCCGAAACAGAGGGCCCTACACAGTCACAATTGAGATCAGAGTAAGTTTACACTCTGATGTTTTCCCCTCTAAATTTCAATAGCGTCCGTACTTGGAAGTACAGGGGCGCTACATTAACATTAGTGCTTCTACTTGCCCCAGGGGGAGCTCACAAGCAGCAGTTCCGGGAGGCCATGTACTGTATATACGTCCACCTGTTTTGCTGTTTATCGACATTGGTCAGATAGTAAGAAGTTAAAGAAATATTAGAGCCGTCTATTGCTGATCTTCTGAAAATGCTAGATTTTAGGTCATAATGCAAGAAAACATGCCAATCCAAATAAAATCTGAACTCAAAATTTAAAGCCTGTGTTCCTAAAAAAAAAAAAAAAAAACACCCACACACAAAACTGGTTTCAAGGCATCTGTGTTGAAATCGTTGAACCGTTTTAGAATTTTAAACCAAACAAATAACTATTAACACATTTATATTTGAAATAAATTTCCTATATTGAGTTATTTTTCAAGTGAGACAACTGTTGACTTTTAAGTGTTAAAACAAAAAAATGCTAAATCTAAAAATCCATGCTTGATAAATGAAAAATCATACTGGTAATGTATTTTGCAGAGACTATGTACCAGTTCTATTGCCTACATTTGTCATAATTTAAAATGTCAGTCTTTACTTCACTATATTTCAATGGTTGTGCTATCTGGGTTTTTGCAATTTCATACTTATGTAGTTAGAAAATGAAAGCAGAATTCTGAATCTTTTATTCCTAGCTTGCCAGTTCCAACTGTGTTAAAGAGTACTGCTTGTTATAAAACATTTTTGAAGCCACGCTGTCTTTATGGTAGTACTAAAAGTTCTAAGTTTTTCATAAATACATTGGTATAGATAGCTTCAGCATAGGACAATAAATAATTATTTTCAGATCAGTTCATAATTACAATTTTCAATTACAGATCCTGCTACAGATCCTGTCTCTGAATTCCTCTGCACTACATTCCTAAATCTCCAGTCGGGCAGTGCGCATTAATAACCCAATTCACAGTATTCTGATGCATGCATGCCCAACTTAAAGAGGAGCAGAGGCATTTCTTCGCATGTGCCTCATGCAAGCTGCTGCCAAACATTGTTCTCTGCTTGCATGTGTGTCAGCACAGGCAGAGGGCCAGATTCTCAAAGACTTACCCCGGCGTATCTCCACGTACGCCGTCGTAAGTCCAAATCTGCACCATCGTATATGCGTGCCTGATTCTCAGAATCAGTTACGCATAAATTCGGCCAAGATATGAGCGGCGTAAGTCTCCTACGGCGTCGTATCTTGAGAAAATTGAAAATGAGCTAGATACGCCGATTCTCGAACGTACGTGTGCCCGTCGCAATTAGTTAAGCCATTTACGTAAGACATACGCCGGTGTAAAGATAAAGCTGCTCTCTAGGTGGCGCAACCCATGCAAGGTATGGACGTCGGAACAAGCGTATCTTTTTATGTTGTTTGCGTAAGTCGTACGCGAATAGGGCTGTGCGTAAGTTACGTTCACATCGTAGGCAGTGTGCAACGTATCTTAGGCATTCTATCCGACGCATGCACACTGGGATAAGTCCACGGACGGCGCATGTGCCATTCGTTAAAAGCGTCAATTACGTGGGGTCACGATTATTTTGCATAAAACACGCCCACCTCTTCCCCATTTGAATTAGGAGCGCTTATGCCGGCACATTTACACTACGCTGTCGTAACTTAGGACGCAAGTGCTTTGAGAATACTGCACTTGCGTTTTAAGTTGCGGCGGCGTAGCGCAAATTCGATACGCTACGCCCGCTCATAGTTACACCGCCCTACGTGAATCTAGGCCAGAATCTTTAAGTCAACCTGTAGTCCTCTCCCAGGAGAGTGAGCAAGCAGGTGACTCTAATGAACATAGCCACCCCAAACCAGAGATAGGACCAGCTGAAAATGGAAAAACATAAAATTAAAAGATGAAAGATGTAGCATACAAGACAATTATTGATCTCAGTTTCTGTAATTAGGGTTTTGATATCACTTTATTAAAGTGGATGTAAACCCGAAAATGTGTATTTATTTTTTTGATCTGTGTGCCCAGTCTTGCCACACAGAGCAATCCTCTTGTATTGTTCAGTGAAATAAAACGGACTTCCAGAGAAAACCTTAGTCCGTTCCGCCCCCTTGCCAAGACAAGTTATTTACATAAGTCATGCCCTAGTCTGGAGACAGGCATTATTTTTTAATTCCCACCCCCACCCCTTTTCTGAAGTCATGTGGTTACTTTTCTGGATTTTGACTGGATGTTAGTGATCATAGCAGAATTTAGTGTAGAGGAGGTGGGGAGTCTACTGACTGACACCCACAGAGCTCCAGACAACAGATCCACCCACAGAATATGCAGTTCTTATAACAGACAGAGGGTAGACATTTGACAGGTAAGGATACATGCAGGATGCATGTATATTCTTATAGATCAGCACTATGGCAGTAGTTTAGAAAGGATGAGAGTGGGTTTACATCCACTTTAATGCTATTCAAATGTTACAATTTTATATTATTGATAATTTAAACACAGAAATAGGTGTCCCTTCAAACAGCTTCACATCCACAGTAGCTAAAGTGGACCTTTCAGTAATTTTGCCTGTCTACATTAGGTATGAGCCGAACGCACCTCGGGTAGCAGCAAAACATGTGAACAGGCAAAACATTTTTTTCGAACACGCGTACACCGTTAAAGTCTATGGGACACAAATGTGAAAAATCAAAAGTGCTCATTTTAAAGGTTAATATGCAAGTTATAGTCATAAAAAGTTTTTTTTGGGGACCTGGGTCCTGCCCAAGGGGACATTTATCAATGCAAGAAAAAGTTTTAAAAATTTCAGTTTTTCAGGAGCAGTGATTTTAATAATGCTTAAAGTGAAACAATAAAAGTAAAATATTCCTTTAAATTTCATACATGGGAGGTGTCTATAGTATGCCTGTAAAGTGGCCCATTTTTCCTGTATTTAGAACAGTCCCAAAATTACATTTCTAAAGGAAAAAAAGTAATTTAAAACTACTCAAGGCTATAATGAATTGTCGGGTCCCAGCAATACAGATAAAAGTCATTGAAAAAAAAAGTTGTGGCCCCCCCCTCACCAATCCATTACCAGGCCCTTCAGGCCCCCAAACACTTTTTATGACAATAACTTGCATATTAACCTTTAAAATGAGCACTTTTGATTTCTCCCATAGACTTTTAAAGGGTGTTCCGCGGCTTTCAAATTTGCTGCGAATACCCCAAATTGTTTGCTTTTCGGCGAACAGGCGAACACCCAATGTTTGAGTCGAACCTATGTTTGACTCGAACATTGGGCTCATCCCTAGTCTACATGAATACATTCCAGACATCGCACAGTATACATGAACAGTATAATTTTAAATAAAGACTGTTTAATTTCAACCAGGAAAGTTATTGTGGGCTTCGGAAAGTGATTGTGCAGAGGACGAGAGGTGCAATCCAACCACATTATGTCATCACTCTGCTGAAGGAAGAAGGAAAGTATTATCTCAGTCACTTTTGTCCAGGTGAGTAATAAGGAAACTTTCTAAACCTGCAATACTAGGTGTGCTTTAACCTTTTCCATGTCAGAGACATACGGTATGTATTACTTTGGAGACAGTTACACTTATGTCAGTTGCATTTCCTCAAACTGTAGGTGCATAGTCATTTAAGTAACCATGAACTTCCAGTGTAAATGTGCCCAGGAGCCTAGCCAATAATAAAAAATCACCCCTAATAAAATGTGGAACAACCCCCAGAAAGCCACAAACCTCTCTGATGAGGTCCTATGCATTTTGTCATATAGTGACAGTAAAAACATTCACAAATGTTTAAAAAAAGTTAAATTAACCCATTTACTGTTACATAAAGGTTAGGCTAATTTCACACCTGCAAATGTTTATTTCTACTTTGTCCTAAAGAGTAACAATTTTAAGGGTAACTCCACTTTCTTGGGATTTTTTTTTTAGAAAAACAATATAGCATGTACAGTTACTACACAAGTCATATACTAGATACCAGGCAGATTTTGAGCATCATCTGCAACAAAAATGTAAGACACTCCTAAAGGGAAATCACAGAAGTGCAGACCCTACCATTTTCCACATTAGAAGCTGATTGATAATTATAAATAGTGTTGCTCACGAATATTCGTATTGCGAATATTCGGCTCGAATATGGCATATTCGAGTATTCGCGATATATTCCAAATTTCGCGGTGAATATTCGCTATTTCGAATATTCGTATTTTTTAAAAATTTTTTTAGAACAGATCACATCCTAGAGATCCCCATCGACGTCTAAAAGCATTGCTGGTATGATTAGAGACCTTGGGCCGAGTAGCTGCAGCGATCATTTTATATTGCCGAAAAATCGCAATGCGATTATTCAGCAATAGCGATATCGCGCGATTATTTTCGAGAAATTCGCAATATTGTTTTTAGCTAAAATAACACATATATTCAATTTCAGAGTGTTACTGTCGAAATTCCGCAATCAATTTCTCATTCGCATTTTTGCGAAATTACGATAAAATATCAAGAATATTCTGAGCCAATCAGAGTGCTCCTTCCGCATTTGCCGAATATTCGCAATTATTTTGAATTGTAATATATCACGAATATTCTGAGCCAATCAGAGTGCTCCATTCCGCATTTCTCGAAATGTCGCAATTATTTTGTATTATAAAATATCACGAATATTCTGAGCCAATCAGAGTGCTCCATTCCGCATTTCTCGAAATTTCGCAATTATTTTGTATTGTAATATATCACAAATATTCTGAGCCAATCAGAGTGCTCCTTCCGCATTTGCCGAATATTCGCAATTATTTTGTATTGTAATATATCACGAATATTCTGAGCCAATCAGAGTGCTCCATTCCACATTTCTCGAAATTTCGCAATTATTTTGTATTATAAAATATCACGAATATTCTGAGCCAATCAGAGTGCTCCTTCCGCATTTCTCGAAATTTCATTCGCATTCGCAATTCGCATTCGCATTCGCAATAGCGAAATTTCGCAATCATTTAATTTCCAAAAAATATCGCGAATATTCGCATTTAACGAACAGATATTTCTTAAGAATAACCATAATAGGAATCTGCAACAAAGTTTGTTAAAATCCATGGAATGTATATTAATCACCGATAGGCGAATTTTTTTTTTCAATAAAAGTGGAGTTACTTTTTAAAATTTACAAATATATTTGTTATTTATTACCTTACAGTTAAATATTTTAGATTTTGTAGGAATTTTGTAAGGATGTTTACATGCGCTAATAATTATTTTGGATTATTTTTTAGTAAAACTCTTGACAGCAGCACCACCATTTATTTGTACAGGTCATGTGCTTTCATGATATATAGACAATTTTGGGAGGGGCATCTTTTACAAACCTTTAAAGATGTAAGGCTACTTTCACACTGGGGCATCGCGGGCATTAGCGGTAAAGCACCGCTATTTTTATCTGCACTCTACCGTTGTTTTTGCAGCGCTTTTCAGCCACTAGTGAGTGCTTTTAACCCCCGCTAGCGGCTGAAAACTGGTTAAAACCACAGCGGCGCTTTGCCGGTGGTTCAGAAGGCGGTGCCCATTGATTTCAATGTGCAGGGGCACTTTAGGAGCGGTGTACCGCTCCTACAGTGCCTCAAAGATGTGGCTGGCAGGACTTTTTTGCGTGTCCTGCCAGCGCACCGCTCCAGTGGGAAAGCCCTTGGGTTTTCCCACTGGAGTGAAAGGAGTGGCTCGTTCAGGGTGCTTTGCAGGCACAATTTTTAGCGCTATAGTGCCTGCAAATCGCCTCAGTGTTAAAGTACCCTAAACAAAAATTAATGAATAATAGCAAAAAAGTGAAAAATTGCAAAAATGGTTCAGCCACCTAAGGTAAAAAATATGAGGCAATTTAACCGTAGAGCAGGCATTAAAATAGTTACACAGTCCTAGCAGACAGAAAACGAGATTTAAAGCAAACCCACAGTAACCTATGTAGCTGAAGGTTTTGCAAAGAAATGTATTATCATAATTCAAAGCAGAATCACCGAGGTCATTCAGGTCATCCTTTCAGGAAGTGTAGCTCATCCTGCTCCCACCTCTTAGCAGTGACTTGGATTTCTTCCAGCCTTCTAATTTCTGATGTAAACACACAGCTTTGGGAGTTAGGATGTGCATGGAGGGGGGGCTGCTTTAATGGTGTTAGGAGAACTTTAAGGCCGCGTACACACAAGGCCAGTTTCATCGGACCAAATTGATCATGTGTACGGCCCGTTGTCCATCGGACCAAAGTTTTAAAAATTGCTTTAAAATCTGTCTGATGGACGCCTGACCGTCGGACCAAAACGATGGTTAGTACACAAAAGCATCGAACCAAAAACCCGCGCATGCTCAGAATCAAGTCGACGCATGCTTGGAATCATTGAACTTTGTTTTTTCAGCACGTCGTTGTGTTCTACATCACCGCGTTCTGACCCGATCGGATTTTGGACCGATGGTGTGTACGCACATCAGACCATCAGACCACTTCAGCGGTGGCCCGATGAAAACGGTCTGTCGGACCAGTCTCATCGGACCGGTCTGATCGTGTGTATGTGGCCTAATGGTTTTCAAGAAGCACTGGTGTAAACTTTGAGACTGATTGCTCCACAGTGCCTGTTGCTATAGAGATCAGTGATGGCTTGGTTTGAAGCTCATTTGCGCAAGTGCTAAAATATGAGTAGCTGGTAAAATCAGAAATACAGTCCTTTGACAAATATCATGGCTGATAAAGAAACCAAAATACTCAGTAAGTATGTCAGATTCTGTAGATCTCATGAAAACATAAATTAAGCCCTGTATACACGGGCCAGAATCGTGTCAGGAAAAAAAACGTTGTTTTTCCTGACAAGATTCTTGGCAAGAATCTCTTGCCGGCCAAGTGTACACACACTCAATTCAAAAGAACGCTGTTCTTTTGAATGGTAAGAACGCGCTCGTCACATTCGATGCTGTCGTCGCCATCTTGCTGCACCCTACACTGCCATTGGAAGCTACCGCGCATGCGTCAAAGTCATTTCGAGCATGCACGGTTTCCATGGTGACAGGTAAGTATACAGATGCTCGGGTTTCTCGGTAGGAAAATACTGCCGAGAATCACGACAAGGAAAATAGAGAGCAGGTTCTCTATTTTTCTCATCGAGATTCTGGGCAGTTTTCTTAATGAGAAACCTGAAAGCCTCGTACACACGCTCGGTATACTCAGCAAGTATATTCTGGGAAATTCCCCCCAATATCTATGCGAAAAACTTAAAGCCTATAACCCCAATCGCGTTCTGCGATCCACCAATAAAAATCTACTCCAAATACCCAAAGCCAGATACAAGTCCAAAGGAGAGCGAAGATTTGCGGTCCAAGGCCCCAGACTATGGAACGCTCTACCAACCAGCATTCGGTTGGAGGAGAATCACTTGACCTTTAGGAGAAAGATCAAAACCCATCTCTTTTGAGTTCAAAGGAGAAATGGACAAACGAGCGCCCAGAGGCGATTCAGTTTGCATGTGCAGCGCTATATACGTTTTCCACCCACTCATTCACTCAAGAAAGCTCTGCAAGCAGTTTTCTTGCTGGTTCTTGTCGAGAAAACCGTGCATGTGTACGAGGCTTTAGAGACAACTTTGTAAAAGCTAATTATATACGGTATGCACATGATTAGTGGATTTTTAGATGTTTATCATACTGAACATGATATGAAAAACGTTGCTATTTTTGCAATATATTGTATTTTTTGTCTCACTGATTACTATGTAAATAATTACGTACAACTATTGCTTTTTGCACACCAAACCAAAACATTATTGTAGGGAAAAAATGTTTACATTTTGATATAAGATGATATTTCAAATTGCCATATCTGTAATTTTGCATTATGGTTGTGTTGCGATGAACACAAAAGCTTTTTTTTTTTTCTTTTTTGCTGGCAATAACACATTATACAATGCATTGTCATTGGGTTACTTAATATTCTATTGTAATATGATGAAACAAAATGTGTAATATTATTCCTGCAAGCTATTCCAAGTAGCATTTGTAAAGCTGGACACCACTTTCTGTGAAAATAAGAAGGGGGCATCACAGCAGCTACTGATTGCCGAGACGTGGTGTGAAAAGGGTTCAGGCTGCCTTTCCCTTGTCAGTGGGGTGGCCGTGTATGATTCAATCTGCATTCAAAAATAAAAGCTTTCAAACCACACCAGCTATCACCTCTTACAAACTCTAAGTACCCTTTTGACTGCTATTGCTTTGCTGGAAAATAACACATTTAGTCATTTGTCATAATTATAAGAGTACCAACGACATGGAATGCAGGACCGCCTATTAATGCTGCCAAGACTGTTATAATACAATCAGCAGGGGATTGTTGCTGTGAGCAAATCACAACCGCAGTGCCAGTTAAATTCCAACTGAAAGGTCATATATGACCTTTGTAAGCAGTTCATCTCTAGTGATTGATCTGTTAGCAACAAAACTAATAATTACACAGCTCTTCATTTCCACTTCGTCTTTGTAACATAACATTTCTCTCAGTGTGGAGGATCCAGGCCACATAGGAATAAATTGTTGTACCATAAACCCTGTAAAACCCCACAGGTGCATCTCAAGTTTCCACTGCTTATTTTCTCCGCTCTGCAGGTAGTTTACAAAGAAGGCTAAACAATGACACATTAATTTCTATGTTTCATTTTTAATTCCCCACCTGTTAACACAAGTAATGTATTTTTAATGATCTGTCTCACGTATAGCTCTACTCTCTGGTGTGTATTAACAATTCTTTGTTTTATGACTTACTTTTTACCTAATCATTTCTTTTCAGAGAATTGAGGCTAATAGTTTGCTGCTTGTGCGCAAAATGCATAATCTGTACTTTTGTATGCTTTTGTTTGTGGTCCCCTTAAATATTTCCACTATACTGTACATATTTTAAAAGAAAAATTGTAAACAAAATCAAATCAAAACAATAATAAAAATAAAGTAAATGTTTTAAGATGTTTTATGTATATTAGGGGTAGTTGAATCTGCCTGTGTTTAATTAGCCAAGGATTTGGGGGATCCTTTTTGAAATATGGTGAACCTCAACATGATACCGAATTCCATTGAATTGTGAATTCAATTCTGCCAATGTTTAGAGTTATTAGGCAAACTACTTTCCAAAAGGCAAGGGAAGCTGGTCACTACCATGGGCGACATGCACTAATGCAGAAAAAATATATTTTTAAAATACTGTACAGTACAAATCCTTTAAAAAAAATAAAAAAAATATATACTTTTGGAATGCCTTCAAAGTGGTTGAAAACAACAGGCATGAAAAGTGAACAAAGCACATTACTCTATAGTCTGTGCTAGCCTGAATCTAAAGCACAGAGTTTGTTTCTTCTCCAATATATGATCCCTCTGCTATCTGCAGGAGTCACTGATAGTACTGTAATGCCCTGTACACACATTGTCATGTACCTGATGGCTGTGAGCACGAATTGCAGAGGGCGGCCTCCCTTATGGCTCCCACTCGTGGCCCCCTGATAGGGTAACAGTAGGCACAGGAGTAATGCTGGCCATTCACTATACAAAAATTTGGCCGGAAATCGATCGTTAAGAAATATCTTTCATTTTTCAGCCAGTTAATGGGCTCAAAATCGAAAATCGTTTGGACGTTTTTTAGCCGAAAAAATTAAGGACAAGTTTGGAAATTTTCTGCCGAACGAACGATAAATCGGAAGGTTAATGTGTTTCCCATCCGAACTTTCTGCACTAGGAATGTCCACTGAACGATTTATCGATCATTACATGATGGCACTATCGTTTGCACTCACAAAAGAACTTTTGTTTTTCGAAAGTTCGTTCGGACGATTTTTCGTGGAGTGTATGGCCAGCATAAGGAGTGGCACGGGTGCCTGGCAGGATCAACAAGAAGAGTAAGTGGATCAGTCTAGCTGAAGCTTCCTTGCAGGAACTGAAATACCGGAACTGGATCAGCTTAGCCGACTGAATCAGCTTGGCAGACTGGATCAGCTTAGCAGACTGGATGAGCTTAGCAGACTGGATTGGCTCAGCAGACTGGATCAGCTTAGCAGACTGGATCAGCTCAGCAGACTGGATCAGCTCAGCAGACTGAATCAGCTTAGCAGAGTGGATTGGAACTAGAAACAGACTGAAATCGTTCAGCTGGACTGGAACTAGGAACAGACTGGACCCATTCAACAGACTGGAGCAGACTGGATGGTCAGACAAGCCGGGTCGGTTATCGGGTGGACGGCGAGGTACAGAGGTGCAGACAGAAGGGTAGTCAGGACAGGCTAAGGATCAGGTGCAGGCGGATGGCTGGAATAGTCAAACGTTGTTTTGGAAGGCTGTAGAGAAGAGAGTGATGCATAAAAAACAGGTACAACTTGTAGGAGGATTTGTTTCACCTGTAATGTTTTACTATTATTTATGCTCAATGAAAGCAAAGAAAATAAAATGCATATATCCAAATTTGCTACCAAATTAAAGGCCTGAAATGTTTAATGAGTTAGGGTAGACTACAAAACCGAAACAATATAATGTCACTGAGACATCACCAAAACCAGGCCCTGACACTTCTGAGCCACTGTAAATACGTGTACGGTGTCAAAAAACTGACATGGCAGTTAACAGCCAGAATGCACTCTCCTATTTTTAGGGGACTAAGACATACCTATGTATATGGTAGCCTTATGCTCATAAGAGGTAGCTAAACATATTATTGGATGCCGTTTTTACCATGCAATCCTTGTGTTTACAAAAATCGTCACTGAATTTATGCTTTCATTAACCACTTAAGACCCGGACCAATATGCTGCCAAATGACCCAAGGGTTTTTTGCGATTCGGCACTGCGTCGCTTAAACAGACAATTGCGACGTGGCTCCCAAACAAAATTTGCGTCCTTTTCTTCCCACAAATAGTGCTTTCTTTTGGTGGTATTTGATCGCCTCTGCGAATTTTATTTTTTGCGCTATATACAAAAATGGAGCAACATTTTTGGAAAAAAAATCAATATTTTTTAATTTTTGTTATAAGAAAAAATCAATAAACTAAATTTTAGTCAAACATTTAGGCCAAAATTTATTTAGCCACATGTCTTTAGTAAAAAAAAAATCGCAATAAAAAAAAATTAGCTACCTAGCGGGAACAGCGACACTAATACAGCGATCAGAAAAATGATCGCTTAGTGATGCTGGCAATAGGGAGTGAAAGGGTTAACTAGGGCGGTGATCAAGGGGTTAAAACTTTATTTGGGGGGGGTACGGGGGCTACCCAGGACCTAACACTAACTGACTGACTGTCAAATAGAGCTTTTGGTTGTATTTTATCACTATGCGGTTTTAATTTTTTGCGCTATAAACAGCGACAATTTAAAAAAAAAAAAAACACAATATCCTCTAACTTGTTGCTGTAATAAATATCCCAAATTCGTTTTCCTCAGTTTAGGCCGATATGTATTCTTTTACATATTTTTGGTTAAAAAAAATCACAATAAGCGTATATTGATTGGTTTTCGCAAAAGTTATAGTGTCTACAAAATAGGGGATAGAATTATGGAATTTTTATAAAACTGCAGCGGCTGGTCGGCAAGTGGTTAAACGAGCAGGTGGTTAAACAAGCAGGTGATAGGAAAGTGCTTGTTACAAGCAGGCAAGTCTTCTGGTTCACAAATTTAATAAGCTACATCCACTTGATTTGAATCCTGTTTTTGATTTATATTTAGTTTTATAATAGGATCAATATTTGTATATAGTATAATAAAGTGATATTAAAGGTTCCCGTTTTTTTTTTTTTAAATAACAAACATATCATACTTACCTCCACTGTGCAGTTCATTTTGCACTGATCCACCTGTTCTGGGGTCTCACTGCGGCTCTTGCAGCTCCTCCCTGCATTAGATAACCACCTCTGGGAAGCTCTCCCCCTCTCCCCAGAGGGGGTTACCTTGCGGTTGCGCTCCTGTGTCATACACTCGGCGTCCATATTCTTTGATCTAAACCATTCCATTGTAGCTCAGGCTGTATGTTAACCACTTCAATACAGGGTATGTTCCCCCCTTTCTGTCCAGACCAGATTTTAGCTTTCAGCGCTGTCATACTTTGAATGACAATTGCGCGGTCATGCAACACTGTACCTAAACCACATTTTTAGCATTTTATTCTCACAAATAGAGTTTTCCTTTGGTGGTATTTGATCAACAACAGGTTGTTTATTTTGCTCAACAAATAAACAAAGACAGAAAAGTTTTGTTATAACATTTTGTAAATAAAGAATTTTTCTCCTTCACTGATGGGCGCTTATGAGGCTGCACTGACGCACACTGATAAGGCGGCACTGATGGGCATTGGTTAGGTGGCACTGATGAGCACTGATGATGAGGCCCTAATATGCGGCACTGATGGGCACTGATAGGTGGCACTAATGGGCACTAGTATGCAGCACTGATGGGCATTGATAGGTGGTACTGGTGGGCACTGATAGTCGACACTGATGGGCACTGATAGGTGGAATTGATGGGCACTTATAGGTGGCACTGATTGGCACTGAAAGACGGCACTGATGGGCACTAATGGGTACTGATAGCTGGGACTGATCGGTGGCACTGATAGATGGCTCTAATAGGCAGCACTGATGAGGAGATACTGGCAGGCATTATTGCTGGGAACTAATTGGCATCTACAATAGGCACTGATTGGCAACCTTGGTGTCATGGGTGGGCATACCTGGTGGTCAGGGGTGGCATTCCTGGTGGCATCCTACCAGGAGAGCATCTGATTGGCTCTCCTCTACTCGCGTCTGTCAGACGATACATGGCTTTTCCTGTTTACACCATGATCAGCTGTGATTGGACACAGCTAATCATGTGGTAAAGAGCCTCCATCAGAGGCTCTTTACCCAGATTGGAGATGCAGTGTCAGGATAACTGAACCATTTTACACATGTCATATTACCCAAAATTCACAATTTTTTTACCTAAGCTTCGAGAGTAAGAACGTTGTGGAAAGTTGGGCGAATTCCAATCAAAACATTATTAATTAGACTCAATAGAAAGCAAATGTTGCTAAAATGGTACTCTAAATGGCTGTTTTATATGTATACGTGATTGGCTATGATAATGGATCTAACCAAAACTTTAGTTTCAGTAATAGCAAAAGTTGTGTGCAGCTAAACTATAATAATAAAGAATATGTTATATTTGCATTTTGCAAATAAAAAATCTTATTGATCATATACAGCAGTTCTTAAACTGAGCATTGCAACATTTGATATTGCATTGAAAGCTTTCTATAGAAAATTAATTTATAAACTGTTTCTTAAAATCACTATTTGATTTTATTTTATTCTATTTACCGTACTGACATTTTCTCTATTTTCTATAATTTTCTATTATAAACTGTAAAAGGTCTGTGAATTCAGCTAGCATCAAGCACAGGTCATTGTGAAAACTCACTGTACTGAATTGGAGTTGGTAAGCCAGCATTTAGTAGTTACGACCTTTAAAGAGATTGCTCTATAGGTATAGTTTTAGGACTTGCCCTCCAGCGGCTGCTTCTGTACAAAAACTGAAATTAGCAATACCTGAAAAGAATAGAGATCAGACTATAGTATAAGATGGATGGCTTGCATTTTCCACCAATCACTGAGCAACACATTGGCTAAAGCATTGATTGATGAAGTATTTAAGTCATCAATCACACATCACAGGCCTTTTTACAAATGGCTGCTAAAAAGCTCAGACATGTAGGTAGTATCAATGAAAGTTGGTTTGCTACAAAATATAAGACCTCTGGCCTACAATTTGTTCACTTTTAAAATGTTCAATAACAATGTTGGTTGACTCCTTTGCAAACAAATGCTTCACTTTAAATGTCAGTATTCTTTATCCAATGCTGTGTCGTGGCTATATTGGACTTGTTCAGTGGGAAGATTTTAATTCACATACTTTAGTTCTGGTTTTGTTAGACAGGTATGCCCATATGCTCAGAGATTTGTAATGTGTATCACTTTTTGAATACTACTATTTATTTCATTAACAGCTAAATGGTGAACTGTTTTTTTATTTGAACTTCATATTTAAAAAATAAACTTAACACTGAAAGCAAGGAAGACTGGTTACAAATTTGGTCCACAGTTACCTCTTGTTCCTTCGACATAACCTTAGCCTAATCCGCATTTAAGGTTCTCACCAGATGGCACATGATTCCATTCAGATTGGCACATCTATATTTTTCACTTGATGTTACAGTCTTTAGACTTGCCTCGGACCTGCCTTATGTTAAGTAGTCTTTAAACCAAATAACTCAAACTCTTACAAACTCTGTTTAACAATCCTTTTCCTAGAGACCCTTGCACACCACTTCCTCCAATGCAAAGGTTAGTGCTTTATTAGTGAGAAGCATATCCGTATTCAACTGAATATCCACAAGAAGTTTCTTACTGTGTTGACTCCAAGAATCCACAATGTCAATGCTTCACTTCTGTCACAAAGCTTCACCAACACACTTTTTGCATTGAGCTACTCCAAATACCTTGCAGCCTTTCTGTTAACATTAAGGCTTTTTCATAGCATGATGTTATTCAGGACATTTGACTTGATGACCACCTGCCAAGTATAGGTACTTCTGTACTAAGGCAACATGCTTCTTCTATTAAATCTTTCAACATGATTAGTCCTTTAATGGCTGCAAAGCAGTACTTGCTAAAGAAGTGGTCGTAATGGTAAACTGCTTAGAACCACACTGACTGAACAAAGATTACATTTCTGTGCTATAGGGCAACTGGGGTGTCTGCCCCAAAGATACCTGCTCACTAGAGATAAGCAAATAGTTCAGTCCAAAACCTCAGTTCAGGTGCAACTTTGGCTGTATGGATGTTTGAATGAATACCCAAACTTTTGTCAATCGGATTCCTTGGCAGGAGCTGAGCATCATATATTTCTACTGCTTCTATACATGACAGCCTTCTGCTGTCACTAGTTTTTAAAGTAATCCCTGTCAGATAGGCAAAGATGCAGAGATAACAATGTTTGTCACGTTAAAGCATTTTCAGGCAGGAGCAGGGACATTTGTGGATGGCAATCAACATTTAGTTATAGTGCAATAGCAACATGTTAATAGCATAGAGATCATTAAAAAATAATATATGGCATAGGTAAGGGATCGGGGTAATTATGGGGGATTGTGGGCTGGTATAAGAGTATAAAATATTGGGTAATCCAAAGGTAAACAGTCCATATATCCTGGGAAGTACCTCAGTGATATGTGACAGTCTGAAGGTCAACACTGGAAGGCAGAATGCTGAAGAGCAGAAGCAACTCTGGTAGTAAGGACATAAAAACAGAAAGAACAGCGCCAATCTGAGTGCAGAGATTTTTAAGGCAAGGTTCAATGACAAGTATTACACTCACTAGACAGTGGTGGTTATAAGGCACATCCGAACGTGTGCATCCTCCCACATCATCCTTGAGCCAACCACCCAGCACCTGTGACTTCCTGCTGACTTCTTCCTCCTGCACACCCTGCATCCTGCCCGGGACACCGGAAGCCATCGGTGCCACCAAGTACAATACCACTGCATTGGTCTGAAGCCACCCTGGACTCCTGAGATGTTTTTGGTCACCATCACAGATGAGCATTATAACCACCACTGTCTATTGAGTGTAAAACTTGTCATTAAACCTTGCCTTAAAAAATCTCTGCAGATTGGCACTGCTCTTTCTGTTTTTTAAAGGTGCAGATGCAGGTACTGCCCATATTTGGGCAATGATGTCAACACTATCCCTGTTCCTTCCCAGCACAGGCTGCTGTCATTGAGCTATGAATAGTGTTGGGATGGGTCATTGTTTTTAAAAAAAATTTTGGAGAGTTAACAGGCAGGGAGCATTATGATTGATGATAGATTTACAATTAAATACTTTTTGGGGTTTTAATTTGTTAAGGCCTTGTCAAATCTTTGGGTGTCTTTATTTCTAGGTGGCATATTTTCTGTGAATGAGTAGGGGTATTTTTCTACATGTGGCTCAAAGGTTATACTAGCATAAAATATTACCCCAATTTTTTTCAATTTAGACTGAAGCTTAAGTACAGTGCCATAGATAAGATATTAGAACTGGCCTTACATGATTGATGGAGGGTGCCAATAAGAATGACTTCAGTCTAGTCACAGTTTAATTTTTATATCACAAATACAGTTTGATAGAAGAAAAGCAGCCAAAGTAGAATCCGGTTTAGTGTGGATGTACAGTATATCAGTGTCATCAGCATAGAAATGATAATTGAGCCTGTGTGATCTAAGCAGTTGGCCAAGTGGAAACATATACATGCTAAAAAGTAAGGCACCCAAGATTGAGCCCTGAGGAACACCGCACATGACTATATAGAGGGAAGTGGGAGATAGAAGAGCCAGGTAAACTAGGTGGGTCAGGAAGTGATATGGATAAAACATGTGGTTTGGTAACAATTTGGTGTCTTTTTTTGTCAATTTTTTTGTCAATTTTTGAGAATAAAAAAATCTAGGAATGTGTTATAGAGCTGTGTTTAGGCATGTAGTGTGGAGGGACTGTAAGGTATAAATAAACTGTCAATGGTGCAGAAGAGTTGTCTAGGGTTGCTAAGATTTTTTTCAGTAGCATTGGAGAAAAAGTTTGATTGAGCAGTCTCAATTTTACCCTTATAGACACACAAATAGTCTTTCCATTCTTGATAATGTCAAGATAGTCAAGCCGAATCAACGCCAATTGCTCTACAGTCTCCACGAGACTGCTTTCATTGAACTTAATGAGAATTATACCATGGAGCCAGATAGGGGGAATGAGACAGCTCAAGTTTTTAATGAGGCAAAATCTGTCAGGGTAAGATGGAAGTGCCTGACTAAGGGCATTTATTTTTTCAACAAGGGGGTCAAAAGAGGAGATGCAGGATAGCGAGGTAGTAACAGAATTAGAAAATTTGGGCTGGTCAATAGAAGCCCAGTTGCAATAACTTACAAATCAAGACATGGAGGTATTAGAAATTGCTAATTCCAGATTGAAAAGAATAGCTAAATGGTCCATCCTAGGTCAAGGGGAGCACAGTCAGAGACAATAGAGCCATTTCCAATTATAACGTCCAGGATGTGTCCCTTGATACATATGGGGATGCAGACAAACTGGGTTAGGTCAAAAGATTCCAGAAGAGACAGGGAGTCTTTAGCTAAACTTGAAGACTCTGAATCAATCTGTATTTTAAAATTCTCAAGTATAACAATTATTTTAAAACGAAGGCATAAAAACTACAGTAGATCAGAAAGGCACCTAAAAAATCTCTACAAGACTTGTTGTAGTAACACGTCACAGGATCCATTGTGGCTAACAGAAGCCAGAGCCCGGATTGGATTAGAGAAGCTTAACATAAATAAATCACCAGAATCAGATGGCTTACACCCAAGAGTCCTTATAGAACTCAGTCAGGTTATAGCCAGACTGCTATTCCTAATCTTCATAGACATCATACTGACAGCATTGGTACCAGCTGATTGGTGAAACGCCCACGTAGTAGCAATATTTTAAAAAGTGCAGAGATATATTCCTGGGAACTATAGGCCTGTCAGTCTAACTTCGGTAGTTTGCGAACTATTTGAGGGGATTATAAGGGACCATATCCAAGAATTTAGCACTACCCCTCTACTCTTATTCACTTTGGTCGATACACCATTCAGTGCAGCAGCTGTACCCACCCACCTCCTCATTTCCCTGTTCCCCACTTTTGTGGTAAGCGCGGCAATATTCACCCCACCATATCCAAGAATTTGCTAATGAAAACAGTATAATTAGCTGTAAGGAGCAAAGGTTTACGAAACGTCACTCTTGCCAAACCAACCTATTAACATTCTACGAGGAATTGAGCTGCCATCTGGACAAAGGTAGGCCGGTTGGATGTGGTGTACCTGGAATTTGCATAAGCATTTGATACAGTCCCTCACAAATGCTCAATCTATAAGCTGAGGTTTGTAGGCATGGACCATCAGCTTTGTTCTTGGAAAGAAAATGTCCAAAGGGTTGTGATAAATAACATATACTCAGAATGGTCTAGAGGGGTTAGTGAGGTACCCCAAGGCTCTGTCCTGGGACCAATTCTGTTTAATTTATTTGTAAGTAGCTTAATCTCAGCGTTTACTGACAACATAAAGATATGTAGGGCAATAACAACACAGCAGGATATAGACACTTTACAAGATGACCTTAATAAATTAATGGAGTGGGCTACTGTATGGCAATTTACCTTTAAAACTGAAAAAATGTAAGGTAATGCACTTATGCGGTAAAATATAAATGCAAGTTACACATTAGGGAATAACCCCTAGGGGCATCTAGGATGGAGAAGGATCTAGGTGTCCTAATGTAATGCCGCATACACACAATCGGAATTTCCGACAAGAAAAACATGGCTTTTTTTCTGACAGAATGTTGGCTCAAACTTGTGTTAATACACACGGTCACACAAATGTTGTCGGAAATTCCGACCGTCAAGAATTTGGTGACGTACAACACTACGACAACACAAGGAAAATTAAATTCAATGATTCCGAGCATGTGTAGGATTGATTCCAAGCATGCATAGGATTTTTGCGCGTCCAAATTGCATACAGATGATCGGAATTCCCGACAATAACTTTTCCCGTCGGAAAATTTGAGAACCAGAAATTTCGATCGCGGCATTACACATCACAGCACTATTTTTAGATAGCTCATTTTAATATTATGCATCTGTATACAGTAAATGATATGGGCTAAAGTAAAGCAAATTTTTCCTGGTATTCAAATACTTGTTCATTGTGTAACTTTAAGGTTTATACTACTTAGTTAACTTACAAGTATATTTCAAATGTTTTTAATTAAAGTAGCTTTATGACTGTGTAAATTTCAGATACATATAAACCCCTCTGTCTTCTCCTGAACTGCTTTAAGACTGTTTTCATTTCTAAGACAGATTGCTTAGATTTTCTTGAATAGTCAGGGTCACAGATACACAATTGATGTTCAAAGATAATGTGCGGGGTCCATGTGTATATGGCTGCTTGTTCTGCTTTGCAGAAAGATTTATGTTTTCAGCCATGCAAAGTGAAATAGCTGCATTGTAGAAAAGAAGTCAAATGTTTGCTTGTTCAAGCAGAGCCCTTATTCATCTCACAGCTGACCAAATTCATAAAAGTAAACATGCCATGACTTCTTCAGCCCAGCAGTGACT
The DNA here is from genome assembly GCA_029574335.1 of Rana kukunoris. Lineage (NCBI taxonomy): Eukaryota > Metazoa > Chordata > Amphibia > Anura > Ranidae > Rana > Rana kukunoris. Next base: position 305,076,598 of record CM056053.1, read on the forward strand.
GCATATTGTCCTCCAATAAATACTGCTATATTTTAGCTCAACTCATTGGATATTGACAGGCTATGAAAACAAGATGAAACAATGCTATAACTCACAGCGTTCCCAACCTTAGTTTTTCTTAATGTTGAAAAAAGAAAAAGGGATTAAATTGTCAAGTCTTATTTAACCCTGTTGAATTTCATTTTTCCTTATCATGATTGGGATATCCTTGAAGTAATTTTTCATATGTGAAGAAGTATTAAGTAGCTAGTAGCTACACTTTTCTCCAGCTGAGCCAAAGCACATTCTTTTAAATGAATCACGCTTCCATGGATGACCACAGCACTCTTTTAACTTCCAACCGGCAAACACTTTTCAAAATGAGATCAGTGAGGCAGACATAAGCAGGACAGTCTTTGTATAACATGACAATATCCATTCCACAGCAATCTGTTTGATAATAAAAATAATTCAATGGGACATATTATGAACCTATAAAAAAGTAAATGCAAGACATTGTCACCTTCCTAATATATTACTAAAAAAATGAAAGGATAACTATGCTGAGAACAATATGAAGCTTGTCCTTACTGGCATACCTATAAAAATGCCAGCTGCCTGGCTGTCTTCGGGTTTAGAACTTTCTAAGTTAACTTTAACCTGAACTTCAACCCCTTGATCTACAAAAAAGTAGCTGAGAAAAGGACTTGGAGAGCTAAAGCCATATGATCAGCATAACGCTTTATGTGTCACACGCATTGAACTGAAAATAAGGTAAAGGCAGCTGCTGGCTTTTTAGAAATTATACTTTTTTTTTAACTCTTTTTTCCCCTAGGTAGTTAACCACTTCAATACTGGCCAATTTTCAGTTTTCAGTGCTGTCGCACTTTGAATGACAATTGTGCAGTCATGCAACACTGTACCCATATGATTTTTTTTATATTGTTTTTGAAACAAACAAAAAAAAAAAAAGACCAAATAATTGAAAAACAAAGGGCCAGATTCACAAAGCACTTACTCCGGAGTATCACGAGTTAGGCACACGTAAGTCTAAAAATGCACACGCTTATCTATGCACCGTATTCCCAAAACGATATACGCCTGAAATCCAAATTTTTTAGACTGACGTAATTTTGATAGACCGGCGCAGTGTGCGTGCAAAACTGCACTAGACACACCATTGATTTGCTATGCAAATATGCAAATGAGGGAGATACGCCGATCCACAAAAGTAAGTTTGTGCAGTGCAGTCTACACGATGTGCTTATCAGCTGCACGTCCGGTCTAAAATTAGACCATATAAAAGCTTGCTTAAAATTAGACAATCCGTCTACATGTCAGCAAAAGCAACACCATTAGGGCCGAGCTGAGCAGCCACACTTGCAGGACATTAATCTGTATGCCAACATGCCAGGGGCATCCTTGCTCATAGCTATACTACTGACTTTAGATGAGCGCAAAAGGAGGAGGGCACGGAGGAGGGCACGGGAGAGGATCTTTGTCAGGTATATCCGTGGGGTGAGCCCAATGGTAATAGGCCCCCCACACTAGTAACCACACTAGTAGGGATTCCTACCTATTAGACTCTAGAGACACATTTTTTTCTTTGTTTTATATGGTTTAGGGTGCATCGGTCACAACTGGCATCCTTATAGCAGCATAGGATCATTTTACTCTAGCAATCTTTGGGCCTGCTGGCCTGCACAGGCTCCTGACCTAATTAATCCACCTTTACTCAATTTCACTGAAATTGGTGGAAGCTGAGGAACCAACATCTACCCTCCTATTAACACAGGGTATCTCTCCAATTGCACCCTAATTCCAGCCAAAAGGGGGGCCTAATACCATTGGGCTCACCCCACGGATATACCTGACAAAGGTATTAATTTAGCAGCGCCATTTCCCTTTCTACTATTCATATTTATATTAGCTCCCCACATAGGGATCCTACTGGGAGGCAACAGCTACTTTATTCACCATAGCGCGGACTCCCCTGTTCTTACACGGGAGAGGATCTGCCGACCGCCACTGGGTAAGGTACTGGCAACACTCCATTTCCTTGCCAGTGGCTCTTTTCACCCTAATGGGTAAATATATATTTTATATACATTTTTTTTCTGTTTAGTATATATTTTATAATAATTAATATAATACATATATATTTTTATTTTTTTAACTAATATAAATTTACTAATTTTAATATTATTATAATTATCTTATTTAATATTTTATATATATATATATATATATATATACACACCGACACGACACAAACCTCCAAACAGCAACAGACAACGGAATAAAAGCACCTTGCTTCAGGAAGGGAAAAAAATTGGATGTACTTTTGCAATGGAAGGGCATTTCTCTCGGTCTATTTAAGCACTGTGCATAGCTCACTAAGTCTGACGGGCCTAGTTCCTATCTAACTGATTGCGCTGTGCCGAGTTCTGAGCATGCTCAAAGAGGTGCTGACCATAGTCTGCTTCATGTGCACATGCCCAGTCTGGCCGGCCCTTCATTTGCATGGGGACACGGCTCATTTCAATGGAACACGCCCACGTCCTTCCCACTTTGAATTACACCGCCTTACGCCTCGGAATTAACATTGCACCGGTGCAAATTTGGCCGAAAATACTACGAGGATACGGTACTTGCACCTCGAAATTAAGCCGGTCTAACTTAAAGGAGTTGCACTACGCTGGTCCAAAAATGCGCCAATGTACGTGAATCTGGCCCAAAATGTCTTAGCGTATTAGCTTCTGTTACAATTTGGTAAATAATCAATTGTTCTTCTTCACTGATGTGTACTGATGAGGCTGCACTGATGGGCACTGATAGGCTGCACTGATGGGCCCTGATGAGGCTGCACTGATGAGGTGGCACTGATGGGCACTAATGAGGTGACACTGATGGTCACTGATAAGCTGCACTGATGGTCACTGGTGAGGGGGCACTTATGAAGCTGCACTGATGAGCAGTGATAGATGTCCCTGATGGGCACTTATAGGCTGTACTGATGCACACTGATAGGCTGCACAGATAAGCTGAATTGATGGGCACTGATAAGCTGAATTGATGGGTACTGATGGGGCTGCACTGATCATCAGGGCACTGATCATCAGTGCCTTGATTATCAGGGTAAAGAATGTACTGAAAGCCTTGCTGGTTATCGTAAGCGCATGAGGAAAAGACTGCTGATAACCGGCAAGACTGTTTACTTGTTACATGTCCAAGCTAGATTTGTAAATAACCTGTCACTGAAAGCAAAAACAGAGAAACAAACTTTATAATTTGGCAGGTTTTTATCTGGAATTCTGTTAATTTGCACTGAACATTACAAGAGGATTACTCAGCACTGGATTAACTCTGTGTGGCAAGACTGGGCACAGATGATAGGAAATCTTATACTCTACATTGTGACATCAAAAAAAAAAATAATTTGGGGGTTTACATCCACTTTAAGCCTGTCTTGACTAATGCTCTGCGATTATATGATACATTTTGGTTTTGCCTATATAGCTAGATGTCAACCTTTGGGTGACACAAATAATTCACTGTATCTGTTGACACAAAAATAGTTTTTATTTTATATGTGAATTTGGGGTGTCATCATTATAAATTGGACCATTAGTGGCCATTAACCACTTAAGCCCCGGACCAATATGCTGCTAAATGCCCAAAGGCTTTTTTACAATTCGGCACTGCGTCGCTTTAACAGACAATTGTGCAGTCGTGCGACGTGGCTCCCAAACAAAATTGGCGTCCTTTTTTCCCCACAAATAGAACTTTCTTTTGGTGGTATTTGATCACCTCTGCGGTTTTTATTTGTTGCGCTAAAAACAAAAATAGAGTGACAATTTTGAAAAAAATGCAATAGTTTTTACATTTTTCTATAATAAATATCCCTCAAAAACATATATAACATTTTTTTTTCCTCAGTTTAGGCCGATACGTATTCTTCTACCTATTTTTGGTAAAAGAAAATCGCAATAAGCGTTTATCGATTGGTTTGCGCAAAATGTATAGCGTTTACAAAATAGGGGATAGTTTTATTGCATTTTTATTATTTTTCTTTTTTTACTACTAATGGCGCCGATCAGCGATTTTTTTCATGACAGCGACATTATGGCGGACACTTCGGACAATTTTGACACATTTTTGGGACCATTGTCATTTTCACAGCAAAAATGCATTTAAATTGCATTGTTTATTGTGAAAATGACAGTTGCAGTTTGGGAGTTAACCACAGGGGGCGCTGTAGGATTTGTGTGTTCCCTGTGTGTGTTTACAACTGTAGGGGGGTGTGGCTGTAGGTCTGACGTCATTGATCGAGTCTCCCTATAAAAGGGATCACTCGATCGATGCAGCCGCCACAGTGAAGCGCGGGGAAGCCGTGTTTACATATGGCTCTCCCCATTTTTCAGCTCCGGGGAGCGATCGCGAGCGGGCGGCTAGAAACGAATAGCCGTGCCCTCTTCCCGCATCGCTCCCCGCGGGTTTCCGACCGACCCGCGCGAAGGCAGGGACGTAAATTTACATCCATCTGCCTTAACGTGCCCTTGTGTAGACGTATATCTACATGCGGCGGGCGTTAAGGGGTTAATAGAACTTTCATAAAAAAAATTATAGCTCAAATGTAAAAACATCTGAACTAGTTAATCCAGTTGGATTGAGAGACCAATTACTGAATATATTTAAAATATGAACAAATTATACTTTTCACAAATGCAAAAATCAACTGTTAAGTGCCCAAATAATTTTTTTTACAAGAAGCTTTTACCTTGTCTTGTTAATATTACTTTCAGCGCATAAATATATATTTTTCAGACATTTACACAAGCTGTTATGAACATACAAAGAAAAGTAATAAATACAAGTTGGGTTTAAGCTTTTCACAAGTGTCTAGAATGTGAAAATTAGAAGCAGATATAGGTTGAAAGGATGAAGAAAAAATGGAGTCTGCCAGTGGTTAATTGAGCATATAGATTCCTAATGTGACAGACACTGCCCTCTCCGATGAAGGATGACACTTCTAAGGACGCATTCTCCTTTGTTAGCACTTTAAGTTTAATGAACCATACAATTTATAAACCTGATGCTTGACAGTAATCTTTTTGTAATTCATTCAGATTGCTGGGAGATTTGAAATGCATAAATCTATGCACACATACGTGGGTTGCAGAAGTGTTTAGTGTTTGTTCTTGTATACATTTAAGTGAACATAAAACAGATTTTAAAACTAAAGTTAGATGCAACTGTCTAGAGAATATGCTCCTACTGTATTTATAGAATCTTTGTAGAAGTAATCGTGTGAATGACATACTACAGCCAGCTAAACAAGATAGCATAATTTGATAAAACATTTAAATATTTACCAAAAAAAAAACATATAAGTTAAAAATGAAACCTCTTCTACATAATTTGACCTCTGCATAGCTGAATTTTAAGATGTTACCTAGTGTGTTACCACTTTAAAATTAGCCTTGCAGCATGACAATTCACATGAACCATTTTATATGCATTTGCCCTGTCAGTTGGGACTCTCATAATGATGTCAGGCCTTTTTTTTTCTCAGTTCTTAATATCTAAAATGCATGTTGTTGTTACTCTGTAAAGACTACCAGTAGAGTCCACAAGTAAAAAAGTTGAAATTACTATAGAAAGTTAACCATATGCATGCAGCTCTTCTGTTGTATATTAAACAGTGACTTGTGTAGCAGTTATATGGGTTATAAGTGGACATTTACCTTCAACATACACCTGTCGGGGCAGCAATGTGGTAGCTACAATTGCTGAAGCTGTCATAGTATTCCTGGTTTTATTACCTTGTAAATCATTCATCCAGAACAAGCATAGGCTTGTGCAGTGTAATTTTCCCATTATATGATGTAAAATACATGATTGATCCTGCCTGTTCCTGGGTCCCCCTGTGTGTGTTGACCAAGGTAATCATGGCTGCTGATCCATTATACCATGGTCAGTTGATGTGCCTCCATCCGCACGTTATCTGTGCTCTGCTGTGAGTCTCTCCCCCTCCCACCCTGCCTGTCAGCTCAGTAGTCTGTGTCAGAGGAAATCTGCTCCCCTCCTGACACTATTCCTGTAAAGTAATGTATTAAAATCACTGGCATCCCCTCTGTTCTAGGCAGATATAAAGCACAGTGTGTCAATTTCTAAAATAATTACAATCACAACTACCTTCTTCTACAGATCCGCGGTTTGGTCACATGGTCTCCCTCTACTGGCCAGCTGACTTTAGAGGGGAATCTTAACCACTCTTGCTGCTCTCCTTAGATCAGGGAAGGAGAGCAGAGGAGGATCATGTGACCACACAGCGGTGCCATACAAGAAGGTATTTAGATTATAAATATTTTTAAATTGACATACGGTAAATTTGGGACTTCAGTTTTCTATTCTCCTTGCTGCAGAATATGACTGTCCTTTGGGTGCCCACATCTCTGTCTGGGGGACATGGACACTTTCTACTAGCTGTCCAGTGTGCTTTTAGATCCTGAAGACTGCATCAATGTGAAAAATAGTCTATCTTCGGATGAGAAAGCTGTCTTATGTGAATAAAAAAGGTGTTTAAAAAAATGTTGCCTAGCAATGGGCTTTCTTGTTTTAAAAAAAAAAATATATATATATATATATAAAAAATATACATATATATATATATATATATATATATATATATATATATATATATATATATATATATATATATATATATTGTACAATTGCTATACAAGGCAGAACACTGAGCGTATACAAGGTGATTTTAATGGACCAGTCACTCCTATTCAGAATCAGTATCCAAATGACAAGGTCAAGCAAACAGGTTTTTAAAAACAATAAAAGGTAAAAATCTGCAATAAAGTCTTTTGACCACTTGTCCACCAGCCGCCGTCAAATGACGGCAGCAGGTTGCTCAGTTGTTCTGACAGGACATCATATGACGTCCTGTCTTTTAAAGCCGCTAGCTGGGATCACGATGCGCGTGCCCGGCGGCAACGATCGCTGCCGGGCAACCGCGATTGCCCAGTAACTGAGCAGGGACGTGGAGCTCTGTGTGTAAACACAGAGCTCCACGTCCTGTCAGGGAGAGAGGAGACCGATCTGTGTCCCTTGTACATAGGGACACAACCGGTCACCTCCCGCAGTTACCCCCTCCCCCTAAAGTTAGAACACAAACTAGGCTACACATTTAACCCCTTCCCTGCCACCTAGTGGTTAACCCCTTCCCTGCCAGTCACATTTATACAGTTATCAGTGCATATTTATAGCACTGTTCACTGTATGAATGTGATTGGTCCCAAAAATGTCACAAAAGTGTCCAATGTGTCCGCTATAATGTTGCAGTTTCAATAAAAAATCGCAGATCGCCGCTATTACTAGTAAAAAAAAATAATAATAAAAATGCCATAAAAATATCCCCTATTTTGTAAACGCTATACATTTTGTGCAAACCAATCGATAAACACTTATTGCAATTTTTTACCAAAAATAGGTAGAAGAATACGTATCAGCCTAAACTGAGGAAAACATTTTTTTTATATATTTTGGGGAATATTTATTACAGCAAAAAGTAAAAAATATTGAATTTTTTTCAAAATTGTCGCTCTATTTTGTTTATAGCACAAAATATAAAAACCACAGAGGTGATCAAATACCACCAAAAGAAAGCTCTATTTGAAAAAAAGATGCCAATTTTGTTTGGGAGCCACGTCGCACGACCGCGCGATTGTCAGTTAAAGCGACGCAGAGCCGGAAGCTGAAATTTCGCCTGGGCAGGAAGGGGGTAAAACCTTCTGAAGTGGTTAAAATCTATATAAAATATATTGGTCACCCAGAGGGGATTGTTATTTTTTTCTCAGCAAATGTGGAGTTACTTTTTAAGCAACATTACTCTATATAATTCGAAGGGAGCCATCCTTCACTTTGCATGTGTTGTGTTAGAAAAAATGTTCAAGCTAGTAAAGACAGAATAGTGGTCACCGGATTTATAATATTTTTTGAAGAGCAAGCAATTATTGTTTAGTTAGCAGCAAAATATCTGCCTTTGAATGTCAGAGTATAAAAGCAACCATTATCAGGAGTTGGCACACTAAAGCTATATTTAAACTACCAAAAGTTTTTTTTTTTTACGTATGCTCCGTTTTATTAAACTTAAAATTTAATTGGTGTTACTTAATTGGGCAAACGATACCGACTGTTAAGAAAAAAAACAAGGGATAGTTCGAGAAATGCTATCTACAGTCCCAAAACTACTATAAAATGATAATTGATAAAATCTCTGTATGCGGTTTTTGTTACAATAGCATTTCCACAAAATGATAATGATCATAACTGGACAGAAGCCAAAAGCATCATTAATGGAAATGGAACATGTTCTCTCTTAGAAAACAGGCAATAATGATCTACTAAAACAATTAAGTGCACAAAATTATGTAAGGCAGATATGTAATTTGCATATTTTCCATCTTTCTACATAGAATGATTTGAACTTTGAGTAACTATTCACTGGACAAAGTATTTTTTAAATTTAAAAATATGTTTATTGTATAGACATGATTTGATAATTATTGTCAAAATCATACAATTTCACTCTGGATCTCATAAATTATTTAGAAGCAATTTAAGTAGAAATCCAAATAAATTTAATTCAAATAATGTAAAATCATTACTAATGGTTAGCAATTAATTGTTTAAAAATCCTGATTCTAGGGATGTATTCATATCTTTACAAAGCAAGTGAAATATAAAAAAAAATAACTCTAAAGGCCTGTAGCAGAGTATGATACAAACCTTAGCAGTATGCCCTTTGTAGGCTATATTTATGCAAAACACTTTTATCTGCATTATTTGGTCTGGAATAATTAATCTCCTACTGATTTAACTTGTATATAGTATAGGATTTTTTTGTTGACCAGTATTTAGAAAACATCTCACTAGAAATAAACAAATCAACCAGGGCAACTTAGGTGCTGTGGGAATAAGTTGGTAAAGGTGTAGCAGATTATTCACAAGTATAATTAATTTTCAGGATTGCCAATTTAAGAAGCAGGCAGCTCCAAGTCACATGGTCTATAAATCTTACATTACCATGTTGCTAGAATCTTTTGGTTATCTAAGGGGTTACTTTTTAGCCTGAGTCAACACTTTGATTTATTTAGCACTATATTAGATGTTAATAAATTTGTACGTGGATTAACCCTTAGAAAACATTATTTCAAAATTTCGGCAGATGCAGGTGATGGGAGTTCTGATGATGGTGAGCATGCAGGTGAGTCTTTTTCCTCTCCACTTAGTTTTGCAGAGCTTTGTGCCCAGTGTAACCTTGAAGAGCTTGCCTCTGAGTCTGATCTTAAATTGGTTGAGTGGTTGAGTGAACACACGGTTATACCTTTCAGAATACGATATGATTTTTACCTGATAAACTACCGAGGTAAGGACATGGATCTCTTTTAGAAATTGGTGGAGAAGGACCTGACTAGCCTAGCCCGTGGGTGTCATGACACTCTGGGGTCTAATAATCTCACTAGTTTGGAGAGAGAGGCTTTAATTCATCTCAGTGAGGAGAGCAGTATTGTTATAAGAAAAGCAGACAAAGGGGGGGTCTATTGGGCTCCTTGACTCTGAAGTGTATAGAAATTAAGCCATATGCCAGCTGTCAGGTGACAGTACCTATTTGAGATTAAAAAGGGATCCTACACCTACCATCACAAAGAATTTGTGTTCATATTGTGTATATTTACTTCAGGGGGAGGGAGATGTTTATTCCAGAAGCACCCATTATGCCTATTTTCCACCACCTGCCAAAAGTACACAGAGGGTTTAATCTCCTGATTGTAAATACTGTGGCAGGGATTGTATCTATAATGAGCGCTTTTAGGCCAATGGGTAGACTACCAACTACAATTTCTGGTCTCAGGTTTACCTGGGTTTCTTAGGGACACTAAACAACTGTTAGTAGATCTACAGCAGTTTATATGGAATCCTGAGTTGTATTCGTCTATCCCTCATTCGTTAGGATGCAGTGTCCTATTTTTTTAAAGATTTTAGTAACCACTCCCTTGTTCACCAAAATTCTATTTTATTGAGCTTAGAATACCAGCTGACCCACAATTACTTGTGGGGACTACTATCTCCAGAAGTGTGGGGCCTTCATGGGAGCCACATTTTCCACCTCCCTTGCCAATTTGTACATGGGATGGTGGGAGAGTGCCGGTATTTTTGGTGCTGGTTGCCCCCATCATTTAGCTATAAAATTATTTAATAGGTACATTGACGATCTGCTCTATGTTTTCACTAAAGAAGTGGGTGACATCAGCGAGTGGCTTCTATATATCAATGATAATGACCTTAATTTGAGATTCACAGGCTGTATGAATTTAAAACAGGTAGAATTTTTGGATGTCACTTTGGTGGGCGAGGAGAACAGGAGAACAGGGTTTTGTTCAGACTATATAGGAAACTGTCTGCTGGCAATTCTTTGCTGAGAGTGGACTCAGCCAACCTTAAACATACCATTACTGGTATCCCAACGTGTATGCAGTGAGGAATCAGACTTTAAATTAGTAGCACTGGGTATGAAATCATGTTTTGAGAATAGGGGTTATACTGATTCTGTTCATAACAGAGCCATGAATATTGCCAATAACACCGCAAGGAAAAATCTGCTTCAATACGACACTAGTAAGTATAAAAATGGTAATAAATACAGATGTAAGAAAAGTAGTCAGACATGTATTGATGTTCCGTTTTTTTTCCACCCCCTTTAGTTTTGAGTTTAAAAAATTTAAGAATACTATTAAAAGATATTTGCCAATGCTCTATAATGGCTTGATCTATGCACAGATTTTATCAAAATGAGTTAGAGTTGTTTCTCGTCTCCCACTCTGGGTAAAATGTATCCCCTAGTCTATATAGTAGCAGATCGCATCGCCCCCATTGGTTGCAATTCAAGGGATCCATTTTTTTTAAAATATATTTTATTAGCTTTTCTATAGTTTTGACAATTGGAGTCGTTTACAAACAAATTTGTCAGATAACCAATTTAATCTCTGCAACAATAATAACAGCCATTGCTACAAAAAAACATGGGGGGAAACGTAAGTAGAGGAAAATAAAAGAAAAAAGAATAAAAAAAGTAGAGGGAAAAAAAATAAAACATAAGGGAAAGAAAGATTTGAGATGGGGAAGAAGGGACACTGACCAGGGACAACTGGAAATTGTCCCTCCTCTGTGCTCCCAGACATAAACCAAAGAGGATAGTCATCAATCAATAGTAATTCACATGCAATCTTGACTGTTTTGTAGATCCTAACAAACAACGGTATTAAGCAAAGTGAAGTTAACCAATCAAAATTGTTCAATATCGGCTTGTGGTTGGGATGTGATTCTGTTCAATGAGAGGGAATGATGACGAGTATAGGTGGGTTTTTTCTAAAGAAGTCAGACAGCAATCGATGAAGGATGACCATTTTCTTGTGAATTTGTTATTGGGCCTTTCGTGATGGATCATGACCTCCAGCTTTTCTTGATAGAGCAGAGATTTAAGGGATTTAATTGTTTTGGATACTTTCGGAGGTTCAGGAACAATCCAATGGTTAAGGATGTTTCTACGGGCTATGATTAGCATTAGGAGGATCCATTGACAGTTTTCTTGGGGTAGCATATTAGATGTGTTTGGAGACTTTGATTTCAGTGTTGGGTATCCGAACAGAAGAAGCATGGGGTCTTTCTCGTGTTGCCAAGACACTTCATAAATGAACATAAGGATTAAGAATCAGTAGCCGGTGATCTTTGGACAATGACAGAGGCGGTGGAGTAATGATGGTTTATGGAATGAGCACCATGGGGAAGTTGGTCCTGTAGTGGAAGGGTGATTCATCGAAAAAGGATAGTAGGCTTTGTGTAGCATTTTGAATTGTGTTTTCAGGATTTGATCGAAGTGTCATGTAAAGATTTTGTAAACTTCTCGTTCAAAGGGTGATACAAGTCTGTGATAGAGTATCTGTGTTCCTCGAGAAGAACATCCTAGTGGTTAGTGTGTAATGGTCAGTGTGCAGTGTAGTGTAGGGGCCAATGTAGAAATTGGGTAGGTCAGTGCAGTGGACAGGTAGGTAAGTGTAATAGTCCATCTAGGAATCATGTAAGTCTGTGTAGAGGTTAGTGTAGTGGTCAGTATAGGAAATAGGCTGGTCAGTACTATTGTAGGAAGGGAAGGGACTCAGGGAGTGCGAAAAGTCCGCAGGTTAGGGGACACAAATTTCTTGCCTTGCCCTGGGGCGCCGACAACTCACGCTACGCCACTGTGCAGAACTACACATCCCATGAGGCATTGTAATACTCTGACATTCACAGACATGACTAAGCATGATGGGAATTGTAGTTCCACTGGAGGGCCATAGTTTGGAGACTCCTGATTTAAAGGATGGGTGTTTCTTTAAAGTCATGCTTAGGCCTCGTACACATGACCGAGGAACTCGTCGGGCGAAACACATCGTTGTCCTCGTCGAGTTTCTTGTTAGGCTTGTCGAGGAACTCGACAAGCTTGCTTTGCGTACACACGTTAAAGACCAAATCTCCTCGTTCTCAAACACGGTGACTTCAACACATACAACGGCAGGGCCCGCTTTTGCTAATCTCATGTTACTGCATGTTAGGAAAAAGTTTGGTAAGAGACATTTGCACTTTTTAGTCTGTTACAGCGTGACAAATGTGCTATTTCCATTACAAACGCTACTTTTACCGAATGTGCACGGGTTTCTTAGCATACACACGCTCGAGTTTCTCGTCGAAAAGCAGCCCGATGAGGAACACGACGAGCCAATTTGACTCCCGTCGAGGAAAGAGAGAACTTGCTCTCTTTTTTGCTCGTCGAGTTCCTCGACAGTTTCCTCGATGAAAAACGTACACACGACCGGTCGTGTGTATGAGGCATCAAAGTTGCAGAAAATTCTGACCCTTTCCTTGCTTTTTCTATTTTTATTTTTCCATTGGTACAAGTGTAAAATTAACAAACTGACTTTACAATTGGTTTCACAAAGCCTAACCCAGTCATATCTCTTTTCTAATATTATAGATAGTGATGTCGCGAACATAACATTTTCCGTTCGCGAACGGCGAACGCAAACATCCGCAAATGTTTGCGAACCGGCGAACTGGGCGAACCGCCATAGACTTCAATGGGCAGGCAAATTTTAAAACCCACAGGGACTCTTTCTGGCAACAATAGTGATGGAAATGTTGTTTCAAGGGGACTAACACCTGGACTGTGGCATGCCGAAGGGGGATCCATGGCAAAACTCCCATGGAAAATTACATAGTTGACACAGAGTTGTGTTTTAATCCATAACGGGCATAAATCACCTAACATTCCTAAATTGTTTTGAATAACGTGCTTTAAAACATCAGGTATGATGTTGTATAGATCAGGTAGTGTATGGGTTACACACGCTTCACAGTGACAGACCAAACTCTGACAGACCAAACTCCCCGTTTAACGCACCGCAAACAACCGCAAACAGTCTATTTGCTAATGGGAGGTGGTTTATGGGGGGGTCTGTACTAATAGATTTATATAATCTATTGCTGGGATTTGTTATTTCTCTATATCTGCTGGTATTCTGCATTGCATTTTATATAATGTATTATTGCTGGGATTTCTAGTTCTCTGTAACTGCTAATAATCTGCATTGTGTTTTATATAATGTATTGCTGGGATTTGTTGTTCCTCTATATCTGCTGGTATTCTGCATTGCGTTTTATATAATGTATTGCTGGGATTTGTAGTTCCTCTATAACTGGTCAGCGGTAATATGCATTGTGCAGTATAATCATTATACAGCGCAATGGAGAATACCACCAGCTATAGAGGACTACAAATCCCAGCAATAGTACATTATAGACAACGCAATGGAGAATACCAGCAGTTACAGAGGAACAACAAATCCCAGCAACAGTACATTATACAATGCAATGCAGAGTAACGCCATCTATGCTATCTTTCTCTGTAAAAGATAAATAAGTTAAACGATCACTTTAGGCATCATAACCGTTAAAGCTTAACCTCCCTGGCGGTATGATTCTTTCAGATTTTAGGTGCTGAAATTGGTACCATTATTTTTCATGGAAATTTGGCGTTTTAGATTGCAGGCTTGCAATTTTTAGGAATAACTCACCTAAATCCAAACCAGAGTCTCTAGTAGACTATGACAAAGTTTGAAACACAAAATCATAAATTATAATATAATAACAAATAATAATTTAATAATAATACTTTTTATTCAATACATTTTAACAAATAATATATTCAAAAACTCAGATTTTTTGGGGGGTCAAACAGGGGTGCAAAACCATTATTCAGTAAATGTCTCGGGTATGAATATCTTTAAAGCAAGGTATGGCGCAAAGTCTAACGTCGCAGTCGAGACAACAGAAGTGCGTTTCTTTGCGTATTTTTCTTCTGCTGTCGTGGAGCAACAAACCACACACATCTGTGTGGGTGCTGTTTTTTTTTCCAGTGGGTGGTACGTAGTCCAAAAAATGACGACCAGTCAGTCGCTCAGGATTCACAACACCAGAAGCCCGTCGTCCAGAACGGTTTACCGCCGTTGGCGTTTGGTGTTTAAGAAAAATCTGTTCTGCCACCTTCCACATAAAGTCTGCATGGACCATAGACCTGACACTTTTTTTTTCAGCAGGATGAAGGAGTTCCAGAGACATTGCTCCAAAAGATGTCGGAAATTTTTTTTATAATACTTTTTCTCCTGCTTTCTCATAGCTGGGTAAAAGGTCATGGCCTGGTCAGCCCTGTCCACACCTCCCATCGTGTGGTTGTAGTCCAACACAACTTGTGGCTTTCTAACATCTTTTCCACCTCTGGTATGGACCATTTCGGTCGAGGTGTTATGGATTGTGCTCATAAGGGAAACGTCCTTTTTGTCCCGCCACTTCAGTGCCAACATTTTCCCTTTTTGCCATGCAGCTACTTCTCCTTTCCCAAGCTTTTAATTTGAAAATGCTGACGGCATGTCACGCCGGTTTGGCCTCACGATCCCATAAGCGTTTGTCTTATTCATAAGAAGGAACTTGTACAGTTCTGGGGAGGTATAGAAATTGTCTATAGTGACACAGTAGCCCTGGTTGAGCAAGGGCTCTATCAATGAAAGAACTGAAGCGGTTGCCATCCCAAAACCGCTGAATCTCGGGAGAATTTGGTCCCTTTGCCAGTGTACAGTACTGCGTTCCAGATATATCCAGAGCTGGATTCACACAGCATAAAGGATTTGATTCCAAAGCGAGTGCGCTTAGATGCAATAAATTGAATCCAGCTGAGCCTACCTTTGTAGGCCATCAGACTTTCGTCAATAGTAATGTCCCTCTCAGGAACATAGGTCCGCTGGAAGTTCTGCAAAATAATTTGGTAAATATCCCATTTTTTTTTTAGCTTTGGGGCTGGATGAGAACGTTCATCGAATTCCTCGTTATTTGCAAAGTGCAAATATTTCATTATCAATGAAAATCTATACTCAGACATTACAGTTCCAAAAAAAAGGTGTGGCCATTAATTTATTTGTTGTCCAGTACCACTTTTGGAGTGGTTTCCCCACCACTCCCTGTAAAATTAGAAGGCCAAGGAATTTCCAGATATCGTCGCTGGTTACAGGCTCCCATTTTCTGCGCCTAGAAAATAGCTCATGGGTAGCAGCTTGCTGTTCATGATATCTGTTTGTCTCCAAAACGATTTTGTCGATCACCTCATTCATCAAAAAAAGTCAGAGGTATTCCAGGGGATTGTCATCCTCCACTTTTATGCCAGGAGATCCTGTGAATGGAAACCTTGGGGGCGCTATGTGCTCCGTAGCGCAATCAATTGCGCACCAAGTCCGCACATCGCTGGGCACAGGTGCAGGATCGTCACTCACATCACTTTCTGCGTCTGATGACGAACTTTCCCACGCGTCGCTGTCACTCAGCTCCTCCGCAAGTGATTCTGCATCGCTGTCGCTGTTTGGCAGCAGGTCGCATAGCGATTTGGAAGTAGAGGTGCGCTTTGCCATGATTGCTGTGCAGTATACAGACACTGGTACTGTAAATCTGCAGACAGGGCACTGGAGAAAGCACTGAGGGGGGCAATCAGAGGTCACAGTATTTTTTATTTTTTATTTTAATCCAATAGTATCAGTGTGTTTTACTGTGTTTTACTTTGTTTCTACTTATACTTTTGAATTTCGCGCCGTCCCCCCCCGTTCCGCCCCCCTGCGTCGCGACGCTCGCAGGGAAGGGAATCAGGGGAACACAGTGCATCGGGCGGACGTCCGGCCGCCATACACTGCGGGGATTCGTCGCTGGATCGCAGAGAAAATATAAGAAACCTCTTTCTGCATCCAGCAAGGCAAGCCTGAGTGTGGCTCGGGGTTAAAGATCGTAGCTTGAAAATCTCACCCCGAGCCACACACAGATATAATGTATGGTGTGTGCGCGCCGGGGGGGGGGACAGCAAAATGCACCCTCGCCTTAGTTGGCAAAAATTCTTGAACCTTTTGAAGGGCTTTTTGGGGTGCTGTCAGTATATTAGGAAGAGCGGATGTAGCTAAACTCAATATAGTGTATACATATTTATACAACACCTGGGATGTATATATATCCTCTACACACTGTAACTCTAACTGACTTGCCTGCCTGCTCTATCTACCTGCAAAAAATTACACTCTCTCTCTCTGTAAACCCCCGCAACACACATTAGATTACAGAGAAAAAAAAAGCCCTAAAAAGGGCTTTTTGGGGTGCTGTCAGGACGCTGTGGTTACAGCAGAGATCAGATGAGTCTTTCAGGACTGGAGTGGACACTGAATACACTGGCCTAGCTATCGATTTCCCTATTAAATCAGCAGAAGCTACACTGTCACTCCTCTCACTAAGGGTACAGCTTCCAAATGAATCTAAAATGGATGCTGTCCAGGAGGTGGGAGGGTCTGGGAGGAAGGGTATGCTGCTAATTGGCTAGAATGTGTCCGCTGACTGTGAGGTACAGGGTCAAAGTTTGCTTAATGATGACGAATAGGGGGGCGGCAGCGAACGCGAACAAGCGATGTCCGCCGGGAACTATTCGCCGGCAAACAGTTCTGTAAATCTCTATTTATAGACAGATGATATGAAGGGTGCTTTATAATTGGTAGAATATAATGAGTTTTCTAAACAGGATCCCAAAATAATTCTGGCAGGCAGGGTAAATCATTTATATCAGTGATTTAAATATAAATTCAAAAATACTAGTAATAATAATCTTCATTATTCGTATTTTAGCAGTGTTAATTATATGGTTGTAATTAAATCTAAAAATAAAAATAGTGTTTCATTGGCTATGGATTTTAGACACAAAAAGAGTGTGCTCTCATCAAAAAAGTTTAGAAAATAAAATTGTTGTTATGACCCTTTTTTTTTCAAAAGATGCTGTTGCCCAAGTTATGATGCTAATTGCAGCAATTACAAAGAAAGAAGACATATGACTGCCACCTATCCTTGTCTATGAGCAAATGTAAAGGACAATTAACAGCACATTAGCCCCTTGTTTTAGTTGGCCACGGGAGGACAATCACTGACCTTCTCATTTCATTCTCATTAGTGTCTCAGGTCAACAGCAACCCTGCTCTTTAATCATCACACCTCTTCCCCTTGTGTCCCCTTGCATGTAAGCCAGCAGTGTACTGCCATTGAAGTTGCAGGTCAAATATGAATTTTGCTTTTGCAAAAAAAAATATATTTTGAAATCTATCTATCTATCTATCTATCTATCTATCTATCTATCTATCTATCTATCTATCTATCTATCTATCTATCTATCTATCTATCTATCTATCTATCTCAATATGTGTCAGTTATTGTAATACTTTATGAACATCAGACTTTAATAAAAGCATAACTAGCATAAAATTATATGATATTTCAAACATAACAAATAATGTTCACCATAACTATAGTCTCTTGTCTTTTATCCCTGTGATTTGCTTTGGATAACCTCTGAAGACTGTCAGTACTCGAGCCAGCTAGTGCCACTGTAAATGAGCCCCATTCATTTCCTGTCATTGGCATATGGCATGTCATTGTCCATGGCCGTCGAGGCAGAAGTGATGCAATTTGTTGGCATGTACTATCACAGCACAAACTATCTGTCCCACTGAGTCCTTGGAAAACAACAAAGCCAATAAGGGCAGCCAAAAACTTTACATCTTTATCACGAGTACACACATTTACATTGACATTGGCAAAAATGTGTCTTACATGTTTGCCTGTATTTCCAAGGCTTTTAACAATGCAGTTTATACAGTACAAAGCAATACTTATTCACATGTGTGTGTTATTTAGCTATAAATGTATTTTAATTTAAATAGACCATCTTAGCATTTGTATTGCCCCCCCCCAAGAAAATTAAATAATTAGTAAAAGTATATATATAAAAAAAAAAAATATATATATATATATATATATATATATATATATATATATATATATATATATATATATATATATATATATATATATAAAAAATATTAAAAACGGATTTGCTACTCTGTTGACTAAGTATGGTTTATTTTCCCTGGCTGGCTTTTGTAGCATTGTGCTTTAATAGAATAAGAGAATCATTTTCATGTCACAGAGGATGGTGAGTAAACATGATAAAATATAACACTTTATAATCATGTAATTAGTGAGTTGTTTAGTAATGCATTCTACAAAACTGTATTTAGCAAAATAAAAATGATATTATGTTTGCATTGGAAGTCTCCAACCATTAGCTTATACTTTTTATGAAAGCAAAACTAACTTTATATTTAGAATATTTTATTCTTGAAAGAAAGGAAGATAATTTCAGTTCAAATTGTAAGCATCGAATAGCAGAGCCATCCACGGCTAAATATGACCTGTAAAATAAAATGGCTCAAATTCTAAAATCTGGAGGACTGCTAATATGTAAATGCATATATCTCTTAAAGAAAAAAAACCTAAATGATGTGTTGTCTGTTTGATAATTAAACTCTCAAATGTTACCGCTGCCACTAGACTGTGACTATTACAAAGTAAGATCCCACCCGTAGTAAAGATTTTCTAGTTATGTAGGTCAGGGTTTAGTCTACATCAGAGTCAAGGTCAGTTTAAGGTCAAAGGACAAGGGCAGATGTTGGGGGTCAATATGTAGTGTCAAAG
The DNA here is from genome assembly GCA_029574335.1 of Rana kukunoris. Classification (NCBI taxonomy): domain Eukaryota; kingdom Metazoa; phylum Chordata; class Amphibia; order Anura; family Ranidae; genus Rana; species Rana kukunoris. The sequence continues at coordinate 305,095,789 of CM056053.1, forward strand.
GTCAGTGTTGATGTGTCAAGATAAAAAAGCCAAACATACAGTAGGTCTTCAGAAGACCGCTGCCTCCTGGGCAGGCTGATTGGCCCTGATAAAAATGTTTATGCTACCACACATGCTATATCTATTTAGATCTATTCCTGTGACCATTCTCTCCTCCCACATTGCAAAGCTCCAAGCCATATTCAACATCTGGGAATTCAATTGCCCCAGAATTCAAACTACTATGCACGCCAACTAAATTTGCCGGCCTGGGCTACACCAACATTGTAGCTTATTACAAAGCAGCCATACTGGACCAAGCTAAAGTATGGTGGACCCCCAACCAACCTGGCTCCAAATTGAGCGTACAGCCCTGACAAGGTCTACGAAATATCTACTTAGAGCCATCCTCCTACACATGCAACCACCTAGATCCTTTTTTGATCCTTTTTTGACACTGTCACTGCTACGAGTTTGGAAAGCAAATTATCAAAAATCCAATGGTGTTCCAACTGCACTACACTCCCCCTCAACACACTGGAACTCATCCCAAATACATCCTTTACCTTCTGGACTAAAGTTGGCCTCGACAACCTAGGAGCACTTTTCACTAACTCTGTACTCAAATAATTTCAACAACCATGTCGGTCCTACCCACTCAACCCCAAACAATTACCTTCAACTACAGTCACTGCTTCATTCACGTCTGAACTTAATTCATGTCTACACCATTGCACAACCATCTTCAAAAGGAATATCTTATATCTACAAACTCCTCCTAAGCCCTCTTCTCCCCAGTAAATATTCCTCTATGTGTTGCTGGGAAAAATGGACAAACCACACCTACACCACAGAACAATGGCACTCCACTTCTAAAGACTCACGATGCAACTCCCATTGGAAAACTGCACATTAAATCTTCCATAACTAGTATTTTATCCAGGCCAGACTGGCTCACATATACCCGATGGCTTTATCCACCTGCTGGAGGCAGTGTGGCCATCATGGTTCAACGTTTCACATTTGGTGGAGCTGCCCAGGACTGAGGATATTCTAGTTAGACATAGCAACACTCATCGCCTCCTCTACAGGCCTCTCCTTCTCTTTGACTCCTCAGAGGGTCCTACTCAGCATGGACTCTCACCTTTGGCCTCCCAATCTCAACACCCTCATAACACATAACTTAATTTTCATTCGCTTAGCCATTGCAAGAAATTTGAAATGTACTCAACTGCCAACAGATGAAGTAATCCGCATACCGAATGAAAAATGTCTGCTCGAATATAGCTATGCCAAGGCAAATATGAAAATCCAATCTTTTTACGGTCATGTTACACTGTACCCAAACTAAATTGTTGTCATTTTGTTCCCACAAATAGAACTTTCTTTTGGTGGTTTTTGATCACCTCTGGGATTTTTATCTTCTGCTAAACAAATAAATGAATATTTTGACAACAATGTTGACGGGCACTGATAAGGTAGCACTGATGGGCACTGATGAGGTGGCACCAATGAGGTGACACTGATGAGGTGGCACTGATAGGCACTAATATGTGGCACTGATGGGCACTGATATACAGCACTGATAGGCACTGATAGGTGGCACTGATATGCAGGACTGATGGGCACACATAGGTGGCACTGATGAGCACTGACAAGCAGCACTGATGGACACTAATGGGCGGCACTGATGGGCACTGACAGGAAGCACGGATGAGCACTGATAGGTGGCACGGATGGGCATTTATGGGCACTGATAGGTGGAACTGATGTACACTGATGGATGGTACTGATGTGCATCACTGATTGGCAGGCATTATTGCTTGGCACTGATTGGCATTCATTGTGGGCACTGATTGCCATCCATTGTGGGCACTGATTGGCATCCCTGGTGACCATGGCTGGCATACCTGGTGGTAGGCATCTCTGGTGGTCCTGATGGCATTCCTTGTGGTCCAGTGTGGGCATCTTCGTGGGGTTGTGCTGATAATCATTCAGTACAGACCCCCCTGTCAGAGCAGCAGCTGATCGGCTCTCATCTACTCACGTCTGACAGATGTCTTTAACGGCTTTTCCTGTTTACACTGTGATCAGCCTTGATTGGACACAGCTAATTACATGGTAAAGAGTCTCCATCAGAGACTCTTTACCTAGATCAGAGTTGTGGTGTGTCAGACTGACATGCTGCACCACTGATCGCTATGCTGCGCGCCCCTACAGGCACGCGCTGGCTAGTTATCCTGATCACGTCATATGACATCTGATCAGGATAACAGAACATCTTTGCCACCATAATTTTTCTACATGGCGGGCGACAAGTGATTAAACACATCACTGTGATTGTCAAGAGCAGCAATATTTGTTTTGGGTTGCTCTTTGGTGGTAGGCCATTGTAATACCAGGAGATAACACCTTAATTTTCAATGTTGCTATAAAAAATTTAAAAATACATTTATGTTACTATTTTGGGACAGTTTTCCTTTGATAAGAAAAAAATAAAACAGAAAAAATCCATTACCATCTACCACCTAACAAAGGCCCTATTTGTCTTAAAAACAAAAGGTAGAATTGACTTGCATATACTGTACTATATAGCTGTGGTGATATGTACAGATTTACTAACACATGCCAAAGTTGCAAAACTGGGTTCAGGCATTAGGATTTATTTTAGCTTCTTCATAAAGGGGTTTGAGAAATATATGTAACACTCACGTGACACCCATATATAAATGTAATAGAGTTTTTTAAATATAGTAACCTTTACAGATGTAATTTCTTTCAATTTTAATTAGAGCATTCAGTGATTCATCTCAATGGTTTTTAAATATTCTAATAATGGAAAGAAAAAAATACAGTGTAAGAAAACAGTTCCAGAAAACAATAAACAGTTACAGTAAGACAAATAGAGCAACAGTAAAATACATAGAATTAAAAGTGAAAACTGTGAAGTGGAGATCGTCTGGTATTTGGCTCCATGCAGTGTCTAGTTTTCTTGCAGAGTAAGTCCAATCTGATGTTTGCCAGGGTCACTGGCCCTCTGAAAAAGTCACTCTCACAATTTGTGATAAATTTCATGTCCATGGAAAGTGTGTTCCAAATCCACCTAGTCAAAGGGTTCGAGGGCTGTGTCAATAGGTGTGCTTTAGTATTTTATTATGCTCCAGTGGTCACACTTTTAATTATTCTTAATACTCCTATATTTTCATACAACAAGGTTTCACAAACTGTTAAAAAAAAAAATTACTGCGCTGTTCCTAAAACAAAACCTAATAAAAAACCTAATAAGTAGTACTGCTGCAACTTTATGTGAGACACACTCAATATGGTAAAACAAAATATATAAGCTGCGCTGAATAAAATGATGTGTCAATATAAAAATGACACGTGAATAAATGTCAAAAGCAGAGAAACTACAAACCCTCTCTGCCGCTATGATAAACCATCAAATAAAGAAACATGAATGATGAACATTAAAACATATAAGTGAAATGCTCAAAAAAGTGAAGGATGAAGAAGCTACATAAGTCCTCTGGATGTCCAAATCACTCTATAATTGATTGAAAGAATAAAAAGGAGGGCTAAGTGAACCCTCCAAACATCCAATCCACACTGTTATATTGCTGAAAATAGAGTATCCCACTGTAAATGAGATTCTGGATAACAGTTCAAACACAAAGTTTCCTCGCACCCATATTCCACAGTGACAAATAAACACAACACCCAAGAATGAGTGATAAGGGTTATGGAAAGAAATCCTCCACCAGTGTATTACTGCCGCTTACCAGATTGTTAGATCTCTTGTTTAGGGAGATCGTATGCGCTTGTGGTTATTTCTAGTGTTGCTCACGAATATTCGCATTGCGAATATTCGCTACGAATATTGCATATTCGAGTATTCGCGAATAACACGAATATCGCGGCGAATATTCGCTATTTCGAATATTCGAATTTTTTCAATTTTTTTTTTAGAACAGATCACATCCTAGAGATCCCCATCGACGTCTAAAAGCATTGCTGGTATGATTAGAGACCTTGGGCCGAGTAGCTGCAGCGCTCATTTTATATTGCCGAAAAATCGCAATGCGATTATTCGGCAATAGCGATATCGCGCGATTATTTTATATTGTAATATATCACGAATATTCTGAGCCAATCAAAGTGCTCCATTCCGCATTTCTCGAAATTTCGCAATTATTTTGTATTGTAATATATCACGAATATTCTGAGCCAATCAGAGTGCTCCATTCCACATTTCTCGAATATTCGCAATTATTTTATATTGTAATATATCACGAATATTCTGAGCCAATCAGAGTGCTCCTTCCGCATTTCTCGAATATTCGCAATTATTTTATATTGTAATATATCACGAATATTCTGAGCCAATCAGAGTGCTCCTTCCGCATTTGCCGAATATTCGCAATTATTGTGTATTGTAATATATCACGAATATTCTGAGCCAATCAGAGTGCTCCATTCCGCATTTCTCGAATATTCGCAATTATTTTGTATTATAAAATATCACGAATATTCTGAGCCAATCAGAGTGCTCCATTCCGCATTTCTCGAATATTCGCAATTATTTTATATTGTAATATATCACGAATATTCTGAGCCAATCAGAGTGCTCCTTCCGCATTTGCCGAATATTCGCAATTATTGTGTATTGTAATATATCACGAATATTCTGAGCCAATCAGAGTGCTCCATTCCGCATTTCTCGAATATTCGCAATTATTTTGTATTATAAAATATCACGAATATTCTGAGCCAATCAGAGTGCTCCATTCCGCATTTCTCGAATATGCGCAATAGCGAAAATTCGCAATAGCGAAAATTCGCAATAGCGAAAATTCGCAATAATTTAATTTCCAAAAAATATCACGAATATTCGTATTTAGCGAATATTTCTCGAATATTCGACTATATATTCGAGATATATCGCGAAATCGAATATGGCATATTCTGCTCAACACTAGTTATTTCCCCAGCCCAAGGTCTCTGCACCTTGATGACAGGGTAACGCCAAAGTTTCAAAGGGAGCCAGCTCTCGATCACAGCCCTTAGCTTCCGGGACTGGCACAGTACACATTGATATCAGCACACCACTCCTCCCTACGCCATTTCATAACAGATGATGTATTCCAAGGGCATGAATTGTGTATTGAACCGCTAAAATACCATCAGCATAATTGTAAGTGCAATGAGATTGTTTTTCACTAATAAATGCTTTTAAAATTGAGTTACACTATGGAAGCATTCTTCGTTTTACATGGGGAATAAATGAACATTACTATTACTGTGGACACCCGGGCTGGAAATGTTGGCGTTACCCTGTCATCAAGGTGCAGAGATCTAGGGCTGGGCAAATAGCCACAAGCGCATACGATCTCCCTAAACAAGAGATCTAACAATTTGGTAAGCGGCAGTAATATACTGGTGGAGGATTTCTTTCCATAACCCTTATCACTCCTTCTTGGGTGATGTGTTTATTTGTCTTGTGAGATGAGCTTTTACTAGCAGTTTACATCTACAAATATTCTATAGCCCCTGGATAAACAAGGAGAAAGCATCTCCATGTAGATAAGAGACAACAGACTTTTCATGAATCTTCTGTAGAACAGTGCTTGCATTCATGAGAGCATTGGGTTTTAAAAGTGACACCTTTCTGAAAACAAATCCTAGGATAACTCTGCCTAACCTCATGAAAACGATCAAAGAGTACGGTAAGATATCCAACTTTAAGATAAATCCAGCCAAATCCAAAATACTGGGTATAAACATTTCTAAAAAAGAAAGAGGTGCCCTGCAGGAAGATTTCCCTTTTGGCTGGAAAAAAGAATTAAAATATCTAGGAATCAATTTCCATGGAAACTTTATACAAGATCAATTTTAATCCCCCTGACTCGCACCAGGGCACTTATTCTGGAGCGGAAGAATAAACATTTTTAACCACTTCCCTACCGCCTTACGACTTTTTACGGCGGCACTTTAAATATGGATATCTCGGTAACGGCAGCAGCTGCTGCCACAACCGAGGTATCCATCTTTAGAGTGAGCGGTCCTGTAAAAGATAACGGCAGTCTCCGTGGCGGATTCGCCGCGAGATCGCCATTATCGGCGGCGGGAGAGGGCCCCCCTCCTGCCGCTCTCCCGCACCCTCCGCTGCTTACCGGAGCCGTCGGTAGCGGCGGAGGCGATCAGGTCCGCTCGTCTGCTCAGTGGGGATGCCAGTGAGGGAAAAATTTCCCTCGCCCGTCCCCATACCTCTGCTGGGCAGAAGTGACGTCAAAACGTCAGTCCCACCCAGCGTCTTAAAGAAACATTTTTTTTTCTGTCATTTGAAAAAATTACTTTTTTGTGTTGTTCTTTTTTTTTTTTTTTAGGTCTAAATATGAGATCTGAGGTCTTTTTGACCCCAGATCTCATATTCAAGAGGAACTGTCTTGCTTGTTTCTATTACAAGGGATGTTTACATTCCTTGTAATAGGAATAAAAGTGATAATTTTTTTTTTATTATTTCAGTGTAAAAAATTATAAACTAAATAAAAATAAATAAGAAAACAATTTTTTTTTTTTAAAGTGCCCCGTCCCGACGAGCTCGCGCGCAGAAGCAAACGCATATGTGAGTAGCGCCTGCATATGAAAACGGTGTCCAAACCACACAAGTGAGGTATTGCTGCGATCGTTAGAGCAAGAGCAATAATTCTAGCCCTAGACCTACTCTGTATCTCAAAAAATGCAACCTGTAGAATTTTTTAAACGTCGCCTATCGAGATTTTTAAGGGTAAAAGTTTGACGCCATGCCACGAGCTGGCGCAATTTGTAAGCGTGACATGTTGGGTATCATTTTACTCAGCGTAACATTATCTTTTACAATATATAAAAAAATTGGGCCAAATTTATTGCTGTCTTATTTTTTAATTCAAAAAAGTGAATTTTTTCCAAAAAAAGTGCGCTTGTAGGACCGCTGCGCAAATATGGTGTGACAAAAAGTATTGCAATGATCGCCATTTTATTCTCTAGGGGGTTAGAAAAAATATATAATGTTTGGGGGTTTTAAGTAATTTTCTAGCAAAAAAAATGTTTTAGTCTTGTAAACACCAAATCTGAAAAACACCCACGGTAGAGAAGTGGTTAAAATGATCATCTTACCTAAGATAGTTTATAAGATGCAGATGCTCCCAATTCCAATATCACAAGTATATTTCAAAAAATTACAATTAATATTTCTAAAATTCATTTGGAGAGGGAAAAACCACGTATTAAATTTAGTTTATTGATTAAAGATAAGTCACAAGGAGGGTTAAAAAAAAAACATGTATGATGCGAAACCATGGAAGAGACGTTATGGGCAGATGGACCATGAGCAAGTCTCGCTGCTTTCTGTTGGTGGAGTCTGAAGTGAAAAAAAAAATGCTGGCAACAAAAGTGAGTAAATCCCTAAGTGAAAATATCCAAATTGAGCCCAAAGTGTCAATATTTTGTGTGGCCACCATTATTTTCCAGCACTGCCTTAACCCTCTTGGGTATGGAGTTCACCAGAGCTTCACAGGTTGCCACTGGAGTCCTCTTCCACTCCTCCATGACAACATCACAAAGCTGAAGGATGTTAGAGACCTTGGGCCAGATTCATAGAGCAATTACGCCTGTCTAACTGGTGTTAGACAGGAGTAATTTCAAATTTCGCGCGCCGTATCACTAGTTTGAATCCTCAAACCATGATACGGCGGCTTCGGGGCTTCGATCCGAGAGGCTTACGTCTTCGTAAGCCTTCGGATCTACGCTGCCATCTATTTGCGGCCGCTGGGAGGAGTTCGCGTCGTTTTGATTCGTCGGGATATGCAAATGTTTTTTTACGGCGATTCCCGAAGATACGAGTGGTCGTCGCAATCACTTTCGTCTATTTTTGTGTACGTAATGTTAGAGCAGCTTTTTGCTGCTCTAACGTTACGTAGCCCATGTTAAGTATGGCCGTCGTTCCCGCTTCGAATTTATTTAATTTTTTTTTTGTTTACGTAACTCGTTCGGGACTAGGATCGCCCGTAAACGACGCTACCTAAACAACGAATGACGTCACGACGTGATTTCGCGCAATGCACGGCGGGAAATTTGCGAACGGAGCATGCGCAGATCGATCGCCGCGGGAACGCGCCTAATTTAAATGATTCACGCCCCCTACTCGTCTATATGGATTGCGACGGGAGAAATACACTACGCCGCCGTCGTTTACTGGACAAAATCTACCTGAATTCCACGTAGAGCCAGGTAAAAAACGGCGGCGTAGTGTATTTCTGATACGCTACGATAATCCATTTCTGTGTGAATCTGCCCCCTTGCGCTCCACCACCTTCCGTTTGAGGATGCCGGAGGACACACATGGATTACTTGTGTTGTGCTAAACCAGCAATTAAAATGAATCGCCTCCCTAATGCACCAAAACACACTAAACAAGGTGCATATACTATTTTTTGGCACAGCACACCATATAACATGGTTGTGCATTACTGTTTGTTGTGATGCACTGCAGCACATATCTGTTGGCAAGGTGTGTTGGTGAATGGAACTGCAATAGAATAAAATGAAAATCAAGCATTTTACTGTAACACACACATTACAGCAGGGCATTAGTGTGAAGCCAGCCGTATTGATTGTACACAGAGATAGTCATTACAGGCATTGCAATGTGCTCCAACAGAAGACCCTCTGAAATGTAGTTGCAGGTGCTGGTAGCAAATGTGATCCTTTAATGCAAGCATTTCTGATGCTTGTGTCTGGTGAACCAATGCCTGTGTTCACCCCTTTCTCCACAGAGTTTTACTCAATCTATTTCTTTATACTGATGCCTGATTTAAAAAAAGACGATTTTCTAATTGACTTTTGTTAAAGGAGCAGAATGGAAATGTATCAATGACAACACTGAAGAAATTACACATTGCTACAATGTAGTGAGTGTACAGCTTGTATAACAGTGTACATTTTCTATCCCCTCAAAATAACTCAACACACAGCCATTAATGTGTAAACCGCTGACAACAAGAGTGAGTAAACCCCTAACTAAGAATACCCAAATATTTTGTGTGGCCACCATTATTTTTCAGCACTGCCTTTAACCCTTTTGGGCATTGTGTTCAACAGAGCTTCACAGGTGTCCATCAGAGCCACTGGAGTCCTTTTGCAGTCCTCCATGATAACGTCAGAGAGCTGGTGGATGTTAAAGACCTAGCTCTCCTCCATCTTCCATATGAGGATGCCCCACAGAAGCTCAATAGGGTTTAAGTCTGGAGACATGCTTGGCCAGTCCATCATTTTTACTTTCAGCTTCTTTAGCAAGGCCGTGGTCATCTTGGAGGTGTGTTTTGGGGTCGTTATCATGTTAAAATACTGCCCTGCAGCCCAGTCTACGAAGGGAGGGAATTATGCTTGGCTTCAGTATGTCACAGTACATGTTTTCATTCATGGTTTCCTCAACTGTAGCCCCCAAGTGCTGGCAGCACTCATGCAGCCTCAGACCATGACACTCTCACCATCATGCTTGACTGACACACTTGTCTTTGTACTCCTCGCTTGACACCATCTAAACCAAATAAGTTTATCTTGGTCTCATCAGACCACAGGAAATGTCCTTAGTATGCTTGTCTTCTGCAAACTGTCTGTGGGCATTCTTGTGCATCATCTTTAGAAGAGGCTTCCTTCTGGGACGACAACCATGCAGACCAATTTGATGCAGTGGGCAGCGTATGGTCTAAACACTACCCCCCCCCACCCCTTCAACCTCTACAGCAATGCTGGCAGCACTCATATATCTCATTTCCAAAAACAATCTCTGGATATGATGCTGAGCATGTGCACTCAACTCCTTTGGTCGATCATGGCGAGGCCTGTTCTGAGTGGAACTTGTCCTGATAAGCCACTGTATGGTCTTGGCCACTGCGCTGCAGCTCAGTTCATCAGCCATCTTTATGTAGTGCAACAATTCTTTTTTTCATATCCTTTAGAAAGTTCTTTGCCATGAGATGTCATGTTGAACTTCCAGTGACCAGTATGAGAGAGTGAGCTGTACACTCACTGTAGCAAAGTGTAATTTTTTCAGTGTCACATGAAAAGATATAATAAAATATTTACAAAAATGTGAGGGGTGTACTCACTTTTGTGAGATACTGTATATATGGTGGGTTTCTGAGGGTTAAAAGATTATTTGTGATTATTCCAGTCTGCAGTGCTTTCTGTAAGCAAAGCTTGATCTTACGGCTTATCCACTCCAGAGGTAATTTCCTATGAACTGCAGGATCAGTCAACTGTTTCAAAATCTCAGCTACATAGGGGTACATCGCTCCTAATTCCCCCCATCCACTGTCTTAAAAAAATGGCAGTTCTTTTGCAATTATATTGCACAGTGCATCAAGAGCCTCATGTTCGCCCTTTAATAAATTATTGGATACATGGTTCCTGAAAAAACACACAGTGTCATGCAGAGTCTCTCAGGGATCCCCTTTGTCGCCTGTTCTGTTCAATATCTATCTCCGCCCTCTTTTTTAAATCTTTAGCAACCAGTTACTCTATCACTCTTATGCAGATGACACACAATTGTATTTTCGCATCTGTAATAAAAAGGATCATTATCTCGGACTAGAGAAATGCCTTACTATGATAGAAAACTGGATGACAAAGAGTTATCTTAAACTCAATGGCTCAAAAACAGAACTTCTCCTGTTTCACGCCAACTGAAAAAATCATCCTGCAACAACATGGATACTCCCGCATATTCTGGGTAAAACCATCGCCCCTAGCACCAAAGTCAAAAGTCTCGGGGTCATTTTCGACACCATCATGACAATGGATGCGCAAATAGGGTCATTAGTCAGCGGATCGCATCATCTGCTGCGCCTACTACGCAGACTTACCCCCTTTATCCCAAAAGAAGACATAGCAGTCGTGGTGGGAACAATTATCAACTCCAGACTTGACTATGAAAATGTCCTTTATCTTGGACTCCCCAAATACCAAATCACTCGTCTGCAAGTCGTTCAAAATACGGCCGCTAGACTTGTGACTGGGAAAAAAACATGGGAAACACGATCAAACCAATACGTCCCCAGCAGACAGATTTGTTCAAATCGGTCTGTCCGACCGATTTGAACAAATCTGTCTGCTCGTGTGTATGGGGCCTTAAGGAGGGTCTATAGTATATATATAATGATATACAGAAAAACAAGCAATATTATACAAAGCATTTTAGAAATAGAATAAAAATATTTTATCATTGCAAAGCAGTCAGACATCAAAAAAAGGTGCAACTTGCTCACCTAGGGTAGTTCATGAATCGGGCATCGGCTCAGATACCCCTCGCGCAACAATGTATTTTTGCTCTAGCTGTGACTGTGAAGTAGACTCCAATGGGTTTCTGTGGAGCTAAATCTAAATCTTAAAGTGTCTTATGCCTCAAGAGATGAGTTCACAAAAGTCTACAAGATTTATTAAAAGGCTGACAACATTGTGGTGGCCAGAGCCATGCATGTAAGTATGTATCTGTGGCATGGAATGGGTGTGGTTTAGATCCTGGGGGGGGGGGGGATAAGGAATAAGTACACTTTATGTGAAAGTACACTTATACTTTAAAGATTACTCAGAAAACATTCTGAATCCTGACTGACTGTTTTAGTCATTAACATAAATATAAAAGTCTTTATTAAGATATATTGTGAAAAAAGATGATGCATACTTGAAAGGTAATGTCTCTTCCAGTAAAAGTCCATTAGGAATATACTACTTGAACATCACCTAATGTCGCAATAATGCACACCACTATAAGGAAATTAGTATATTTACATCACAATGGACAATTTCAGCTTGTGAGTAATGCATCAGATGTTTCCTGACAGCTTTATAAAAAAAAAGTTTAAGATATTTTAATGCAATTCCTTGAATGCAATTGTGCAAAAGGTAAATTAAAATAGTGTTAACATGTTCTTAAGACTCATTTGTATTAGTTTAATCAAAGAGAGAAACAAAGTTTATTGAATACTAGAACTTTGTAAATGAACACCAGAAAAATATCAATTTGACTTTATCATATTTTAATGTAATTTAGGTCTATGTGTAAAATGTGTCATTCTGCCATCAGACATGCACTTAAAAGTCCTCTTGAACTTCTCTGTCTAAGCTGGCCCCTTCCAGTCAGATCTTTATCAGTAGCTAAAGTCAATATTTTGTCATGTAAACGTATACTTTAAGACTGCGTAACACCAAAGTTTTCCGCTACAACAAAACTTTTTTTAACAACTGCATTTCAACTCATATTATAAAAGGCCAACCTTGAATTTAAAACATATGATGTATATTAATTTTAAATTATACTTCTTCCTTTATTTTATTATGTTACCTACATAAAAAATTGAGCATCCTGGACTTTATCCAGACCTTACATTAAATACACATAGACCCTTGAAAAGCTTTAACTTATTTTATTAATATCTATATCAAATTTTCAGACCTTTAACATTCACTTATTAGGGATATACATACTGTAGATGATTGTTTCACTTTGCAGCAGATTTGTTAACAAGACAATGTTTTTTTTTGTTGTACTAAAACTGAAGAGTGCAAAGTCTGGTGCAGCTGTGCACAGAAACCAGCTTCTAACTTCAGCTTGTTCAATAAAGCTTTGACAAAAAAAAAAAAACATGGAAGCTGATGGGTTTCTATGCAAAGTTGCACCAGATTTTGCACTCTCCAATTTTAGTAAATCAATCCAATGTGTTTTGCTTCAGCTGTAACTCAACAAGTTCCAATACCTAACTAAAGGCAATAGACTGTGCACTTTCCAAGTGCACTTGCACTCTGCAAGGGCATTTGTTCCAGAGCATACAGTAGTAAATTAAGGCAAGCGCTGCTGACTTTTGTCATCCAGACTTTTGTCATGCAGTACAACTGCACTTGTAAAGTGCACAGTCTATTTATCTTTTATTTATGTGTGAAGTTTAGTCACAATCACATGTACCATAAAGTAAAAGAAATTGAACAAAAATTCAAAAAAAGGAAAGAAAGAATAACATTTTTTAACATAGACTTTATATATAATGAAATAAACCAGCTATGTATAGATTATGCAAGAGAATTAAAGTTTTATTAAAGTGGTTGTAAACCCTTAGGCGGCGTACACACGAGGGGATATGTCCGCTGAAAACGGTCCGATGGACCGTTTCAGCAGACATCTCCGCTCGTGTGTATGGGCTAGCGGACAGATTTCTCCACCCGACAGATTTCAAAGCAAGCTTTGAAATCTATCCGGTGGAATCTGTCCGCCCGACATGTCTGCTGGTTAGTACACTTACCAGCAGACATGTCGGCCCCCACCGCCGCCGCGCCGCTGCCGAATGGATTCGGCGCATGCGCGGAAGTGTTTTACTTCCTGGTGCGGTGACGTGGCGGTGACGCGGCGGCGTCAACGTCACCGCGCCGTCCGGCGGCGGGGAATTTGATCCGATGGTGTGTACACGCCATCGGATCAAACTCCCGATCGGACATATCCGATGGAAATGGTCCGCGGACCGTTTTCATCGGATATGTCCGATCGTCTGTACGCCGCCTTACACACCACTTAGACCTACAGGTAAGCCTAGATTAAGGCTTATAGGTGCAAGAAATATCTCCTAAACCTACACGGTTTAGGAGATATTTTCAAAAGACATTCACCAATGTCTACGGTGATCATGCCATTAGTGGCGGCACCCGCGCGCATGCACAGGAATGATATCATCGCGGCTCCCGCCAGTCACAGCGCCGGAGCCGTGATACGAGGAAGACACTAGGGGAAAGATGGCGGCGATGGAGGAGAGGAATGAGCACCACTGTAGGGGCTTCAATCTCAGGTAAGTAATATATAATGAGCTAGTATGCTATGCATACTAGCTCATTAGGCTTTTTTTTGCAGGGTTTTTTTTCAGAATTTTTTAAGAGGGTTTTACTTCCTCTTTAACTGATTAACTGTTATTAACCACTTTAGCCCCGGACCATATTGCTGTCCAAAGACCAGAGCACTTTTTGTGATTCAGCACTGCGTCGCTTTAACTGACAATTGCGCGGTCGTGCGATGTGGCTCCCAAACAAAATTGACGTCCTTTTTTTCCCACAAATAGAGCTTTCTTTTGGTGGTATTTGATCATCTCTGCGGTTTTTATTTGTTGCGCTATAAACAAAAATAGAGTGACTATTTTGAAAAAAATGCAATATTTTTTACTTTTTTCTGTCATAAATATCCCCCAAAAATATATAAAAAAAAGTTTTTTTCCTCAGTTTAGGCCGATACGTATTCTTTTACATATTTTTCGTTAAAAAAAAGCGCAATTAGCATTTATTGATTGGTTTGCGCAAAAGTTATAGCGTTTACAAAATAGGGGGTAGTTTTATGGCATTTTTATTAATATTTTTTTTACTAGTAATGGTGGCGATCAGCGTTTTTTTTTCAGTACTGCGACCTTATGGCGGACACTTCGGACACTTTAGACACATTTTTGGGATCAATGCTATAAAAATGCACTGTATTACTATAAAAATGTCATTGGCAGTGAAGCGGTTAACACTAGGGGGCAGGGAAGGGGTTAAGTGTGTTCCTGGGTGTGTTCTAACTGTATGGGGGGGTGACCTCACTAGGGGAAATCACTGATCTTCTGTTCATACATTGTATGAACAGAAAATCAGCGTTTGCCCCGCTGACAGGAACGAGAGCTATGTGTTTACACACATAGCTCTCGTTCCCCGCTCTGTAACGAGCAATCGCGGGTGCCCGGCGGCGATCGTACCCGCAGAAGAGCCGACGTAGTATGACGGGCTCTCGCCCAGGAGAGCCGACCTGCTGCCATAGAACGACAGTGGCTGGTCGGCTAGTGGTTAAAGTGTAAGTAAGGGAAAAACTTTAGTTTTTAATTTAAGATATAATGTAAAGGGGTTAAAACCCCTGTAAGGTTTTTATCCCTGTCTGTGTCACCACGGGGGGACATTTTCTAGTTCTGGTAACCATTGTCTCTGATATGCAAACCATCTGAAATCTAAACTTCAACAGATAAAAATGAGGTCACCAAACTGACTGACGTTTTTGCTAAGAATATCTCAGGAATGGATGGACAGGATTACATGTCCTATAGATGGTAAAGCAGATTGCATATAATATATGTATTTCAACTGTGTTTAGCGGTTTGCCTGGAATTGAGCTTTAACCTGAGCTCTGTGTTGCAGTGCACAAAGTACATGTTTTTTTTTACAATGCATTTAAGCCTTGTGTGAATTAATAATACAACCAGTGAACTAAAAAAAAACTGTGTGAGAAACACTGCAGCTGTGCTAATATCAGAATGACCACCCTATTACCTTCATTTGAGTTTTATATAATCTATTAATGTCAAATTCAGTTAGGCGGAACTTTGTTCTATGCAAAACATCTTTCTTTTCTGGGAACAACAAACATGGGTATAATGTATCTGGCATCTGTTTTTAAAGACTTATGCTGCGTACACACGATCGGATTTCTGATGGGATAAAATCGAATGGAATTTTTCGTCGCTGACTTTCATCAGTCTTGCATACACACTATCAGACTAAATTTCGACCGTGCCAAAACGTGGTGACGTAAAACACTACGACAACCCGAAAAAAATTAAGTTTAATGCTTCCGAGCATGCGCCAACTTGATTCTGAGCATGTGTGGATTTTTCTCCAATGGAGTTCCACACAGACGATCAGAACTATCGTTTTTTTCTTCATTGGAAAAATTGAAAACATGTTCTTTTTTTTTACACCAATGGAAAAAAGTCCGATGAGGCCCACACACGATCGGTTTCTCTGCATTGAGAAAACAATTGTGTGTACACGGCATTAAATGTAGAGCTTTATATGCAACCAATATGAGGATGTAACAAAGTTGTAAAAAATGTTTTCTGTTTTACCTTCTAAGGGATAGTTTATTCATGAAATTGACATGTTCTTGACACTCAACCTAATCCCCTTGCAGCTCCCTATGTCACCTGTATGATTACTGGACAATGACTTAGATTTACCATACTTCCAAGTGTTGATTGGTTATGCACAGTAGTATAAGGGTCCTTAACTTTCCCATATTATAATCAACCATTTAAAAAACCTTAGCTAATTATCTTTTTTTTCCCCAATGATTGAAATGCTAAGAAACCTTCTAGATCTTCATTTTACATATTCTGATGGCAATGATCTCAATGAAATTATAGAATGAGCTACTGAGTAATAAAAATTACCACATTCCTTTTTTCATTACCTTTTTTCAACAGTCATTACAGATTGATCCATTACGGCTTGCTAGCTTCATTTGTATCCTGGGTAGACTGATGCTAAACATTTGTTATATTCACAGGATTAAAAAAAAACTTGTTTTCTGATACATTTCTGATCTGAAATCTATCAGTTGCTGTCACGCTATGCGTTAATCCTAATGCGTTAATCCTAATGTGAGCATTCATTTGATTTTTGTATTGTACTTAGTGATTCTCAGAGTATATACTTTGTTTAAATTTAAAGTGTTACTAAACCCAAAACAGTAAACAGTATACATTAAAGCATGCTTGTTATACTTACTGTGAAACCTAAAGTGTCTACAAAATATGGGATAGTTTTTTGGCATTTTTAGTAATATTTTTCTTTTACTAGTAATGGCGGCGATTAGCGTTTTTAATCGTGACTGCGACATTATGGCAGACACATCGGACACTTTTGACACCACTTTGGGACCATTATCATTGATACAGCGATCAGTGCTATAAAAATACACTGATTACTGTAAAAATGACACTAGCAGTGAAGGGGTTAACCAGTAGGGGGCACTGAAGGGGTTAAGTGTGTCCAAAGGATGTGTTCTAACTGTGGGGGGCAGGGCTATGTGTGACATGACACTGACCACCAGTATCCTGTCACTAGGAAGAATGGGGAAATGCTTGTTTACATCAGCATTTCTCTGTTCTTCCTCTCCATGAGATGATCACGGTATCCCCGCGGACATCGAGTCCACGGGACCCGCGGTTGGACTCATGGAGCTCAAGGTGCGCGCCCACAATGCCGCATCTTAAAGGGGACGTAGATGTACGCCCATATGCCGAGCCGAGCCATTGTGTTGACGTATATCATCGTGCACTGGTCGGCATGTGGTTAAGATGGCAAAATTTGTTTTTGTTTTTTAGGTGGTATGTTCATTCAATACCTGGCCATGTGTTTTCAATTTCCAAGTCTAGAGCATGTCTTATACAGAAAAAATATGATGTGTGTGTTTTAAGGTCCCAAACCTTTTCTAGACCAAGGGTATTGCTAATAAATCAGGCATATTCATGATAGCGGTCTGCAGGGCTTCTTACTCTAGGGATGGTGGAAGCCTAAAAGGGCTGTGATATGAGGGTAGCCTGCATCGCACCCTTGTCCCAAAGCATGGCTACAGGTAAATTTAGTTGTGCTGGGTGGTAGCCAACCTGGCTAATTTGTAGTTTTTAGAGGTCAAATGGCTTCTCTCCTAATTCTGTTTAGCTGCGTCTTCTCCTTTTTGTCCGTAAATGGTGATGTTGCCTTTGACATTAATATGATGAACTACAGAGAATTCAGGTTAAGAATAAATATATCTTTCTCAGCCAATGAGATTTGCTGCTATGAATGCTGTGAGAAGGTATTTATTCGGAAGGAGTGATCTAGGCATTTCCCGCCCAGATTGCAGTCTGGGTGGGTGTGAGGCCTGAAACCTGAGGGCCTATCCATGAGTTCTCATGGCTGCTAGGCCTATCCAAAGCCTATATGGATGTTCAAGATTATGCTGAGAAAAGCCTGCTAAACAGCCAGAAACAATTCTAAAAGGGACAGAGACCTGAGATGAAGTACCACACGTGACTCTTGTTTGGACCAGGGACCCATGAAGAACTTAATGAAGATGGAATCATGCATAGAATTCCTACACCTTCTGTGAGTTAAGTTCAGTTACCATAGGAGACAGCCTATCCAACAAAGTAAAGATGTGCTGGTTCAGCTTAAAGGCTCTTTAGCTGTACTGCTGTCTACCTTTTCTCACCATTTTTGTCCAAGGAGTCTGCCAATCTGCCTATTTGCTGATCGTTATAATTTTTGACTAAGGGTGTCCTGTGCCCTATCCCCTGTCCCCCTGCATTTTTCCTGTTGTGAGAAATAAACTTTTCTTTGTTCAAGCCTAAAGGTGACTGGCGCCCAATTTTCTATCTTGTTAATCACCCACCATGCCTAGTAACCTGCACCCTGAGAAAGTATGCAAGCCCTACTTGCCTCTTAGGGTCACCACCAGGCTCCCTGAAAGCTGGGGTAGGTGCTTCACCTGATTATGGCATGGGCATCTAGGGGTTGCAGTAACTGAGCAGAGCTGAGAAGGTGAGTGCTCTAAAGGTATCTCCAATGAGGGAGAAGAGTGTGTTTAATAATAAAGTTGGTAGTGCTTCCAACCAGGACTGGGACTGTATGAACAGGGGGATGCCCATCCTGGGAAATTAACTAGTAATCTAAATAAAGCAATTGGGAGCAAAGGAGCTACCACAACCCACATTTTTTTTTTTACTTTCAAAAGATTTTTATTGAGAAAACAACAGAAATCAAAAGAGTACATTACTTTTTGACAATGCCCAACAAAAATAGTCGTACAAAGATTGCCTGAGATATGTAATATACAACAGTCTGAGTGAACAACACCAAATCAAACTAAGCAAATTCAACAGGTCAGTACATAGACTAAAATGCATCACTCTTGAGGACATAAGGTGTGGAAATAAAAAGTAAACCTAAACATGGTAATGTACTCACAACTGAGATATTCTAGTAAATAGAGAAACATAGGTATGCACATTAGATAAAGGGAGATAAAAGAAAGAGAATTCAAAATTGCAAAAGCTCAGGATGAAGGACAAGAGGTAAGAATATACGAGAGGGAAGGGAGGCATCCCTCCCCCAGCCCAGTCAGGCGAGATAAGGCCATATCAAAACCAGCAGAGAGGAAACACATCACCTTCAGTGTTGGAGACGCAAGAGCCACCACGGGGTCCACTTAGCCTCATAAACAGGAAAAGTATCAAGCAGCCTATGGAAAATACGTTCAGATAACATAACTTGGTCCATTCTGGTCAGCACCTGTGAGAAGGGTATTGAAGTGGACTTCCAATTAAAAGCTACCACCCAAAGAACCGCTGTACAAAGAGAATATATCAGATTTCTTAACTGTCTAGGGGTGTCAGGGATCTTTTCAAACAGTAGACAATGTCTGTAAGACAAATCAATGTGACCTCCCCCCAGTTTATCAACAAGATCAAAAACACTCCTCCAAACTGAAGAGACCCTCTCACAGTCCCAAAATATATGATAGAAGGTGCCAGCTGTAGCGCACCCCCTAAAGCAGTTAGGGGAAGACTGAGGAAAGATTTGCTGTAAGCGGTCAGGGGTGTAGTACCACCGGGTAAAAAATTTGATTGCAGTCTCCCTAAAAGATAAAGAGAGAGTGCTTTTACGGATATTATGCCAATTTGCCTCCCAGTCACTTAACTCATAGTCTAGGCCCAACTCCAACTCCCACTTGGACATATATTTCAGCTTAACCCCATATTGATCCCAGGCCAAGGCACTATATAGAACCGAGATCATACCCCTCTGCCTAGGTCCGGACCTACATAAAGATTCAAACGAGGGGCTCGGCTGGGAGGGGGAGAGTTAGTAGTGAGTAAGGAAGAAATGGCGGATCTGCATAAATCTATAAAATTCCCTCACAGGTGCTCCCTTAAGAGATTGTAGTTGAGAGAAGGAAATGAACCCACCCCCAAATTGGAAGTCCCCAAGAGTTGTCAGGCCGGAAGAAACCCACCACCAAAATGAGTCAGGGTCCAAAAAGGCGGAGGGTAATCTGGGATCCCCCAGAAAAGAGGCATCCTGGGGAGCCACAGAGGCCAGAGCCCGCGAGGAGCCATGTCTCCTCCATAGTTTCAGACCCTGAGCTACCAACAGGCTAAGATCTGCCAACTCCGGGGGACTTGGCCCCGAGAACCACAACAAACCAGGTAAATAGAAGGGGGAGATAGCGTCACATTCGAACCTGACCCAGGGGACCCTAGGATTCTTGATGGACCACTGAGCTTGTTGAGAGAACCTACTGGCTAAGTAATACAGCCAAAGCTGCGGTACCCCCAGGCCCCCAGCTCTATAGGATCTATATAGGATCTCTCTGGAAAACCTAGCGGGCTTATCTCTCCATATAAACCTATTAATGTAGGACTGAAGTCTAAGGAGGTATGCTTTAGGGATCAGGACCGGTAGGGCACGAAATAAGTACAAAAGTTTGGGGAGAATAGACATTTTAATTGCAGTGATTCTGCCAAGAAAAGAGATATTATATGAGGACCAGGATTTTAGTAATTTTTTTAAATGAACTATTAATGGGGGGAAGTTTAGGTTAAACATTGCACTAAAGTCTCCAGAGAGTTTAATTCCCAAATAAGGAAGAGAGGACCGGGACCAGGAGAAGGGGAAGGCCGCCTTGAAAGATTCCAGCTCCGCAGGGGAAAAACCGATCGGCAGGGCTAACGACTTAGAAACATTCACAGTCAGGCCTGAGATATCAGCAAATCTAGCTAAGGTGTCAAGAAGGTTCGGCAGTGTAATCAAGGGGTTTGTTAGAAAAAGAAGTACGTCATCAGCGTACATGCAAAGTTTATACTCTGTGCCTGCCTTCGCATATCCAGATATATCCGGGTGTTGTAATATGGCTATAGCCAAAGGTTCAATTGCAAGGGCAAAAATTAAAGGGGAGAGTGGGCATCCCTGCCTGGTCCCCCTGCCAAGCCGGAAAAACTCTGAATTACATCCCAGGATCCTAATCCGGGTGCGGGGATTCAAGTATAGAGCGCGAAAGGCACAGAGGAATTCTCCATGGAAGCCAAAGCGCTGCAGCAGGAGGGATATAAAATCCCACGATACACAGTCAAAGGCCTTCTGTATGTCCAAGCTCAACATAAATAATTTTCTAGAGAAGATATTAGCATCCTGAATAATATTAGATACAAGGCGGGTATTGTCAGTAATAAATCGATGAGGAATAAACCCAGATTGAAAAGGAGAAATTAAGGAGGATATCAATGTGCCAAGTCTATCAGCCAGGATCCTGCTAAAGATCTTGACGTCATTATTCATGACCGAGATAGGCCTAAAGTTTTGGGGCAATGTATGATCCCTGTCGGGTTTAGGGATCAGGGACATGTTGGCCAGAAGCATTTCCTCAGGGAAAGTACCCCCCTGTAGTACATTGTTAAATAACAGAGCCAACTTAGGGGAGAGCAACGCTGAAAATTTCTTATAATAGGGGGCAGAGAAACCATCTGGGCCAGGGGAAGAGGAGTTTTTAAGAGAGCTAATAACTTGCATAACCTCTGTCACTGATATGGGGCGGTTAAGGGACTCCAGCTGGGATGGTGTGAGAGTAGGGAGGGGTAGATCATTAAACCATGACTGAGCAGCCGCGGGGGGGAGCTGTCTTGGGGCCCTAGTAATTTGGAATAAAAACTTTGAAAAATATCCACGACCTCCCTGGGGTGAGAAACTAGACCACCCGAGGGGGAAGACAACTTATAAATATGTTGGGGTCTAAAGGATTGATTAAGTTTCCTGGCAAACATAGTCGATGCCGTATTGCTGTGTAGTAAAAATTTGGCTTTAGCCCACCGCAAAGCCTTTTCAGTCTTGGCGGAAAGCAAAGCGTCCAACTCCAGCCTCTTTTGATCAATTATTCTTCTAGTAGATTCCAAACATAAAGAAGCCGAATCCCTATACAACTTATCCAATTCGGAAGATAGCTGAACAATTTTGAACTTGTTCGAGGCATTACGAGCAGAAGCCAACTTTATGAAAACGCCTCGCAGCACTGCCTTATGGGCAACCCAGATCGTGGAAATAGGAGTTTCAGGAAGGGCATTTGCGGCAAAATAGGAATTAATA
Source organism: Rana kukunoris (assembly GCA_029574335.1). Lineage (NCBI taxonomy): Eukaryota > Metazoa > Chordata > Amphibia > Anura > Ranidae > Rana > Rana kukunoris. The sequence goes on from CM056053.1 coordinate 305,117,764, forward strand.
GCTAGGGAAACGTCCGATTTAATCAAGGGGTCTGACAGCAAAGCTTCATTTAAACGCCATGTGTAAGAGGAGGGGGACAATTTAATAAATGCAGTGGAGAAGGCTGTAATGTGGTGGTCTGACCACACACAACTATGTATACAGGCCGAGCTAGTATTGGCCAGTATAACCGGAGTAGTGAATATGTAATCCAGTCTAGCATAGCTCTGGTGGGGGTGTGAAAAGAAAGTATATTCCTTAGCACCAACGTTTAGGGCACGCCAGGAGTCAATTAATTGTAGGTCAGTGAGCTTACGGGTGAGGGATTTAGGAAAGGCCTTCGAGACAGCGGAGGTATGGCTCCTATCTAGAGAGGGTGTAGAGACTAAATTAAAATCTCCACCTATGATCATATGAGGAGAACGGAACTTCTCCAAAACCATAAAGAAGGAGGAGAAAAAGTTAGCAGCTGCATCATTAGGGGCATACACGCTGGCTATGGTGCACTCCCTGTTGTGTAGAACCCCTTTTATGATCACAAATCTACTCTCCTTGTCTTTATAAACTTGTTGTACCTCCATAGGGAGAGAAGAATGTAAAAATATAGCTGCCCCCCTACTTTTGGAAGAATGAAGGGTAAAAAATGCCTGCGGAAAATTCCTGTTAAAGAACTTTGGGTGGGATGCCTGTGAGAAGTGTGTCTCCTGTAATAGCAGGATAGAGGCCCCCAACTGTTTATATTGGGAGAATGCCTTTTTACACTTTAAAGGAGAATTAAATCCTTTAACATTGTGTGAAATACATTTAATAGCCATCAGAATAATCTATAAATGAGGCAGCTGACAGGGTCAAAACCCTATGAACACATAACCCTGGAGGGCATATACACAGCCAAACAGGCATCCCAACCCTCAACGGTTCAGAATCGCATACATAGGGATAAAAATGAGCCCTAACAAAATCACTACATAGGAAATAGCACAAAAACACATCCTGAGAGCAGACATATTGAGCTGAAAACACAATCGTGAAAGCACAAAAAGAAAAAAGTAAACTGGTGCATAAAAATAAGTAAGTGAAAAATGGAAAAAAAAACATTGTTAGATGGATCAGGAATGCAATAACTCCTGATAAAGAAAATTGACAACAAACCGAGACTTCCACGTCTCAAATCCAGCAAGTCCAAGACTGAATCTTGCAGCAGTCTATGGAATCACTGGAGGGGGAGAAACATGCTAAGGCGCTCCAGGACGGAGACCCGATCATAAGGGTTATAGTGACTGAGATGCATGTTCCAAAGAAGAAAACGAAAGTGCATAGCAGAACTGTAAAGTGTGATCGTTAGTTCCTCGGGGAAGGTTCACCGTATTGGATCCTCCGTCTGTCCCGTCTTGAAGGAGGTGTTTGCCAGATCTGAGATGGGCGGGGGGTTAGCGGGGGGCGATGAATAGCTTCAGGGCCCAACAAGCCCAATTTGACCAGGATTTCCTTCCCCTCCAGAACTGATATAGCCGAGTATGTAGATCCATTATGAGGGATTACTAGTTTGAAGGGAAACCCCCACTTGTAACGAATGCGTGCTGCTTGAAGTACAGTAGTGACTTCCTTCATGCCCCTCCGTCGTTCCAGAGTAGCAGGAGATAGATCAGGGAAAATTTGAACAGAAAAGTCATCTAAGGTAATCCTGGGCGCATTCCGAGCAGCCCTCAGGATCTCCTCCTTAATTAGGAAGTCTTTAAGGCATAACACGATATCTCGTGGCGGCTTGTCAGCAGGGGGTTTGGGTCTGAGAGCCCTATGGATCCTATCGCACGTAAAAGCTGCGGCATCGCGATCCGGTACAAGAGACTTAAAGAGACGAATTACTGCAGGGACCAGATCCGTGATGGATTCAGGGAATCCTCGCAAACGAAAGTTCTGGCGGCGGTTTCTATTGTAGAGGTCTTCTACTTGCGATTGCAGTTGGGCAAAGGCTACAGAGAGGTTCTCATGGTCCCTGCTCAATTCACTGTACGCCAGTGCCAGCTCGTCATGTTTGGTCTCTAACAAGTCAGTGCGGGAACCAAGGGAAGCTATCTACTGCGATAGCGTGTGGGCCGTCTTGTTGAGTTCAGATTGAAACTTTGAGGCCAAACGGGTATACATGGCCTCAAGGCTGGCATCTAGATCGGATGGAGGAGGTGAAGAAGGCAGAGCTTGAGCCGAGGCGCCATCTTGGGCCATGCCGTACTGCTCCCGTGTACGGAGGAGGTAGTGAGTTAGAGAGGTTTGGGTCACTCCCTTGTTCTTCTTCTTCGTTGGCGACATGCACCGTGATGTCCTGTACCAGGGGGTGATATTTTGCAATATGGTCAGGCAAGTAATGGCCCCTGGGGAATAGAATCAGTCCCGAAGTGCACGGAGCAGATCTATCAGACGTCCATCTTCCACAGCGCCGCGCATGCGCCCCCCTACCACAACCCACATTTAACTACAAGTATATGAGGTGTGTCCAAAAAGTTTTGTAAATTGTATCAGAAAACAAACAAAATAGAAAATAGAAATTACCTTTATTGTCCTTCAAAATAATCGTCATCCCTCACAACACACTTTTTTCACTGTTCATAAAGCTTCTGGAAACTGTCAGCAGAGGCCTCTTTAGAAATTGATCGCACAACGGGTGTCACACATTCTTCGATTGTGGCAACATCTGCAAAATGTGTGCCCTTCACGATGCTCTGCAGGCGGGGAAACAGAAAGAAGTCTGCAGGCACCAGATAAGGGGAGTACGGTGGATGATGGACAGTAAGGGGATCCCCCAGGCATTATATTTAAAGGAATATTTCATTTTTATTGTTGCACTGTATGCATAATTTAAATCTCTGCTCCTGAAAAAACAATCTTTTTTTATTGATACATGTCCCCGGGGGAAGTACCCAGACCCTCATACCCCTTTTATGGGCAATTACTTGCATATAAGCTGGGCACTTTTGAATTACCCTGTTTGGCCTCTAAGCATGCAGCCTGGCAGGCCGCACTCCTGAACCAGCCCTCCTGAACCATACCAGGCCACATGCCCTCAACATGGGGGGGTGGGTGCTTTGGGCCGGGGGCTGCCCCCCTATGTGTACCTAGTACCCCTACTCATTGGCCAAAAATGTGTAAAAAGTGAAAAAAGACAGTACACAAGCTTTTGGCAATTCCTTTGTTAAAAAATAAAAACAATGTCCACCTATGTAGATTCATCTCATGCCACCCAACAAGCCAGAAAAAATGAAAAGTCTCTGGCCTCGTTGAACGCTTCCTGCGGCCTGCCTGTTCCTCCACCTGACATTTCTTAAATAGCTAAGGGGTGGGGACACCTAAAGATGTCACCTGGTACCCCACCCACCTGTGATACCATCGACCCAGCATGTCCCAAGGGGATCACCCGCTGACCTCATTGGCTGACTCCATCCCTTAGCTATTTAAGAAATGTCAGATGGAGAGGCAGGCAGTCCATGGGAAGCATTCAGCACTTGTTTGGTTTTGGTGGTGTGGCAGAACCCCCCTGCTAAACAGCACCCCCATGTTGAGGGCATGTGGCCTGCTATGGCTCAGGATGGGGGCTCACTCATCCCTCCCCTTTCCAGGCCTGCTGGGCTGCATGCTTGGATAAGGATCTGGTATGGATTTTGCCGATATCCCCACACTCTTTTTTTTTATTGTGGCAAAGGGTTTGGTATGGATTGGGGGGAGGAACCCCATGCTGTTTTTTTCAGAATTAGCCATTGCTGGCATTGTTTTGTTTACATGTCAGTTGGGAAGCCTGCTGACAGCTGATACAGTAAGTCATCGGTTGTTAAGGACGCGACGACCAGCTTCCTGGCCTGCTGCTTAACAACAAGCTATTCTTCACACAGAATTTGAATCGCTCGATCATTTTTGCATTGATCTGAATTCTAAATGTTCTGAAAATTTGGAATTTGTTAGAAGATTAATAAACAAAATTACATTTAATAAGAACAAAAGTAAACATATTCAAAAACAACACTAAACAAATTCCGAAATTAAACAAAATTAGTAACATAAGGAATATATCCGAAACAAAACAAATGTTTCCGTTCTGCATGTCTACTAGTCATTAATCTCTTATCTATAAGCATTAAATTGTTACTAAATCCAGGACCCTGCATTCACTATATCCAATCTCCCATAGTACACAGAACATGAAAATGCACCTGTTATAGTAAATATAAATATAAACTGCTAAATACCTTTTCTCATCAGCAGTATAAAGCAGTTTTGTGACTTATATCAGTGTTTGGTTAAAGCTTTTAGGAGGAGTTTTCATTCTCCTCTGACTGTCCTTGAGGCTGCATGACCCCTGACCTTGTGTCTGGCCAGTGCTGTTTGGCCCTGTAATGATGCGATTCTTCCCCCAAGAAAAAAGCTTTCCAGACCAGACTCTGTTCTATCAGGAGATGGATTGGGAAAAAGTAAAAGAGGATCACAGAAGACAGGATCAAACAGCCTTTTTACACAATGCAGTAGAATAACCGCTTCCACAGTGAGTATAACAAGCATGCTTTACTGCATATACAGACTGGTTTTACTGTTGTGGGTTAGTAACACTTTTAAATTAGGTAGCACTGATTGACTTTGAGCTGACAACATGAAAATAACAAATGAGCTTGTGCCATATAATTAAAACTGCAGGTTGACAGGTTGATTTACATAACAACATATAGTTTACAGATTGGTAGCTTTGGAACTTTTGCACAGGATTAGAAAGTTATGGTGTAAGATGTAATGTATATGTCTACATGCACCCTTTAGAAGATAATATCGTTTTACGTACCTTTGTTCAAAACTTGCCTGAAACTGAAAGTATTAGTTCACTTTTTGTTACAATAAATGACTGTGATTATTCTTGTATATTGTGCTCATCCTTGTGATTTCCTTGATATTATTTCAAGACTTGTAATTTCTTTAAGTAGACTATACTGTAAATGAATGACTATATGGTAAGGGTGCAGGTTGATCATTTTTTTCTTAAAGTGGAGTTCCACCCATTTTTTTATGTTTGTCTGTGCTGCATGCCCTAATCTCATAGTGTTCAGAATGGATAATTTTTATTTATTTTGTTGCTTGTGAATACCTTTATTTTGTAGTCCTTCATTACTTCCTCCTCCTTATTAGCCTAGGCTATTAAGTCACATGGCTATTTGCAAGGTCTTCTGGGAAAGGCATCATGTTTCCCAGTAGTCCTTGCAAACCTGACTGAAACCTATTACATTGCTTGTGCAGCACTGAGCATGTTCGAGATATGCAAAGCTGAAATCCAGGAAATCATACAGTCTTCATGATGCCCACACTTAAGATGGCCATGGTCTATTTCTAGATTATAAACTATCTAAATGCTGTAACAACCTAACAAACGGACCTTAGTTTACAGACTAACTTTACTAGAATACATTAAGCTTGTGTATTACAGGGGTATTTATATTTAAAAAGTTAAATTGTGGGTGGAACTCCCCCTTAAGTAAACTTTCCCCCCTTCAACAATGTGTCCCTGTTGTTTTTTTTAATTATCATTATTATTATTTTTGACAAGTTTAGTTGTCTTATTGGAACTCTGATCCTGAAGAGCCAGATTTACTAATGTGTGAAAAGCAGTGAGCTAAATTTACTAAAAGGGAAAGTGAGTTCAAGTTTTGCAGTTGTATAATATGTATAGGAATTCAAATAAACCAAGCCCCTTCTTTACAAGACTGACTATTTGAAAATGACACAGATTCACGTCAACTCTTTTTCCACATAAAAGTTAAGTACAGAATTACTTTATCTTTTGTCTCTGCCCTCATCCTTTATTAAATCTGTCTTTAATCTAAAAAGTTAGATTTTATTCACATCATTTTTTTTGTTGCTATGGTTAGGGATAGTGGTCAGTTTTCTTACCTATATATATCAACGCATTTACAGATATTAAAACAACTTTGGTCTAGTTAACACATAATGAACAGACAAGCATAAGTATTCATTTAAATGAACTGTACATATACTGCATGTACATGCTCTGAGTAGATAAAAAGTGGTTCCAGTATGAAAGAGCTGTACTCAGTTGCAGTTCGGTTGAATAAACATGGAACATGGATCTGCCTAAACTACTTGAAAATATGTGCATGACATTAGTAGGTCTTTTTCTTACATCAAGTTCTTTAGATACACTTTAAAGCATTAACCTTATTTTTACTGCAGTTGAAATCTCTCAACTATTAATTGATAAAGCTTTTGCAATGGTATTAGTGGGCTAAGTCTGACCCAGGAGCACTCATTTAAAATACGGCTTTATGATTTATGACTTTTAAATTGGTGTGGTTCGGATACGGTATGCAGATATATAGTATGCACAGTATGAGTATTAAGTCCTAATAGTCTTCTAAAATGTATACACACACTTTAAGAACAATAATACTTTTTAATTCTTCTTAAATATATATATATATAATATTTTTTTTTTTTAATACAGGAATTTTAAATAGTCCAATATGTAAACAAATGCATTATTAGTTTCAGGAGCTTTAGGAATCACATCAGCCAGAATTCCTTACTATATAATGAATTGAAAGCATCTAATCACAGCCATTGCTCAAATGTATAAAAAAAAATGTACACATGTAATATGAAAAAATTGAAAGCATAACACTGTATTAAAACAGCAGTTCATGATTCATTAGCCTTGATTTAATATAGCTCTAAGATCTGGCAATCATACTGTTAAATGAATGTTAAGTAAGTTTTGCATCTTTTTTTTTTTGTACAAGAATATGTACATAAATAAGTGATATAAATAATAAAAATTTTAAAGAGAACATTTTCAGTTACAAAAAGACATATGCTTATGATACATATAAGCCATTCTGCTAAGAGTTTGTGACAGGTTTGGTAATGACATAAAACTACGATAATTATTTTGTTAACTTTGTCTGTAAAAGAATGTATGCCAGGACATAACATACTGGCATTAGACATACTCTTTTCAAAGGCTGGCTAGACAGCCCTGTTTCTGAAGCTGTGAAAAATCTGACATAATGAAAATCCAGCTACCGTACTTTCCAAGCTCTTGGTAGATATTTTCACTTACTTTGTCAATTTCAGTAGGGAAACAATGGTGGCATCTGTGCCCTGGTGCTAAGTGCTCATTTACATGCAGAGGCAGAGAGATATCCGTTTATTATCAATTTTATGCATTACTTCATTTCATGGTGTTAAAACAATTACATTCAAAGGGTTCAGCAGTCCACAGCCAAGCTATTCAGCGCTCCAGCAGCATCATATAATAACGTTATTCAGGGCGAGACACATACATCATAGTTTACTGACTTAAATGTAAGAAAAAAAAAAAAAGAGGGAAGGAAAGAAAGAAAACTGAGAAACAGCAGTTCCTATAGAACATGAACTGAATTTTTAAAATTACAATAAAACGAATAATCTTAAATCTGTGGGCTCTTACTACTTTGTAAGAAAGTTAGCTGCATTTATTAGTTAAATCACAATACTGCCATGTGACGTTATATAAGTGTGTGTTTAATATTAGAGTACAGCAAAACTTTACCAATGTAAGCTCAGACTATTTGAGGAAAACAGAACTAAACTATGTTTACAGCATTACATGTTTACTTGTGTTACAAGTCTTACATTCCCAGAACTTATTCTGCTGAAATCAGATCTATCAGCACACGACTGATTTGAATTGGTTGCTATGGGTGGCTGTACATAGTCTGAATTCACACTGACTTACAATAAGATGTAAAAAATGTATGTTCATTTCCATCCATTTTATGCAAATTTTAACGTGCATTGACTTGCGTTGATCTTTTAGTGCACTTTTAAAATGCAGGTCAATACATAGGCACACAAAAAACAATTGTTTTTTTATGTGTCCTGTTCACACTACAATGCTGCACTGTCCTGTGTTGCATTCAAATGCATACATGTTGCATATAAAAAATTAGGCTGAATTCACACTGGCTTTCAGTAAAATGCAGGGAAAATGGATATACATTTCCATCCATTTTATTCACACTTTAACGTGTGTTGATTTGTGTTGATCTGCACTTTAGTGCACTTGTAAAATACAGGTCAATGCACAGACACTCAAAAAAACAATTTTTTTTTTTTATGTGACTTGTTCACACTACAAGGATATGTTGACCTGTGTTGCATTAAAATGTATACATGTTGCATATAAGAATTAGACTGAATTCACACTGACTTGCAGTAAAAATGCATCTATTTATGCACATTTTAACCGGTTAAGACCCAGACCATTATGCAGGTTAATGACCTTGCCTCTTTTTGCGATTCGGCACTCCGTTGCTTTAACTGAAAATTGCGCGGTCGGGCGACGTGACTCCCAAACAAAGTTGGCGTCCTTTTTCCCCACAAATAGAGCTTTCTTTTGGTGGTATTTGATCACCTCTGCGTTTTTTTTTTGTGCAAAATAGAGAAATAGAAAAAATTCAATATTTTTAACTTTTTGCTATAATAAATATCCCCAAAAAAGATATACAATTTTTATTTTCCTCAGTTTAGGCCGATACCTATTCTTCTACCTATTTTTGGTAAAAAATTGCAATAAGCGTTTATCGATTGGTTTGCGCAAAACTTATAGCATTTACAAAATAGGGGATAGTTTTATGGCATTTTTATTAATATTTTTTTTTTACTAGTAATGGCGGCGATCAGCATTTTTTTTCGTGACTGCGACATTATGGCAGACACATGAGACACTTTTGCCATATTTTTGGGACCATTGTAATTTTCACAGCGAAAAGTGCTATAAAAATGCACTGATTGTTGTGAAAATGACAATGGTAGTGAAGGGGTTAACCACTAGGGGGCTCTGTAGGAGTTAAGTGTGACCTCATGTGTGTTTCTAACTGTAGGGGGCGGGGCTGGACGTGTGCCATCAGTAATCGTCGTTCCCTATATCAGGGAACAGAGAATGACTGACATTGCCACAGAGAAGAAAGGGGAAGGTTTATTTACACTCACCTCTCCCCGTTCTTCAGCTCCTGTGACCCGATCGTGGGACACCCAAGGCGATCGGGTCCGTGGGTCCTGTGGGCATGGTCACGGAGCTTTGGACTGGGACGCGAGCATTCCGCCGGCGGCGTGCTCACAACCCATGGCTGGGCTCTTTAAGGGGACGTATATACGTCACTGTGCCCAGCCATGCCATTCTGCCAACGTATATTGTCATGCGGTGGTCCTTAAGTGGTTAATGTGTGTTGATCTAATTTTTTAGCGCACTTGTAAATTGCAGGTTAATGCATTTTTTATGTGTCCTTTTCACACTACAATGTTGTGTTGATCTGCATTGGGTAAAATACATATATGCTTTTTTTTAACGCAATGCAATGCAGGCCATTGCAGTGTTGTGGTGTGAACAATGCACATAAAAAAAATTGCTTTTTATCTGTCTATGCATTGGCCTGAATCTTCCAAGTGCAGATCAATGCAAGTCAAAAATCGTTAAAACGCGTATAAAATGGATGGAAATGTGCACCCATTTCCCTGCCTATTATCACAAGTCAGTGTGAATTCAGCCCTAGTGTATTGCTTCATGTACTCTTTTTCAATATAGGGTCTTTATTTTCAAAAATTCTTAAATTCTGTACTGGTCTTATTTCCACAGATTAAATTATGGTAAATTGCTATTGATTATTACATTTTAACCTCTTCAGGTCCGCGCTATTGACAGAATACGTCAACAGCGCGGACCTGAGGCGCCGGGGTCACGTCTTTGGACGTGATTTACTTGTAATTCCCCGCGCGCGCCACAGGGTGGCGCGCGGTGGTGAAAAACAGTCCCGACGCATCACCGAGGATCCGATGCTTGTACCCGGCGGCCGCGATGTCCGTCAGGTACACGCGATCATCGGTGAGAGAGCAGGGACGTGGAGCTCTGAGTGTAAACACAGAGCTTCACGTCCTGTCAGTGAGAGGTGACAGATGCTGTTTCTCTTGTACATAGGGAGACAGCATCGATCACCTCCCCCAGTCACCCCCCTCCCCCCACATAGTTAGAACACACCCAGGCAATACATTTAACCCCTTCCTCACCCCCTAGTGTTAACCCCTTCAATGCCAGTCACATTTATACAGTAATTAGTGCATTTTTATAGCACTGGTCGCTGTATAAATGTGAATGGCGCCAAAAATGTGTCAAAAGTGTCCGATGTGTCCATCGCAATATCGCAGTCCCAATAAAAATCGCAGATCGCCACCATTACTAGTAAAAAAAAAATATATAAAAAAAAAATCATAATTGTGGTGTAGGTGCTATAACTTTTGCGCAAAGCAGTCACTTATTGTGATTTTTTTTTTTTTTTTTTACAAAAATACATAGAAGAATACGTATCGACCTTAACTGAGAAAAAAAAATATAAAAAAAAAAAAAAAATGGGATATTTATTATAGCAACAAGTAAAAAATATATATATATTTTTAAATTGTTGCTCTTTTTTTCATTATAACGCAAAAAATAAAAACCGCACGGGCGATCAAATACCACCAAAAGAAATCTCTATTTGTGGGGAAAAAAAAGACGCCAATTTTGTTTGGGTGCCACGTCGCACGACCGCGCAATTGTCAGTTAAAGCGATGCAGTGCCGGAAGCTGAAATTTCGCCTGGGCACGAAGGGGGTTTATGTGCCCAGTAAGCAAGTGGTTAAAGCGGAATTTCCACTTAATCCACTCCTTGCCCCCTTACATGCCACATTTGGCATGTAATTTTTTTTTTTGGGGCGGGGGGGATTGGGGGCTTCAGGAGGAGTGGGACATCCTATCCCACTTCCTCCTTCTGCCCAGGGACCGCCTAGGCAATAAGTCATATTGCCTACAGCGGCCCCTCCCTGTAGGCGATCGCCTATGACACGTGACAGGTCCCAGGCGATCGCCTGACCAATCACAGTGCGCAGCGCCACTCGCACATGCGCCGAAAGCTGTCACGGCCGGGTGCCCACACTAAGGATGAAGACGGCTGGAGAGGGGGGAGAGGAGCGGAGCTCAGGCCGGAACATCTTTGGACCATGGAGCAAGTGAGTGTTTATTAACTACTTGCCGATCAGCCACAGTTATACGGCGGCAGGTCGGCACGGTTGGGTCGAGATCACGTAGCTATACATCATCTCGCCGTTCAGCCAATAGGGGCATGCGCCCCCCACGCGCCCATGCCCGGCGGTCGCAATCATCGTCGAGCACCCACGATCGCTTGTTACAGAGCGGGAACCGGGAGCTGTGTGTGTAAACACACAGATCCCACTCCTGTCAGGGGGAGAAATGACCTATTGTCTGTTCATACAATGTATGAACAGCGATTTGTCATTTCCCCATGTCAGTTCCCCCCCCCTTCAGTTAGAACACACCCAGGGAACATGATGAAGCCCTTCCTCGCCCCCTAGTGTTAACCCCTTCCCTGCCGGTGGCATTTTTATAGTAATCAATGCATTTTCATAGCACCGATCGCTATAAAAATGCCAATGGTCCCAAAAATGTGTCAAAAGTTTCCGAATTGTCCGCCATAATGTTTGAGTACTGATAAAAATCGCGTGATCGCCGCCATAACTAGTAAAAAAAATATTAATAAAAATGCCATAAAACTATCCCCTATTTTGTAAACGCTATAACTTTTGCGCAAACCAATCAATAAATGCTTATTGCGATTTTTTTAATGAAAAATATGTAGAAGAATACGTATCGGCCTAAACTGAGGAATAAAATAGTTTTTTTATATATTTTTTGGGGATATTTATTATAGCAAAAAGTAAAAAATATTCATTTTTTTTAAAAGTGTCACTCTCTTTTTGTTTATAGCGCAAAAACTAAAAAACGCAGAGGTGATAAAATACCACCAAAAGAAAGCTCTATTTGTGGGAAAGAAAGGACGCCAATTTTGTTTGGGAGCCATGGTGCACGACCGCGCAATTGTCAGTTAAAGTGACGCAGTGCCGAATCGCAAAAAGTGGCCTGGTCATTGACCAGCAATATGGTCCGGGGCTGAAGTGGTTAAAAGCCAGCAGCTACACTTTTTGTAACTGCTGACTTTTAATAAACATTAAAAAAGCCTGGAACTCCCCTTTAACTTCAGTTGCTAAAATAAACTCCTAAATACAATAGTTTCTTACAAAGAAGAATGTAAAAACTGACCTCTCTCCTTGTCTGCACCAAAAAACACCATTGTAATGCAGAAAAACAACTCTTTAGTGCTTATAAACCTCCTGGTGCCTCTCTGTGCTAACTAGTTCCTCCAACCAACTTCTACATCAGGAGTAGGTAACCTTAGCACTCCAGCTGTGGTGAAACTACAAATCCCATCGTGCCTCTGCCTCTAGGTGTCTTGCCTGTGATTGTCAGGGTCTTGCAATGTCTCATGGGACTTCTATTGTAGTTTCACCACAGCTGGAGGGCCGAGGTTGCCTACCCCTGTTCTACATTATCAAAGAAGAGAGTAATCATTTAGGGGTTGGTTGGATAAACCACTGATTGCAGTGGGGGGGGGGGGGGGGACCAAAAATCCCTAAGGTGTTGGTCCTGAAGAGATCTCCGGGGTGATTTTTCTGCTTTAGAACAGCATTAATCAGCACAGGTGTAAAAGTTAAAGTGTTACTAAACCCTCAACAATAAAATCTGTTTGTATATGCAGTAAAGCATGCTTGTTTTACTCACTATGAAACCTGAAGGGTTAATCCTCCATATTGTGTAAAAAGGCTGTTTGATCTTATATGCACAGATTCTCCCCTCCTTCCACTGTCCCCTGATAATTTCCTGATAATACAGAGCCTATGGAGTCAGGCTACGCATGATCAGTTTGTTGTGTATTGCTAGAGAGTTTTTTTTTTGTGAGAGTGCATGTGATTAGCATGGGGCCAATTAGCACTGTCCAGACAGAGAGTCAGGGGTCTTGAAGTCTCATAGGGCAGTCAGAAAACTCCTCCTACAAGCTTTAACCACTTAACGACCGCCGCATGTACATGTACGTCGGCAGAATGGCACGGACAGGCACATTAACGTACCTGTACGTGCCTGCCTTGACGTGGGTCGGGGGTCTGATCGGGCCCCCCCCAGTCCGGTTTCCTGTGAGATCGATCCAGGATGAGGGGACGGCTGTTCGTTCTGGCCACCCCCTTGCAATCGCTCCCAGCGAATCAGCTGCCTCCTCTTGCTTCCTCTGCCTGTGTAATGTAAACACAGGCAGAGGAAGTGATGTCATCTCTCCTCCTGCCGGTCTTTTCTTCCGGCGAGAGGAGAGAAGACATCACAAGCAAGTTGCACCTAACAGTACACTGACAGCAGTGACACATAGACACACTTAACCCCCCAATCACCCCCGATCACCCCCCCCCCCCCAGCACCCTGTCACAGTGTCACTGATTGCAGTGATCATTTATTTACTGATCACTGCATTTAGTGTCAGTTGTGACAGTAAAAAGTTGCAGGGCAGTTAGTGTTAGGCCCCTTTAGGTTCAGAGTAGCCCCCTACCCCCCCCTAATAAAGGTTTAACCCCTTGATCACCCCCCCTAGTTAACCCTTTCACCCCCTATTGCCAGTGTCACTAAGCAATCGTTTTTCTGATCGCTATATTAGTGTCACTGGTGCCACTAGGTAGCTAGTTATTTTTTGAGGTTCGCCGCCAGGTTTTTATAGTGTTAGGTACCCCCATAAATTTTCTAAATAAAGGTTTTAACCCCTGATTGCCCCTAGAGTTAACCCTTTCACCAGTGATCACCGTATAAGTGTAACTGGTGACGCTGGTTAGCCAGTTAGTTATTTAGATATTTAGGTTCGCCGCCAGGTTTTTATAAAGCGTCAGGTACCCCCATATATTACCTAACAAAGGTTTTAACCCCCTGATTGCCCCCTAGTTAACCCTTTCACCAGTGATCACCGTATAAGTGTTACGTTTGACGCTGGTTAGTTAGTTTGCTGTTTATAGCATAAGGTCACCCGCCGTATACAGGGAGTGCAGAATTATTAGGCAAGTTGTATTTTTGAGGATTAATTTTATTATTGAACAACAACCATGTTCTCAATGAACTCAAAAAACTCATTAATATCAAAGCTGAATATTTTTGGAAGTCGTTTTTAGTTTGTTTTTAGTTTTAGCTATTTTAGGGGGATATCTGTGTGTGCAGGTGACTATTACTGTGCATAATTATTAGGCAACTTAACAAAAAACAAATATATACCCATTTCAATTATTTATTTTTACCAGTGAAACCAATATAACATCTCAACATTCACAAATATACATTTCTGACATTCCAAAACAAAACAAAAACAAATCAGTGACCAATATAGCCACCTTTTTTTGCAAGGACACTCATGCAGCCTGCCATCCATGGATTCTGTCAGTGTTTTGATCTGTTCACCATCAACATTGCGTGCAGCAGCAACCGCAGCCTCCCAGACACTGTTCAGAGAGGTGTACTGTTTTCCCTCCTTGTAAATCTCACATTTGATGATGGACCACAGGTTCTCAATGGGGTTCAGATCAGGTGAACAAGGAGGCCATGTCATTAGTTTTTCTTCTTTTATACCCTTTCTTGCCAGCCACGCTGTGGAGTACTTGGACGCGTCTGATGGAGCATTGTCCTGCATGAAAATCATGTTTTTCCTGAAGGATGCAGACTTCTTCCTGTACCACTGCTTGAAGAAGGTGTCTTCCAGAAACTGGCAGTAGGACTGGGGGTTGAGCTTGACTCCATCCTCAACCCGAAAAGGCCCCACAAGCTCATCTTTGATGATACCAGCCCAAACCAGTACTCCACCTCCACCTTGCTGGCGTCTGAGTCGGACTGGAGCTCTCTGCCCTTTACCAATCCAGCCACGGGCCCATCCATCTGGCCCATCAAGACTCACTCTCATTTCATCAGTCCATAAAACCTTAGAAAAATCAGTCTTGAGATATTTCTTGGCCCAGTCTTGACGTTTCAGCTTGTGTGTCTTGTTCAGTGGTGGTCGTTATTCAGCCTTTCTTACCTTGGCCATGTCTCTGAGTATTGCACACCTTGTGCTTTTGGGCACTCCAGTGATGTTGCAGCTCTGAAATATGGCCAAACTGGTGGCAAGTGGCATCTTGGCAGCTGCACGCTTGACTTTTCTCAGTTCATGGGCAGTTATTTTGCGCCTTGGTTTTTCCACACGCTTCTTGCGATCCTGTTGACTATTTTGAATGAAACGCTTAATTGTTCGATGATCACGCTTCAGAAGCTTTGCAATTTTAAGAGTGCTGCATCCCTCTGCAAGATATCTCACTATTTTTGACTTTTCTGAGCCTGGCAAATTCTTCTTTTGACCCATTTTGCCAAAGGAAAGGAAGTTGCCTAATAATTATGCACACCTGATATAGAGTGTTGATGTCATTAGACCACACCCCTTCTCATTACAGAGATGCACATCACCTAATATGCTTAATTGGTAGTAGGCTTTCGAGCCTATACAGCTTGGAGTAAGACAACATGCATAAAGAGGATGATGTGGTCAAAATACTCATTTGCCTAATAATTCTGCACTCCCTGTATAACCCAATAAAGGTTTAACCCCCTGATCGCCCGGCAGGTAATATCAATTAAATTTTAGCGTCAGTTAGGGTCTGCGTCGCCCCAGGTTAGTGCCAGTAACGCTTACTCCCATGCGCAAAGCATACACCCCCCTTAGTGGTATAGTATCTGAACGGATCAATACCTGATCTGATCAGATCTATACTAGTGTACCCAGGAGTTTAGGGTACCCAAAAACGCATTGTTAGCGGAATCAGCCTAGATACCTGCTAGCACCTGCGTTTTGCCCCTCCGTGCAGCCTAGCCCAACCCACCCAAGTGCAGTATCGATCGATCACTGTCACTTACAAAACAACACACATAACTGCAGCGTTCGCAGAGACAGGCCTGATCCCTGCGATCGCTAACAGTTTTTTTGGAAGCGTTTTCTAAGTAAAAAATAAAAACACAAAAAAAAAAAAATAGTTGTCGTTTTATTGTTCTCGCCCTCTCTATTCTCTCTCTATTGTTCTTCTCTTTTTTACTGTATTCTATTCTGAAAAGTTTTATTTTTATTATGTTTTTTCATGCTTTCTTTTCAGGTATGTAATTTACTTTACTGTTTTCAGGTACGCCATTCAGCTGTTGCGCGGACTTATTTATCTTGACAGCAACAGCGTTTGCTCCCACGATATATAAAGCTGTGACTCCAGTGGTGTAGGAGCATGGGGGCATTAGGGGCGGAGGAGCGATTTTGCTCCTAATGCCGCGTACATACGGTCGACATTCCTACGGAGGCTTTTTTTGGAATGCAAAAAAATGGGTTCAGAAGCTGAGTTTAGAGGCATTTCAAGTGACAAACACTGCTAAATGTGGCTAAACGTGGATAAACACAGTAACTCGCTTTTAGCCGTGTTCCGTTTTCAGGCGTTTTTAATTTTTGGCTATTTAAAAAACGCTTCTAAATGAAAACTATCTGTCAAGCTAAATCGTTCAGGAGAGGTTGTAAAAACATCCTGTGTACATGAAGTCTAACTGCTGATGAGAAAAGATAAAAAGGTATTTAGCAGTTTATATTTACTATAATAATAGAATTTCTATGTTCTGTGTACTGTGGGAGACCAGATAAATGACATGCAGCGTCCTGGGTTTAGTAACACTTTAAGTATTTATGGTAAGTTGCAGGGAACCCCTTTATTTAGGTTTTTATTTTTCAACTAAGTAATTTTCAGAGATAACATTTAATATAAGAGCTCTCTATTAACTAACGTTGTTTATTGTTATTCATTAAATAATTCTATATGGCTCATTTGATAGGTACACTCTCCAGTGGTGATTATTACATTGGTGATTTTTCTGGCTATTTACTTAAATAGTGCATTGTTATCCCAATGTACCTGTCCACAGATTTGCATTGAAAAAAACGGGAAAAGGAATATATGAAATGTAAAAAAAAAAAAAAAATAGATTCCACATAATCATTTCCATATACAGTTTGAGTTTCCTTCACTTGGCTATTGTTTAGAAATCCAAATGTGTTAAAGTTTGATAGTACAGTATTATGCATTTTTTGGTTGGAAATTGTGCAATAACAAAAGGTACAGAGTTGCATGCACATAACAATGTAATACATTGAAAATTAAAAGAAAAATAATTAGATAGGCTGGAAAATGTGCAATTTGATTTGGAGTGTTGCATGTATTTAAAAAAAAATAAAAATTTCATGACAATCAACAGGGTTTCTTTTTTTTTAATGCATGGGGTATGCTTATGGTGCTTTTGGTATAATCTTGTTTTGATTATTTGTCTGACACTGCTTTATAAAACATTGTGCAATTAAACTAAAGAGAATTTATGGCTACCATTTAATCAAAAAGTTGTAGTAACCTTAGCCTGATGTTATTTACTGTACTTGATGATCTAAATGTGATCATTAACAGAGAATGATTATACTGTGTATTAGGAATGAGCCGAACACCCCTTGGTTCAGTTCGCACCAGAACATGTAAACAGACAAAATATTTGTGCGAACATGTGAACACTGTTAATGTCTATGTGACACACATGTGAAAAATAAAGGCTTACTGTATATGCAAGTTATTGCCATAAAAAGTGTTTGGTGACCCGTGTACTGCCCCAGGGGACATGAATCAATGCAAAAACAAGTTTTTAAAACAGCAGTTTTTTCAGGAGCAGTGATTTTTTTTTTCAAAAACATTTTATCAATTTTAAATAAAGAAGAGAAAGAGAAATACATCAAAAGAAAAAGAAAAATACATAAAACCAAAGCAGGGAAATACAACAACATCACCTAGAGACACATGTAACTGACATTTTCCGTCCCAAGACAAGTTCTAAGGAGCCAGTGGAGGGAGGAGAGGATGGAGAAATGAAAACTCAGTATAGAGACACCCAGCATTAGTAAGTTAGAGAAAAGAAAGAGGAGAGAGAAGGGGAAGAGAATCCAGGATGAGAGCAAGGCACTATAGATCAAGAAAGGGTGTGTAGGGTAAGAGAGACAAAACAGAAAAAAGGAACGCTTAAAAATATAAAATCCTATACACCAATACTTAAACATACGACCAATAAGGGTAATATAATAATGACTTTTGAGGAAAGGTTCATAGCACAGAAGACCGAAATGATCAGTCGGAAGGGGTTACGCTCCTAATACATTCCTTGATCGATAAAGAAAATGGAAGGTTACCAAGTTTTGTTTTTCGAAAGCAGACAGGCTGTGCTCAATAAAGGGTGACCATTTCTTGTCAAACATAGTCCTTAATTGCGTGGGATGGGTATGAAGGTCTAGGTTTTCTCTGTATAGCAGGGTTTTCATACTTCTTATTGTTTACGCAAGAGATGGGGGGGTAGACGAGATCCAATGGTTTAGAATAGTTCTGCGAGCCACAAGAATTGTGAGGAGAATCCAATGGTATACATCTTGAGGTAGTAGGTTAGAATCTGCAATGGGCTCTCTTCTCTGTGGTGGGTAACCAAACAACAAAAGCATAGGCTCTTTGTCCGGTAAGCAGCCTGGTACACTATGAATGAATTGCAGGATTGCAGACCAGAAAGCAACAATAGGAGGGCAGTTCCAGAGACAGTGTAGAAGAGTTGGTTTGTGTAAAAGGCACCATGGGCAGGCAGGGCCTATGATCGGAGAGTGCAACATAGAAAATGGGTAGTAGGCCCTGTGCATTAGTAGGAGCAGTGATTTTAATAATGTTTAAAATAAAACAGAAAAATTATATATTCCTTTAAATATAGTGCCTGGGGGTCCCCATAGTCTGCATGTAAAGTAGCACATATTTTCTATGTTTATAACAGTACCGCAGCAAAATTAAATTTCTAAAGGTAAGAACGTCATTTAAAAATGCTTGCGGCTGTAAAGTATTGTCGGAAACCCGGCAATATACATAAAAATCATTGGAAAAAATGGTGTGGGTTCCCCCAGTCCATTATCAGGGTCTGGTATGGATCTGGATATTAAGGGGAACTCCATGCCAAAATAAAAAATAAAAATGGCGTGGCATTCCCCCCAAAATCCACACCAGATCATTATCTGAGCATGCAACCTGGCAGGCTGCAGGAAAAGTGGGGGTGAGAGAACTCATGAACCATACCAGGCCACATGCCCTCAACATGGGGAGGATGCTTTCGGGTCCCCCCAAAGCACCTTGTCCCCATGTTGATGGGCCAAGGGCCTCATCCCCACAACCCTTGCCGGTGGTTGTGGGGGTCTGCGATCGGGGGTCTTATCAGACCTGGAAGCTCCCTTTAACAAGGGAAGGGGTACATTGTCCCATGATGTCCAACCATCTTCAATCATGTGCCAACGGTCCAGAGAAAAAAAAACTGAAAAACTCTGCCTAATGGGAGGCGCCCCGCCGATTGCAGACTTTTCAGGGTGACAGCTGTTATATAGCCAAGGATGGGGCCATCCGGTCATGTAAACGGGTGACTTCACCCCTTCTGATGGCACATGATGCCAGAAGGGGCGGAGTCACCATGTTACATTACCGAGTGGCCCTCCCTTGGTTATATAACAGCTGTCACTGCGAAAAGACTGCAGTTGGCGGGACAGTTCCCATGAACAAAAGATGATCAGGACAGCCGCACTCCAATCCAATGTAACTTTAATGGAAAAAAAATGGAAAATTAGTGAACACTGAAGTTTAGTTCCGTTGCTGTGCAGTTTTTTACATTAAAGTTAAGTTGGATTGGAGGCCGGCTGTCCTGATCATCTTTTGTTCTTATTTGCCATGTGCATTGCTAGTACCCTCAGTTCCTGAGAAGAAGATTTGCACCCAACAAGACCTGCCTGGAGCGGAAATTTCTGTCTCTTTACAGTTCCCATGAAGGCAGAGTTTCTCCATTTTTCTTACCAGCACCGTGATTGAAGATGGATGGACATCGCTGGACACTTTTTAAACATTTTTAATAAAGGAATTGTCAAAAACTGTCTGCTGTCGTTTTTACTTTTTTGTTGAATGGGTAGGGGTACTGGGGGTCCTTGTCCCTATCAACATGGGGAAAAGGTGCTTTGGGGCAGACCCCAAAGCACCCTTCCCATGTTGAGGGCATGAGGCCTTGTATGGTTCAGGAGGGGGGCGGCATTCTCGTCCCACCATTTTCCTGTAGCCTGCCAGGTTGCATGCTCAGATAAGGGTCTGGTATGGATTTTGAGGGACCCCCACACCATTTTTTTAATTTAATGCAGGGTTCCCCTTAAAATTCATACCAGACCTGAAGGGCCTGGCATGGATTTTGGGGGGGGACCCCACACCATTTTTTTGGTGCGGGGTTCCCCTTAACCACTTCAATACACTGTGTTATATAAACTATACTGCCTGCATTGACTGAATATAGAGTCTACACTGTATATATAGGCAACACTGAATTCAAATGGCCTATATAAAGACAACAGCTGCACTAGTGCAGTGCTGTCTGATCTGCAGCTTTACTATGTGTTCTGATCCTGTGCCTGAATCTGATCCAGTATTTGACCTGGCTTTCTGACCATGCTGATGTCTCCAATCCTGACTTTTGGCTTGCCTTGACCCTGATTATTCCTGCCTGTCTGCCTGATTTCCTGTTGCAAAACCTAGGTTGAACTCTGACCATTCTTTGCCTGCTGTTTATGATAGACTGATCCTCTGTATATGACCTGTCTTGTCTGATGCTGCTCCAGTCTTCTGCTTTCAGCCTGTGTAGCTCCAGTACTGCTGTCCTGCATCTACAACTTACCTGCATCCACTGTCCTGCATCCACAGCATACCTGCATCCGCTGTTCCTGCTACCTTCTTGCACTCAGCAATCCAGTCTGGTCCTGCTACTCATCAGGTACCACTACTGTTACCAATGGAGGACTTTGCGGGCACTCACCGTGCTCTTGTGGCCACTGTTGCAACTCCAGTGGTCCTTGAGCCGAGGGCTGTACGAAAGGTCTCCCTCTACTCGTCAGGCTCTCCCAGACAGTACGTAACACTATTTCTGTCCACACACTATACACGGTCACTATATAAGCAGCCTTATATAGTGTGGGGTGTGGACTTAGTCCCCCTAAACCATGATTGATATTATGGGTCTCTTAGCAGAGCATGTTGTGATTGGCCAAAGCATGCAGGTAAGGTGCATGCTTTGGCCATTCATCATACAGCAATGCACTGCGATCTGCGAATTTCCAGTGAACGCCCCATATGTTCTGGTCATTTTAGAACAAGCGAACACCCGATGTTCGAGTCAAACTTACATTCGACTCGAACCACAGGCTCATCCCTACTGTGTATCTGCATAGTAACACCACAATACCAAATACTATTGAAGCTACAATCTATATTTTGCAAAATAAGCCTGTTGTGCAAAAAGTTGCTTTCATTAGATGAGTTGCAAGAAAACACAATTCTTGTTTTAGGCCTCATGCACACTGTTACTCTTTACACAGAGGGTTTAACAGCAGCAGCAAAAATGCAGTGAAAAGCATATCTTGCATAGGTGTTAATGTGCGTTAATGAGCATTGATGTGCGTTTAGGAGCTTTTAAGTGCTTTTTATGCTCAAAAGCTTGTCTACAAAAAGGAATAGTGATGTTTTTTTTTTTTTTTTGCCTGTAAACTCCCCAGTCTCTTTACTGCGGAAAATGCCAATAGTGTGACACATAAGCTAACATGGAGGGGGGTTAACAGCCGTAGAAAAAGAAGCTCAACGACTCAAAGAAGCAGCTTTCTTTGAGTTGTAGTGTGCATTAGGTCTCTCAGTTTTTTACTTTCTGCAGCTTGTTCTTCTATGTTATCTGATTATCGGAAGCAATGTTTAGCTCTGTTTAATAACTTTTGGGAGGCTCAGACAATGAAAGCAAATATCTAAAAAACTTTTTATATAAATTAAGAACCAGAAGGTTCTAGATTCGTATTTCTGTGAATAAATGTATAGCAGAGAAAGAATTTAAGCAGTGAAAAAGCTAAAATAATGCTCATGCCTTATTTTGGTAAAAAAAAAAAAAGAAATTGTATCTTTACAACCATGGGAGAATAAAATGAAATCTGCTGCTATAAATTAAATCTGAACGTGAAAAAATAAAAACAAAACAATTAACGGCCTAGTCATTGCTTAACTTGAGGACCCACCTCAAGCAACAATTACTGTATCAAAATAGTGAAAAATGAAAACACCACGGTAAATCAGTATCTTACTCCTTTGCAAACCTGACTATGATGGCAAAAGATAAATTCCCACATGTTTTGCTTCAAGACTGCAGAAACTTGACATTTTTAATATTAACACCTAATAAAAATGTGCCATTTCAATTTGGTAATTTGGTTTTCTCATATAAAACAAAATGAGATCTATAATACACAGTAGAAAGATTTGTTAATTTGTTCTCTGAACCCTTTTGTTTATGTTTGTAGAAGAAAGCATTTAAAAGGAAATAATATATTCTAGTTGTGCTTCTGAATGAAATGCATATTTCTCCATATTTTATTTTATTAAAATGCTACAACTCTAGAAAAATATCTCTTGATCCTGCTAAAATCCAGTGAGTTCCCAACTACCTGTTCTGATCTGACAACTCTGCCTCTGCTGCACTGAAATGCTATCACAGCCTGAGTTATCCCCTACTGGGCCTAAAGGTGCTCCTTGGATTTTGGGACCCTCTATATGGCTTGATAACTGTGTTTAAAAAAAATATATATGTCCTGCATGTATGCAGGGCAAGAGGGATTACGACAATTTTTTTAAAACATATTTATTTATTTTTACTTTTTGCTATCACAAAGGGTTAATGTGGTTGCACAGGTACTGTTTATGGAAACATTAAGGGGTTGATTTACTAAAACTGTGGAAAATCAGATGCAGCTCTAATACTCTAATCAGTACTGATTGATTTGTTTTTTCTTCACCAAAGAAATGTAGCTTAATACATTTTAGCCAGATGTATGAAGAAAGATTATTTATTTGGAAAGTTTTATAGCTTTTTATATATTTTTTTCAAAAAAAGTTTTTTTCTTACTTTATCTACTTCAGATTTTTGGGCTTACTACATGGAGCCATGGGGCTCTTCCCATTTTGTTTTAAAATGAAAATGGTCCCAGCTTTATAGCCAATGATCGCTATCACAGAGCAAGCTGCACAATCGTCCCTCTCCCCGGCGTGGTTCCCAGGATCTCCTGCTCTTTCCACAACTGCCAACTTCAGGATGAAAATTAAAATGTAGTTTTTATTTAATTTTTTTTTTAACACAGTTATCAAGCCATATAGATGGTCCCAAAATCCAAGGAGCACCTTTAGGCATTCTAGGGGCATAAATTAAGTATCACATTTTATGACTACCTATAAGATTGTTGGAGGCCCTGGAGCACATGGACAGCGGAAACACCTCAAAAATAGCACATTTTGGAAAGAAAACACCCCAAGATATTTTTTAAGAGGTGAGTCTTTTGAAGACTTATTTTTTTGCCACAAGTGTTTGGAAAATATGGAATAAGGATAATTTTTTTTAATTTTTTTTTTAAAAATTTGTCAATTTAATTAAATACTTCACACACGCAGCATAGGCATACTAAGAATTACACCGTAAGACACATTGGGGCTGATTTACCAAGCCTGTGCGCCATGACTCATGGTGCACAAGCAGGAGTAAACCTGTTTTTGACATTTACAAAAGAGATACACTGCCAGTGCAGTGTATTTCTTCATTTACTAAACTGCCTAATGCGCCCAGGAGAGGGCGCACAGCACGCCAGTACAGAGCTGGCGTACGGCATTTAGTTCTGTAAACATCGGGGATTCGGGCGGGAGTTTATGAGGGGAGGGAGGGGGGTGATGCAGGGGAAGTGAGGTGACATGTGTTTGAACGTGTGTGGCGGGCCGAATTGAAAGAGAAAGTGACTTTTGAGACCCGATCCCCGTGCGCTTGCAAAGTACGCCAGAACCTCGGAAGGTTCATTTGCATACTGGGCATGCGCAGAGGGAGATTTCAGGGAATGCCGTGCGCCTTGTCAGTACGCCGAGAAATTCTTGGTAAATACCAAGCGGCATAGCAGTGTTTGCACTGCTTGAAACGGCGCACGGCAATCTCCGAGCTGTTCTCGGGCTGCGCCGACACTGAAGGGGAACTCCGCGCCAAATTTCGAATTTGAAACCGGCGCGGGTTCCCCCCCCAGGGGTATACTAGGCTCTCCGGCTTTGGTCCGGAACGTGAGGGGTTAACCCACGCCAAAAACGGCGTGGGCTTCCCCCCCAGATCCGTACCAAGCCTTATCCCAGGCACGCAGTCTGGCCGGACAGGAATGGGGGTGGGGACGAGCGAGCGCCCCCCCCCCCCTCCTGAGCCGTACCAGACCACATGCCCTCGACATGGGGGAGTGTGTGCTTTGAGGGAGGGGGGCACTGCCCCCCACCCCAAAGCACTCTTGTCCCCATGTCGATAGGGACAAGAGCCTCTTCCCGACAACCCTGGCCATTGGTTGTCGGGGTATGGGGGCGGGAGCCAATCAGAATCTGAGAGCCCCTTTAATAAGGCGGCCCCCAGATTCTGGCCCCCCACCCTATGTGAATGAGTATGGGGTACATGGTACCCCTACCCATTCACCTGGTGGAAAAAGTGTTAACACAAATAAACCACACAAGAATAAAATAATTTATTAGCCAGCTCCGGGGGTCTTCCGCCAACCCCCCGGTCTTCGCCACCACAGTCTTCCGCCGCCGCCCCCTTCACCACGAAGCTCCGTGCTTGTGGGGGAGGGCAGCGGGCTTCGTAGTTTTCTGCCGGGGGGCTCTCGATAGCCTCTTCTGCCTGGCTCTTCCGCTGGGCCAGGGCTTCTCGTCGCTGTGTTGCCGTCTTCGGGCTTCGAAGTTTTCGGCCGGGGTGGGGGTCGCACATCCCACCCCGGACTTCTAGTCGTTTTCGCCGCCGCCCCCTTCACCATGAAGCTTCCTGCTTATGGGGGAGGGCGGCGGGCTTCTCGTCGCTGTCTTCCGCCGCGGGGTGACACTCGCGGGCTTCTTCTTCCATTCGATGTTGACACAGCGAGGTCCGGCGCTGAAATGCCGACAGAGCGGTGGGCACGGACTTATATTGGCATTGGGCGTGGGCGTGGTTATGCCACCATGTGACCTTAACTCATGTGACATCACAGGGCATGATGGGAATGTGATGTCACATGGGTTAAGGTCACATGGTGGCATAAGCACGCCCACGCCCAATGCCAATATAAGTCCGTGCCCACCGCTCTGTCGGCATTTCAGCGCCGGACCTCGCCGTGTCAACATCGAATGGATGAAGAAGCCCGCGAGTGTCACCCCGCGGCGGAAGACAGCGACGAGAAGCCCGGGGTGAGATGTGCGACCCCCACCCCGGCCGAAAACTTCGAAGCCCGCTGCCCTCCCACACAGGCACGGAGCTTCGTGGTGAAGGGGGGCGGCGGCGGAAGACGGCGACACAGCGACGAGAAGCCTTGGCCCCCGCGGAGGAGCCAGGCAGAAGCCGACGAGAAGCCCGGAGAGTGGCGCCCTCCGGCGGAAGACGGCGAAAGAAGCCCTGGCCTCGGGAGGAGCCAGGCAGAAGCGGAGAAGCCCGAGGTGGGGCGACACCCCCGTTGTTCTCCGCTGTTTTCGGCCGGCCCCCCCTGGATGGGAAAGAGCTTAATTTTGGGGTGGGGGCCTGGCCGAGCATGGCGGAGAGCATCGGTGGGTGTTTCCCCCCCTCGG
Organism: Rana kukunoris; assembly: GCA_029574335.1. Taxonomy (NCBI): domain Eukaryota; kingdom Metazoa; phylum Chordata; class Amphibia; order Anura; family Ranidae; genus Rana; species Rana kukunoris. The sequence goes on from CM056053.1 coordinate 305,143,458, forward strand.
CAGAAAACGGCTAGAAGACCGAGGAGTGGCGACGCCCCCGTTGTTCTCCGCCATGTTCCGCCGCCCCCCCCCCGGATTGGAAAAGAGCTTAATTTGGGGTGGGGGCCTGGCCGAACATGGCGGAGAGCATCGGTGGGTGTCTCTCTCCCCGGCGGAAGGCGGCGGCGAAGACCGGGGGGGGTAGGTGTACCCCCCCGGCGGAAGACAGCCATCAGCCCGCGGGAGGCAGGAGCCCCCGCGGGGAGGGGTTTCGCCCCCCGTTGTTCTCCGCTGTTTTTGGCCGCCCCCCCCAGATGGAAAAGAGCTTATTTTGGGGTGGGGGCCTGGCTGAACATGGCGGAGAGCATCGGTGGGTGTCGCCCCCCCTGGCACAAAACGGCGAAGCCCGGGGCCCAATGGGCTGGTGGTGGGGGGTCCCGGCAGAAGACCCCCAGAGCTGACTAATACATTTTTTTATTCTGTGTGGTTTATTTGTGTTTACACTTTTCCACCCGGTGAATGGGTAGGTGTACAATGTACCCCATACTCATTCACATAGGGTGGGGGGCCAGAATCTGGGGGCCCCCTTATTATAAGGGGCTCTCAGATTCTGATAAGCCCCCCGCCCGCATACCCCAACAACCAACGGCCAGGGTTGTCGGGAAGAGGCTCTTGTCCCTATCGACATGGGGACAAGAGTGCTTTGGGGTGGGGGGCATTGCCCCCCTCCCCCAAAGCACACACTCCCCCATGTCGAGGGCATGTGGTCTGGTACGGCTCAGGAGGGGGGGGGGGGCGCTCGCTCGTCCCCACCCCCATTCCTGTCCGGCCAGACTGCGTGCCTGGGAGAAGGGTTTGGTCTGGATCTGAGGGGGAATCCCACGCTGTTTTTGGCGTGGGTTTAACCCCTTATGTTCCAGATCAAATCTAAGAGCCTGGTGTGCACCTGGAGGGGGACCCCCACGCCATTTTTTTTTAATTTGGTGTGAAATTCCCCTTTATCCCGGTCCTGTCAGGGGGGGAATGCCTGCTCGTCTGTCCATACAATGTATGAACAGTGATCTGTCATTTCCCCTAGTCAGTCCCACCCCGTTTACAGTTAGAACACACCCAGGTAACATAATCAACCCCTTCCTCGCCCCTAGTGTTAACCCCTTCCCTGCCAGTGACATTTTTATAGTAAGCAATGCATTTGTATACCATTGCTCGCTAGAAAAATGCCAAAGCTCACAAAAATGTGTCCGCCACAATATCGCAGTAGCCAGAAAAATCAATGATCGCCACCATTACTAGTAAAACAAAAATATATTCCTAAAAAACCCATAAGCCCAACCCCTACTTATAACTTTTGCCCAAACCAATCAAACGCTTATTGCGATTTTTTGGAACCAAAAATATATCGAAGCTTACGTATCGGCCTAAACTGAGGGCAAAAAGTTTTGGAATATATTTTGGGGGAGATTTATTATAGCAAACAGTAAAAAAGTTGTCTTTTTATTTACAAAATTGTCGCTATATTTTTGGTTCAAGCAAAAATAAGAAAAAAAGCAAAGGTGATCAAATACCACCAAAAAAAATAAAAAAATAAAAAATGTTGTTGGGGAAAAAAGAGGACGCCAAATTTGTTTGGGGGCCACATCGCACAACCACGCAATTGTCAGTTAAAATGACGCAGTGTTGAAATGCAAAAACTGGCCCCGTCAGTGACCAGTAATATGGTCTGGGGCTCAAAAGGTGGTTACAAATTAAGAAAACACTAAAGTTAGCCCAATTTATGGCCATAATGTGAAAGATGATGTTACACCGAGTAAATAGATACCCAACATGTTACACTTTAATATTGCACACACTCATGGAATGGCGCCAAACTTCAGTACTTGAAAATTCCCATAGGCAACACTTTTTTATTTTATTTTCAGGTTACCAGTTTAGATTTCCAGAGGAGGTCTAGTGCTAAAAGTATTGCTCTCGCTCTAACGTACGCTATGATACCTCACATGTGGGGTTTGAACGGCGGTTAAATATGTGGGGGCGGGACTTACACATTTAAGGCCCGCCCACATATGGAAACATCCTTCAAACCACACATGTGAGGTATCATAGCGTGCGTAAGAGCGAGATGAATACTTTTAGCACTAGACCTCATCTGTAAATCTAAACTGGTAACCGGAAAAAAAATGCTGCGTGTTCGCTTCTGACTGCAAGCTACTAGGGACAGGGGCGTTAAAATTATTATTATTATTTTTTTTTTTCTTTTTTTTTTTAAGTGTATTTTTGTGCGTGAACTCGAGAGAGAGGAGCCGGACTGCAGGAGTTGGGAGTAGGCAGACCCTCCCCCCAGAGGCAATCGCCATCCTTCTCCATGCCCCTGGTGGCAATGGCAGGTGTGAAGGGGGGCCTCCCACTCACCCCGCCCTACCTGCTCCTCTTGGGAGCCCAACTGGGGCCCAACGGGACCCCAATGGGGAAGAGGGACTCCCCCTATGAGGGAGTGAGGGGGCCTAGCCCACCAGCCAGCCCCGTAGGTCCTTCGCCTCTCTTTATTTTAAGAGACCGCATGGCCAAAGTGCATGTGTTTTTAAACCAATTTCGTGTGCGTGCAAGTGTGGTGGTTTTTGTGTGGGGGGGGGGTGGGCGTACTAAGCACAGGCGTACCTTGCATAGCACACCCACCGGGAGCCGGGCTGAGACCACCAAACTCAATTCACATGTAGCCGAGACCGGGATCCGAACCCTTGGCTGCAGAGGTGAATGGCTTGTCAGCGCAGTGCCAATCACGTTGAGCCACCACAGCTCCCTTATTTTTATTATTTATGTTTGTTACGTAAAAATTCTATAAGACCTCCCCTTCAGGTTGTAAAGCATCAGTTCAGGGGGACCAAAAAAAAATAAAACACCTCTAATGCTTTCATCCGCCATTGCAGATTTGATTCTGGTAATGCATTTCGAGTGAACTGGGCATGCTCGAACACTTAGAAAAATAAGCTGGATGTTTGAGCCTGAAAATGACATGCATCTTTCTGAGCATGCTCAGAAAGCTGTTTTTTTGGCTTAGTAATTTAAGGACATCCTTAACAGGTGTAAGCAGTTACAAGTGCACACAAACTAGTAGCTGACATTTCTTCATGTGTTTCCAATTGGTTCATTAGCACACATGTTATAAAAAGCGTGGATACTGCACGTGTCAGCTGCCCTCAGAGGGGGCAGATTTGCTGGCTGGAAGTAATGACGGAGCGAAACAGAGATGTTTTGGAGCAAGTTTTGTTTTTTTTATGTTTTGTCTGCTGCATAATTTTGCTAAATGTTTCTCAAGATGTTAATGACTAATGTTTTAATCCTGTGGGTATATCCTGTTATTTCAAAAGCATGATTTATTTTCCAATGACTGTGAAATAAACGTTGGTCTTTTTTGTTTTTAGGTTTTTTTATATTTTTTTGGTGTGTTTATTTGTAATTTTTTGTTTTGCTTTCCTTGTTTTGTGGACCAATAAAATTACTTTCAAATTTTGAAGTTTGTTTTGTGATATTTTTTTCATGCTATGGATTTCAACCACTGCAGCTGAAATAGTTTGGGCCTAAACCATCAAGTGTGATTTGTCTCTAAGCTCTTTCCTGGTGTGTATGCATGAAATGTTTAGTCACCAGAAAAGGAAGGACAAAGCGGTAAGTATTGTTTCCTAGAATTGATGTCCAGACTGACTTTTTAAAGCACATGTGCAAGATGTAGGAAAACCTGCAAACAGGGCCTGTTTGGAGGGGGGGGGTGTTGTATTGGTGGACAGGCTTGAAGTGCTGATTTACAGTGCTGTGCTTGAAACTAGCACAAGACAATCCTATTCTAATTGTGGGTTGTTTGAGGGAAGCCAAGTGAGTGTTTGAACCCCTGCTAGTGTTTTTAGGTTGGGCTTTGTGTCCCTTTTCTTATAATTGGCTTCACTTCCTGTCACACAGCTGAACAGGAAGTGAGGTTAAAACCCTACCAATGGTCTTTTCTTCGGGACACAGGTCAATCTAACTAGTGTCCCCATTAAGCAAATTGCACTGCAGTGTACACCCCAAATGATTAGTTACTTTGGGGTTTAGTAAAGGCAAAGCCGCTCTGCAGTAGAAGCGTAGTCAATGAAAATCAGAAGGGAAGCACTGATGGTTTTAACTTCCAATCCCGTCAAGTTTTTATTTTTCTTCCTTGCTTGTCCACTTGTAGTGCAAAGTCGATTTGCCTTTAGTAAATGGAACCCAAAGTCCAAGATCTATACTAATTTGGGGTGTACACAGCAAAATGCAATTTCCAAAATGGGAAACTATTTAGATTGATCTGTGTCCCCAACAAAACATTACTCAGGTTTTTCCCTCACTTCCTGTTTGGCTATGTGGCAGGAAGTGAATGAATTAAGTAGAAAGTGACAACATTTGTGAGGTGTCTTTACCCTATCAGGGGTGCAGGCATCCCCAAAACAAACAAGAAAATTGTTGATTTAACATTGGGTGGTGTTTGTGGGGGTCCCTAACACACATTCATACATATTAGCAATGCTGGATCCTGGCCTATTGGCATGGTTATATTTTCTTAAGCCTCTCAATAAAATGATCTGAAATTTGGGGTTAAACTGGAACTATAATCATCACTTTTATTTTTTTGTTTTCTTTCATTTTGGATAGAGTTGGGGGGGGGTTAGAAGCTCTGTCAGTTTATTTTGTATTATCCCTGTCCGTTTGAGGAGATTGGCCTTCACTTCCTGCCCCATAGCCAAACAGGAAGTGATCAAAAAACTAGGCAAATTAAGGGACTCCTGTGCCCCCCCCCTACAGAACTTGTGTGTGTCCCCTGAAAATTCCTTGGTGGGTCATAAAAAAACAGGGTGTGGCCTTGACAGGAAGGGTGGGTCATTTTTCTATTAGGGGGTGCCAAAATTTGGTCAGGCCTAGGGCAGCACAAAACCTAAATATCCTACTGCATATTAGGGCTTATTTAGACAGGATCCAATTTACAGCATGTTTTTAGATTGTGGGAGGAAACCCGCACAGGGAGAACATGCAAACTCCAGGCAGATAGTGTCACGGGCGGGATTCGAACCAGCAACCCTTTTGCTGCTAGGTGAACATGCTACACACTACACCACTGTGCTGAATGAACATGATTGCAGCTGAAAGCATGAGATGATTTTTTTTATTTTTTTTCCAATTCCATGCTTTCCAGCCTGGAGGACAGATGTGGGGTCTAATTGACCCCGCCTCTCTCTATAAAGAGGACCTGTCACACACTAGTCCTATTACAAGGGATGTTTACATTCCTTGTAATAGGAAGAAAAGTGAAAAATAATACAAAAAAAGGGACAAACAAGTGCAAAAATGAAAATATTAAGTAAAAAAAAAAAAAAGGAATTTAAATGCTCCTGTCCCTAGTAGCTCGCACTCAGAAGCGAACACGCATGCAAGTCCCACCCACATATGTAAACATCCTTCAAACCCCACATGTGAGGTATCATAGCGTGCGTTAGAGTGAGAGCAATAATTTTAGCACTAGACCTCAAAAGTGGTAACCTGAGGTCTGAAGTGGTAATGAATTGTCAGCTCCTGGCAATTGCAGGAGAATTCATTCATAAAAAACACCAAAAAAAAAAGCGTGGGGGTCCCCCCAAATTCAATAACCAGACCCTTTAGGTCTGGTATGGATATTAAGGGGAACCCCGCCGTCAATTTTCAAAAAAAAATGACGTGGGGTTCCCCCAAATATCCATAACCAGACCCTTCAGGTCTGGTGTGGAATTTAAGGGGAACTCCACCCCAAATAAAAAAAAATGGCGTGGAGTCCCCCCTAAAATCCACACCAGACCCCTTATCCGAGCGCGTTGACCTGGCCAGCCGCAGAAAAGAGGGGGGGACAGAGCGCGGCCCCCCCATCTCATGAACTGCACCAGGCCACATGCCCTTAACATTGGGAGGGTGTTTTGGGGTACCCCCCAAAACACCTTGTCCCCATGTTGATGAGGACAAGGGTCTCTTCCCTACAACCCTTGCCCGGTGGTTGTGGGGGTCTGCGGGCAGGAGGCTTATCGAAATCTGGAAGACCCCTTTAACAAAGGGGCCTCCCAGATCCCGCCCCCCCCCTGTGTGAAATGGTAATGGGGTACCTTGTACCTCTACCATTTCACCAAAAAAAAAATGTAAAGGGTTAAAAACGACAAGAGCCGGTTTTTGACAAGTCCTTTATTATCTTCTTTCTTCTTCTTTTCTTCTTTCCTTTGGGTTTCTTCTTCCTCCTCCTTCTTCTTCCTCTGCTTCTGTCTTGGGTCTTCTATTCCCGCATCTTGCCCGGCGTGTTCTTCCATCTTCTTCTCCTCCCGCTGTCCTTCTCGTCCGCATCTTCTTCTTCCTGTTCTTCTTCGCCAGAGCCGCCGCTTCCAATTGAAATCCCCGCTGTCTGCCGGACCACGCCCCCCTCTGACGCCACAGGCAAGCTCTTAGGAGTGTGCTGCAAGTGCGTCAGAGGGGGGCGTGGTCACATGTCAGAGGGCGGGCAATTCAATTGGAAGCTTGTGCGCGGCTTCTTCTTTGCCAGAGTCGCCGCTTCCAATTGAATTGCCCGCTTTCTGGAACATGGCACCACACCCCCTCTGACGCACATGCAGCACACGGGGACTTTCCTAGGAGCTTGCCCGTGGTGTCAGAGGGGGGGGCGTGGTCACGCAGACAGCGGGGATTTCAATTGGAAGCGGCGGCTCCGGCGAAGAAGAACAAGAAGAAGATGCGGACGAGAAGGACAGCGGAAGGAGAAGAAGATGGAAGAACATTCCGGGCAAGATGCGGGAATAGAAGACCCAAGACAGAAGCAGAGGAAGAAGAAGAAGATGGAGGAAGAAACCCGAAGGAAAGAAGAAAAGAAGAAGAAAGAAGATAATAAAGGACTTGTCAAAAACCGGCTCTTGTCGTTTTTTAACTTGACACTTTTTTTTTTGGTGAAATGGTAGGGGTACAATATACCCCATTACCATTTCACACAGGGGGGATCTGGGGGGCCCCTTTGTTAAAGGGGTCTTCCAGATTTCGATAAGCCTCCTGCCCGCAGACCCCCACAACCACCGGGCAAGGGTTGTGGGGAAGAGACCCTTGTCCTCATCAACATGGGGACAAGGTGTTTTGGGGGGCACCCCAAAACACCCTCCCAATGTTGAGGGCATGTGGCCTGGTGCGGTTCAGGAGAGGGGGGGCCGCGCTCTGTCCCCCCCTCTTTTCTGCGGCCGGCCAGGTCAACGTGCTCGGATAAGGGGTCTGGTGTGGATTTTAGGGGGGACTCCACGCCATTTTTTTTTTAATTTGGGGTGGAGTTCCCCTTAAATTCCACACCAGACCTGAAGGGTCTGGTTATGGATATTTGGGGGGAACCCCACGTCATTTTTTTTTAAATTGACGGCGGGGTTCCCCTTAATATCCATACCAGACCTAAAGGGTCTGGTTATTGAATTTGGGGGGACCCCCACGCTTTTTTTTTCGTTTTTTTTATGAATGAATTCTCCTGCAATTGCCGGGAGCCGACAATTCATTATAGCCGCGAGTCAGTTTTAAACGGCTTTTTTGCTTTGGAAAATGTCATTTTGTGCAGAGACAGTTCTAACCACGGGAAACATGTGCTTTTTCACATGCTGACATTAGAGCCCCCCATGCTACGAAATTTAAAGAAAAATTACACTTTTATCATTATTAAAATCACTGCTCCCGAAAAAACGGCCGTTTAAAAAAATAAAAAAAGCATTGGTACATGTCCCCTGGGGCAGGACTGAGGTCCCCAAACACTTTTTAAGACAAAACTGGCAGATTAGCCTTTAAAATTCACAATTAAGATTTCCCCCATAGACTTATACAGGGAGTTCGGCGGCGGCTTTACTAATCAATTGCATCGCGCTGCTGCTGCGGCCGGTTCATGCGCCTAATTAAGGCTTCATCCAGCGCACCTATTAAGGCATGTACCAGCGCAGCGCAGTGCCAATAGTAAATCAGCCCCATTGTGTTACTCCTCCCAAGTGTGGCAATACCACATGTGTGAGACTTTTTCACATTTTAGACAGAATATATACTGGACATTGTATCTTGTGTATCGCACAAATCAACCAATTGTATCAAAACTAATATAGTGGTGTCTCGCAAGAAGTCAGTAGTAGGTGTAGTCAGTCACATGTTTAGATGGGTCAGTTTAGGTGGCAGGCAGAGACATGGACAGTTAACAAGGAAAGAATTGGTCCAGGTAACAGGCAGAAATGTGGTCTATTAACAGGCCAGGGCTAGTGCAGGCAACAGTCAGCGACACCAACTGTGGTTGCACTATCAAGGCTCATTCACACGTGAGGTTGGGGGGTAGTATAAACTCTCAGTTGAGCTGTAGTTGTACTGTCCCTCAACCACTACCCCCTTTAGCTGCAGAGGCATTGACTGGGGGAGTACACATGCTGCAGCTGTGATTTTTGCCTTGCAGCTGTGACAAAAGTTGTACTCCCTGTATGCCCACCAATCATGACCCATTTGACTGAATGAGGGTGCTTGTGTGGGGTTTAGGGGGTTAAAGCAGGTGGTCAGGAGGTGATACAATGCATCTTCAGTGCTTGTCAAATGTTATCTGAAGAGCAATTCAAACAGGTGGCTTGTCAAAGAGCATTGTACAATGTGAATACCCATGAATAAGTTACATGACGAGTGACGCAACGGGTGGGGGAGGAGCATACAGTGACGGGACCTTCGGATCTTCCGAATGAGGAGTCCAACATACTGAGCGGCAAACACAGATTACATAGCCTTAAGGATTCGTGAGTGCATTCACTGCATCTGTAGTATACACCTTGTCCATGCAATATTGTACTATGTCTTCTCTCTTTCTTTCCCCTGCATATATACTGGGAAACATCTGAGTGCTGGTGGAATCTGCATCGTGACCTGTCTCATGTGAGCGGTGTAAGTGATACACTGGTATTTCCCCATATGAAACACTCGAGCGCTGCTGGAGCCTTTGTTTTGTAATCTGACCCATGATCTCAATGATAGCGGTGTGAGCGTGGCAGTGACAAGTACTGTGGTTTAGCACTTTACATTGGGACTTTGTTCATGATTTTGCATTGCATTTTTTGCTGTTTTACTGTATTGGTATCACACATCAGTTGATTTTAGCGCAATTCACTATTATTTCTTATTTACATGTGAATACATTTTTACAGTGGCATGATTGCTGTGGCAGGGATCAGGGTCATTGTAACTGGAGTGGCAGTGATTAAGGATAATAGGGATGGTGTGGTGGTGATTAGGTACACTGGGATTGGTGTGGTGGTGATCAGGTCACTGGGACTGGTGCAGCTAGGAACAGGGGCACTGGGACTGGTGTGGCAGTGATCGGGGACACTGTAATTGATGTGGCAGTGATTAGGGACAATATGACTGGTGTAGTGGTGATCAAGGACACTAACTGGTGAAGATATGTAAACAAAATATCTTTCTTACCATTTTTTTTTTTACATACTGTCAGCAAAGCAGTGGCACCATAGTGAAACTGTATTACTCTGGGGGTTGATCAAGGATTTTTTACACTTTGATTGCCTATTACAGTGATGATCACTTCAGCTTCAGGCCTTTTTATTTATTTTTTACACTTTCGTTTACAATCAGATTTTTTTGCTAGAAAATTAGTTAGAGCCCCCAAACAGTACATATATTTTTTTTAAAACCAGAGGCCCCAGAGACTACATTGGTGGGTGTTTTCCTTTTTTTTTTAGGTCACATGGTATTTGTTCATTGGTTTTTCAAACACAATTTTTTAATGCAAAAAAAACAAGACATCACCTATTTTTTTTGGAAGAGATGGAAGATGATGTTTCATTAAGTAAACAGATACCAAACATGTCACACACTAAAAATGCGCACTATAAGACCCTAAATTCCTACCGTAATGCGGCTTTGTTTGGCTGTCCAGCCAGGTTGGATGGGAGGGCCCAAGAAGGCTGCAGAAGGGATGTCTTTACCTCCCACTGTTTGTAATAGCAATTGAGCGACTGCAAGCATCATCCCATTATAACTACTGACAGTCCAGCAACATACGAGTACGTCACTGGTCATTAAATGGATAAAGAGTAAAACTGTTCAAAAGTTTCAGTCATGATAACTTTCTTTATTACTCTGATGCTGTGAATGGTTACAACTATCACATAGTGCAGGGCTTCTGAGATTGGCCCTGGTACCGTGTAATCACTGTGACCAATCACAGAGATTAAACAGTAAACAAGGTGTTGTGAATATGAGCCTTGTTTACTACTGTAAGTGTGATCGCTGTGATTGGTCACAATCTAGAGAATGTGCATTAGCAGCCAATGTGGTACGTCAACCTACATTGGCACTGCTCCTGTCCAGCCGTATCTGTATATTGGCTGGACAGCAGGTGATTAAATAACATTCTTAATGCTATAGAGATATATTTAGGCTATATATAGTATTACAGAACATTACAATTCTGCAGGGCAGCATCAGCAACACCATATTCTACCATCACATAAATTGCATGTGTAATAATTTTGTTTACTGATAAACTATTCCTTGACTTATATACAGCAGCAACAACCCAATACAATTGATTTCCACTAAAAAGTAATTATTGGGTAGTTTTTTCAAGGACAATAGATTTTTTTTTTTTTTTAATGTGGTAGTAATAGGTCTGAATTGAGCAGTGGAAATCCCACTTACAATAGATTTAAAATATATTGTCAGGTATTTATTTGGGAAAATAAAGCTAAAGCCAACTTCATACAAATTGACAAACAGTGGCAAAACAAGTTTTATAGCATAGTTTGTAAAATTATTTTCAGTACCACATTGTATTGTTTTTATGGCACCCTTTGATAAGTGACATGGGATCACCTGAGGCACAATTCCTAAAAACCAGCTGGTTTTCAACAGAGCTCCTAATGGTGGAGATGCATTTTACCATACGATATTCTAGTACCAGGTTGCGTCAATTAGGATCTACCCACCAAGGGGTGAACAACAACATGAAGGCTACTGTGGGGAGAAAGTACACAAAATGTTTGTAAAAGAGTAGTCAGATCCTGGCAGGGGTCTTAGGCAGGTGGCAGGAAAGAGAGAGGTTGGGCCCAGGCAATGGTCTTGGCCAAGTAGCAGGCAAGAGAGTGGCCAGGTTACATTAGAGGTCCTGGGCAGGTGGCAAGCAGGAAAGTCAGTCAGATTGGCAACAAAACAAGCCATTAGAAATATAACTATTTGCGCAAAGCAGGGTAGCTGGCAAAAACACATAGAACCAGCCCCTTCCAGGGCTGATGCTTAAATATTAAATACTCCTCTAGACATGCCAGGATCAGGCAGGGATCCTATTTGTCACCATTGGAAATACTGACAATGATACTGCGAGTGCTATTTGAAATATTCGGAATGATAATAGAAATCCTAGCGGGGATTTTGCTAGCAGCACTGGAAATACTGGCAAAGATTCTGTAAGTGGCAATGGAAGTAATGTCAAGGATATTAAAAGTGCCAGCAGGGGTCAGCAAGCAGCATTAGAAGCTCTGGCAGGGTTTCTGTAAATAAAAGCCCTAATGCCGCGTACACACGATCATTTTTTGTGATGAAAAACAACGATGTTTTCAAAAACGTCATTTAAAATCACCGTGTGTGGGCAAAACTTTGTTTTATGTCTTCAAAAAAACGACCAAAAAAAAATTCGAACATGCTTGAATTTTTTGTGTCGTTTTTCAAAACGTAGTTTTTTGTGTCATAAAAAGTGATGGTGTGTGGGCAAAACGATGTTGAAAACAACGTTTTTAAAGCCGCGCATGCTCAGAGGCAAGTTATGAGACGGAGCTTCAATGGAACAGAGTGCCGTCGAACATGGTGTACGTCACCACGCTTTGCTAGAGCATTTTGGAAAAACGATGGTGTGTATGCAACGTCGTTTTGGAAAATGAAGTTTGAAAAACGTTGTTTTGTTTCATCACTTGAAACGTCGTTTTTTTTCATCACAAAAAGTGATCGTGTGTACGCGGCATTAGTATTCCTGACAGGGGCTATCATATTCCTTGCAGGGGTTCTGAAAGTAGATATTTTGGAAGTTTTGGAAGTTCTAGCAGAAGCTGGGAATAAAAAAAGCAGGGAATAAAAAAACAAAAAAACAAGATTGCCTGTCAGTGTTTGGAGCTTCCTTTCCTGAATGACAAAGCCAATCAGTGGGTGCCAGTGATCGATCATTGGCAAGCACCTGCTATCGGCACAGACAGGGCGGCATTCACGTGTGTGAGCCCCCTCTACCTGGAAAGTGCAGATCACGTACCAGATACATGATTCAGCACAGAGCGGCCAACCTGCTGTAGCATAGTTGTTAACATAGTTTCTTTCTTTGGTTGTATTGAACAGATGTAGTTGTTATTAGTTCAATGATGGTAGCTGTAAATAGATCAAAGTCTCTGTTGTGGGGGCTTGCAAAATGACAAAATAGACTATAATTCTGGTGGCTAATCTTGACTTTTTTGGAAATGTTTTTTTAACCTGTTCCTAAGGCTCTGTTTCCATGTTTCCACTACTGCAAGTTATTGTGCGACTTGATACATGTGAAGTCGCATGACAAGTCAAAACCCATGTATTTCAATGGTCCTCGTTCTAATTGGTGCAAATCAAGTTGCAGCGACTCCAAAAAAGGTTCTTGCACTAATTTGTTTCGACTTTGGTGCGACTTGTTCTCACATAGTTTTTACCGGTCACATGACATTGCATTAAAAATTGAATTGCAAAGTTGCATTGTAAATTTCGCAACTTTAGGTTGCAATAGTGGAAACAGAGCTGTATTTGTCAAACAGATTGATTTCTTTGCATGAGGAAGTATGCGAAAGTGTTTGTCACAGTTTCACACACACAGCTAATGTTTAAATTAAAGTCTACAGGCTTAGACTTTAACTTACATTTTGTAAATGGTAAGGATGAGATGAACACCCCCCCCCCCCCAGTTCGGTTCACACCAGAACATGCGAACAGGCAAAAAGTTTGTGCAAACATGTGGACACTGTTAAAGTCTATGGGATACGAACATGAAAAATCAAAAGTGCTAATTTTAAAGGCAAGTTATGGCCATAAAAAGTATTTGGGGACCTGGGTCCTGCCCCAGGGGACATGAATCAATGCAATTTTTTTTTATTTTTTAAAACAACTGTTTTTTCAGGAGCAGTGATTTTAAGAATGCTTAAAGTGAAACAATAAAAATGAAATATTCCTTTAAATATCATGCCTGAGGGGGCTGCTTGTAAAGTAATGCATCTGTCTGATGTGTTGTACAGCCCTGCAGCAAAATTAAATTTCTAAATGAAAATGTTTTATTTATTCTTGCCCACGGCTGTAATGTATTAGATAAAAATCAAGGAAAAAAACAGCTTTGGCTTCCCCTCCAGTCCATACCAGGCCTTTTGGGTCTCATCCCCACAACCCTTGTCCATGGTTGTGGGGCTCTGCGGGTGGGGGGCTTACAGGAATCTGGAAGCCCCTTTTAACTATGTGAATGTGTATCAGGTACATTGTACCCCTACCCATTCACCCAAAAAAATGTTAAAAAGTAAAAAACACAAAAGACAGTTTTTGACAATTCCTTTATTAAAAAAGAAATGCCCATCCTTCTTCAATCACTGCGTTGACATTCCTGGAAAATATAAAAAAAAAAAGATGGGTCTGCTTAGATGGAAGGCGTCCCACTGACTGCTGTCTTTTTGCTGTGATAGCTGTTATAAAGGCAATGGCAGGGCCAGCCGCTGATGTAACAGGAACAGGAAGATGTGGCAACACATCAGAAGGGGCGGGGTAACTCGGTTATGTCACCGGTTGGTCCCATCCTTGCCTATATAGCAGCTGTCACTGCAAAAAGGCAGCAGTCACCAGGACACTTCCCATCGAGGCAGAGCTTTTTTTTTCAATTTTTTGGGTCCATCTGCGCTGTGATTGAAGGATGGACATCGCGGGACACTTTATTTATTTTCTTATAGTCAAAAACTGTCTTTGTTGTTTTTACTTTTTGACACTTTTTTGGTGAATGGGTACATGTTGGGGGGGCGAGATCTGGGAGCCCCCCTTGTTAAAAGGGCTTCCAGCTTCTGATAAACCCGCAGACCTCCACAACCACTGGGCAAGGGTTGTGGGGATGAGGCCCTTATCCCCATTAATATGGGGACAAGGTGCTTTGGGAGGACCCCAAATCACCCTCCCCATGTTGAGGGTAAGCAGCCTGGTACGGTTCAGGAGGAGGGAGGTGCCTGCCTACCCCCCCCCATCCTGATCTACCTGGTTACATGCTCGAATAAGGGTATAGTATTGATTTTAGGGGGGCACCACGCCATTTAAAAAAAAATTGGTGCGGGTTTCACTTAAAATCCATACCAGACATAAAGGGCCTGGTACGCATTTTGGGTGGATTCCCATGCCATTTTTTTTTATTTGGAGTGGGGTTCCCCTTAACCACTTAAATACACGATGTTATAAATACTACACTGCCTGAATATAGAGCCTACACTGACTATCTAGTGGATGGAAAGAAAACTGGCTAAAATAACATATTCAAAGTGTAGTGATTAATGATTTATACTAAAATGGTCTAAGGTTATTAGTGGTGTACCCCAAGGCTCATTGTCGGTACCCCTACATTTTAACATAGTCCTAAATCACAAAGCTTGAGCTCATGTCATGCATTATTTACACTTGAATTCATTTTAGGTATTTAAGGCAGTAGCAGTGTGCTGGAAATATAAATTACCGTATTTATCAGGGTATACCGCGCGCCGGCGTATAGTGCACACCCCAAGTTTAGCCAGGTAGTTTAAGGAAAAAAAAGGTAGTTTAAGGAAAAAAAAAAAACGTACCTTTTGGATGCTCGTCCGGCGTCCTTCTGCGGTCTTGCGCGGGGTCCTTCTAGCCTTGTGGGTGACCGGGTGTCCATTCACACCTTTCCCGGGGGTCGCAGCAGTGTTTGGATTTGGCGCCTCGCTGTGCAGAGCCAGATTTCCTGTTTGTTTGGCTCTGTTCGGCTCCTCTCGACTCCTCTTTTCCTGTTTGTTTGGCTTATTTCGACCATGCTCGGCTTCTCTCGCGTGGCTGCGGGCGAGCCAAGCATAGCCGAGCGTAGCTGAGTGGAGCCGAGCGTGGCCAAGCAGAGCCGAGCCTAGCCGAGTGCGCAGTACACTCAGCTCGGCTCTAGGCACCGGTGGTTAGAGACAGCGGGGATCGGCGTATAACGCGCACCCACAATTTCCCCCTGATTTTAAGGGGAAAAACGTGCGCATTATACGCCGATAAATCCTTCAATTTTGATTTTCAATGTCCTTATTCCTTCTGAGAAATGCTAACTTCCTGTTCTTCTGTCTGTAACTCACCTAATGCAAGGCATTCTTCCTGGTGTGGAGAAAAAGCCTCTTGAGGGGGGAGGGGGCGAGCAGGAGTGAGTTACAGACAGAAGAACAGGAAGTGAGCATTTCTCAGAAGAAATGAGGACATTTAAAAGCAAAATGGAAGGATGAGGTAAGTGAAGGAGGACTGCACTAAGGTAAAGGAAGCTATTTAGGGAAAAAACATTTTTCCTTTACAACCACTTTAACTGTAAGTGTAGGATTCTGAATGTGGACGTTTTGTCTTTTTTCAACCTGACTAACTATGTATCTATGTAAAAATGTAAAAGATTCTGCACACATATTGAAATTTACATGGTGATCACAAAAATGACATATTCAGAAGATCAGTCTACCTTGATCTTAATGGCCCATGGCATTCCATTGTTGTTTGACATTACTACTTTGTCTGAAACTGTGTTGCAGCAGAGGCATTTGGTGTGGTTACATTGCTTTTTTTCTGAGACAGAAGACATCCAATTTGTATAGATTTGATGCACAGTATGCACTCCTTTAGGCACGGGATGCATAGTATGGACTTGTTTAGATGGATATCAAAGGGAGAGAGTGGGAGATTTAGGCTACAAATAAAAATTCTAGTGTTTTTTTTGGACAGAAGAAATTAATATTGTACAGTACACATTTGAAGCCGTTTTTAAAGTGGCTGTAAAGACAGAACGTTTTATTTTAACCTTAAGGCATTCTCTGCATTAAGGTAAAAAAAAATGTCTGTGTTCAGTTTCCTTTTAACCCTCCTTAGCCCAATTTCAATCCACTGCTGTGCCCAAGAATAGCGTCTCTCTTCTCTCTCCTCAATGTAAATGGAGGCAGCAGTGGGAACTTGCTACTGTCAATCAAACCCTGTAAGTCAAAAGCAGGAGATGGGACCACGCTGCCCTGTGTGTGTCATTGGACACACAGAGCTCAGATCGGGGTCGAGACACACATAGAAAATGGATGCCATAAAAAAAGACACAAGCAAAAAAAGAGTAGTTCATCGAGTCTGACTGTTTTTTTTTTTGTTTGTTTGTTTTTTCAGTAACTTTTTATAGATCTATGTTTGTGCCAAGCATGTTTGAAAAAGAGGCTGAAGAATAACACTGTCTTCCTTTGTGGTGTTATCACATGGACACCCTGCCCGTTGAAAGACTTATGCATGGTAGACTTATGAACAATGATGTTTGCCAATTCCAGTAATGTCTTCAAGCTTTTAGCTATTACCTATGGTTTCTTCTTTACATCATTGAAGTTTCTGCATTGTGCATTTGAAGTTATCTTTGTTGGGCACCCACTTCTAGGAACAGTAGCCACATTATTAAATGTATAGACAACTGTTGACTGATGAATGCCTAAACACTTTGATATTGCTTTGTATTTCTGCATCCCTTATTAGCCTTATGCAGATCAACTACTCTTGATGGTATGTCTTCAGAGAGGTAATTTTTGTGAGGCATGGTTCACATCAGCTGATGCTTCTTATGAACAGCAATCTTAAAATGCATTTTCAAAGGGTCTCTTTTATTAATCAGAGTAGCTCTAAACCACACCTCCAAGCTATTTGAATTAGTTGAACTCCAGCTGTGCAATTTACTGACACTAATTAGCTGTCATTGAAGTAATTAATCTATTGGTTTTCCTCTGCCACTGGGAATGTTTAATGGATTTGTTCAATAAAGACATGATAAATTACAATGTGTTTGTCTAATATTGTGACTTAAATGAAGATCAGATCATATTCTATAACAAATGACTGCCGAAAACCAATTAATTCCAATCGGTTCATAAAAGTTATTAGGGATAGTCCCCCACAATCAGGGACACTTAAGAGCTATGTAAATATAGCAATCAGTGGATGGTGGGATGTGGTCCTTTGCTGCACCTATTATATAATTATTTTGTAAAACAGAACAATCTTCTGCGTTGCTAATGTAGCGCCTGGTTACTTCCAAGTACCGTTGCTATTAAAATTTAGAGGACGATCAGAGTACTAATGACTCTGATCCAAATTACAATGTTCAAATAAGGTCTCTGTTTCAGCTTGGCTGTGCTGTGGGCTCATCCTGTTGTTACTGGGTGCTATCCCACCCCAGGGTGACAGGTGGCAGCAGCAGAGTCGAGACTTAGGTAGTCTTTTTCAGCAGGAGGGAGTGTACTCGCTGGGCATGCTGGGAGAGGGTACTTATGGAACAGACGCCATTGAATCTGGGGTTCTTCTTCCACTGTTGCACCCACCTTTAGGCTGACCACATCACGGCCTACCTGGCCGGGGCGTGCATGCCACGCAGTGTTCCTGGTTCCGGGACCATGTTGGTCTGGAACATTTGAGCAATGCCGTGCACCCAGTGATCGACAGGGTTCCCACTTTTGAAGATCCCAAGCGGTAAAGCTGTTCGGTGGGGAGTCTGCCTGAGGAGCGCCATTGAGAGGCTGGTGGTCAAAAATGGATTTCAACAAACTACTGGGGATCAAGGTTGCCTGGACTTTCGCAACATAATCGGCTGATTCTCTCCCCTCTTCTCGTCCCACGGCGGAGGGAGATTGCAAGGACACCCCGGGGCATGTCTGCACGGCATCAGATCCCGCCGGTACCGCGCCGTCTAACGGATTACTATCCCCCAGCTACGGGGATGCAGGCAGACCAAGATGGCGCCGGCTCTAATCTCGGACGGCACGCGACTACAAGCAGCCCAGCCACCACCTGTAGTCCTTCGTCCCAAGCATCACAGAGCCTGCCTGACAATAGCGTCAGTGACACCATGGACACTCTGCCTCCAACGGACCAAGCTGGGGAAGCCCATCACGCAGATAGAGGTAAGAGGCTGGCTACTTCCCCTATCTCCTCACCTGACAAGCAGCCTTTGGCCAAAAAGCAGACATGGTCTGCAATTGTGGCTGGAACAAACACCACTCAGCAGTCTCCCTCCCTAGCTGCCATTCCAGTCACAGAGAACGCTGTCACAGAAATCATGCTTAAATCCATGCTTCTCACTCTACAACAGGATTTACATAGAGAATTGCAATTCTCTATGTCCCAAATGTATGATAAGATTGAATGCTTAGAGGAAAGGGCGGAAGTCTTGGAAGAAAACCTACAAGATTTTTCTAAAGCCCATAATGAAGTCCTAGATGTGCAGGAACATCATACGGATGAAATCCGTCGTATTAAAATAAAGTTGGCAGATTTGGAAGATCGCGCCAGACGCAATAACATTAAGTTCAGGGGTATCCCAGAATCGATTAAGCCTAACGAGCTCACCCCCTACCTGCAACAGCTTATTACTTCTTTACTTCCTCGCATTAATGTCCGTGAGGCCCTTATAGACCGCGCACATAGAATTGCGAAACCTGCACACCTCCCAGATGATGTTCCTAGGGATGTCTTGGCTCGGATTCACTACTTCCATGTTAAGGAACAAACCCTTTACGCTGCTAGATCTTCAAAACCTCTACCCGCACCCTACTCCAACATCAAGCTGTTCACTGACCTCTCTCCTGCTACTATGGAAATGCGCAGAGCTTTCGCCCCAATCACATCTATTCTACAGCAGAAGAAAATAACCTATAAATGGGGATTCCCAACTAAACTACTGGTAACTCATCAGCAGCAGTTGGTTCCTATTCTCACCCCGAAAGATGGCTACAAAAAACTGACGAATTGGGGCCTACTACCTCTCCCGCCTCACGATACCGGGCAAAGCAGCCCTACTCGCAACTCTCCGCCAGCCCAGAAACGGTTGTCAAATAATCTTGAGAAACAGTGAGATTGGGTCAGCCCTTAATTTTTCTCTACTATAGTCCGGCCTGGAACATTCTCGCTCTTATTTTTCTCCCACCCCCCAGGTTAAAGTGTGCTAGGCACACAGGTTTGTTCTATTTGTTGCTCATTACTGTTTTACTTTAGCACCGCATATCTCTTATTTTTGCTGAAATTTTGCCTTAGTTCTTTGATAAGTGTATTGTGCACCTCATATAAGTAGTTCTCTAATATTGCTAAATTTTAAATCTTATTATTAGATTTTTTTTTTTTTTTATTTGTTTTGACCGTGGTGAGTGGATATAGTCTCTCTCTCCTCTGTTGCATTGCCCGAGTCGTTTAGCACCATGGCCCTCACGATCACTTCTCTAAATGTCAAAGGCCTGAACTCGTCCTTTAAACGTAACCTTCTATGGAAAGAGGCTTTGTCACAACATGCGCAGGTTCTTTGTGTGCAGGAGACTCACTTCCCCAAACAGAAACAACCTGTCTGTAAACATAGAAAATTCCCACATTGTTTTTTTGCTAACGCCCAGGAAAAGAAAAGGGGAGTGATGATTGCTATAAGCTCAGCGGTTCACTTTTCCTTGCATCACAGCGAAGCGGATCAGGGTGGTAGATACCTGATTCTCTCAGCGATAATTGATGACCGCCCAATTACCATTGTCAATGTATATGCCCCAAACACCGGACAAAAAAAATTCTATGCGGCCCTCTTCGCTAAATTGGCTCCCTATAGATCCTCCCCCCTATTGTTATGTGGAGACTTCAATGAAGTTGTTGATTCTACTCTTGACACCTCTAATCCCTCAAGATCTAGGCCCTCTGCACTGTCTGCCCTACTCCAAAGAGAAGATCTTTATGACTCGTGGCGGTGCCTGCATGGCACAGAGAGAGACTATACCTTCTTCTCCCCCCCTCATCAGTCTTATTCTCGGATTGATTTATTCATTTCTGACAAGCATCTACTTCAAAACATTATTCATTCTCACATTGGCACGATATCATGGTCTGACCATGCGCCTATTACGATTAAGCTGACATCCCTTTCCCAATCTCCTAAACACACGATCTGGAGACTTAACTCCTCCCTCCTCAACAATCCTACTTTTGAGGCTCAAATCAGATCCGAGATTGAGACATATTTCAAGTTTAATGTTGATTCTGTAACGGATCACGCTGTTATTTGGAACGCCCACAAGGCTTGCCTACGAGGTTTACTTATTAAACTTGGAGCCCATTCAAAAAAATTGCACTCCTCTATCACAGACTCCCTTCTTAATCAGATACGTACCCTAGAAAAACAGAATAAGCAATCCACCTCTGAAGAGACTTACTCAAAAATTAAAACTCTCAGATCTCAACTCAGCGACCACCTTAGAAAAAACTTTGATTATTATATAAAATGCCTCAAATTGCAAACCTACACCTCGGCCAATAAACCTGGGGCCTACATGGCCAAACAATTTAAGCAACAACTCTCTAACAAACGGATTCCATTTCTTACTAACTCCCAGGGAAAACGCCTTAATAACCCATTAGACATCGCCAATGAGTTTGGAAATTTTTACTCTAAGCTCTACAACCTCACGGAAAGCGAACAGCTCCCCTCCCCCACTCAAGCAGATATCTCCAGCTTTTTAAGTTCCATCTCCTTGCCCTCTATTTCTACAGAACAACTTGATTTTCTTGCACAACCTTTCTCGCCAGATGAGGTCCATAATCTCATTAAGCAACTACCCTTACATAAAGCTCCGGGACCTGATGGATTCCCGAATGAGTATTACAAACATTTCGCTGAATTACTCCTCCCCCATCTCTGCAACACGTATAATCAATTTGCAACTTCAGGCTCTGTTCCAAAAGAGGCACTTGATGCGTTAGTGGTCACCATTCCCAAACCAGGGAAATCACCGGATATCCCTGCCAACTACCGCCCAATATCCCTCCTAAACACAGATACAAAAATGTATGCTAAACTCCAAGCCCAACGTCTCGCAACAGTCATCCCCCTGATTATACACCCAGACCAAGTAGGCTTCGTACCGGGTCGTCAAGCGTCGGGTGGCACTAGAAGGTTTATCGACCTAATTCAGTGGGTGGAACATTATCGAACGCCTTCTCTCTTCCTTTCCTTGGATGCAGAGAAGGCGTTCGACAGGGTCTATTGGCCTTACATGGAATCGGTCCTCGGCAAATTTGGCATTTCGGGTAACTTTTGTCAGCGATATTAAGCTTATACTCTTATCCGACAGCCCGTGTCTGGACCTCAGGTGTTATATCTAGCCCATTTAAGATCACCAATGGGACCAGACAGGGCTGTCCCCTATCACCACTCATTTTCGCCATGGTAATGGAACCATTAGCACAAGCCATCAGGTCTAACCCACTAATAACCGTCATACAAATTGGAGATGTTGATCACAAAATTGGTTTATATGCCGATGACGTTATTATAGCCCTAACAAATCCTACGTTTTCCCTCCCTGCCGTCAAATGCATTTTAGACTCTTTCAGCTCAATATCCCTTTATAAACTGAATCACGGTAAATCCCTTATGCTTAATTTAGGCCTAGATCAATTGCAAACCCAACACATCTCAAACAATTTTTCCTTTGCCTGGGCACCCAACGCCTTTCTTCCCTATTTAGGCATCCATCTAACGTCTCTAAGTAATATTCTGCTGAGAACGAATTTTGAAAACCTTGTAGGCAAACTCTTGGGGCTAGCGAGGAATATGAGCCATGTTCCTGCCTCTTGGGCTGGAAGAATCGCTCAAGCGAAAATGTTCCTTCTCCCGCATGTCTTGTATTTGTTTCGAACGATTCCTCTTCCTATGACACATACTCACCTAGGGAAAATTCAGGGTATTATTAATAACTTCATTTGGCAACAAAAAAGACCCAGGGTAAAGAAAGCTGTTCTCTTGACCCCGACTCAACAAGGAGGACTGGGAGCTCCAAATGTTCTGGCCTACTACCGAGCAACCTTATTGGATCAATTAAAGACCTGGTGGTCGGAGCACCATTTTACAACCTGGAAACAAATAGAAGCCACTGCACTCTCTGCGAACCCTAGACATGTACTTGCCGCTACCTGGCTTACCCTTAAACCAAAGCCTAGCTTTCTCACCTCCATCACTGCTTCTATCAGAGTCTGGTCTGCTATTTCTCAATTGGAATCTGGCTTGTCATTAGCCATCCTCTCATTGCTGCCCTTTGAATCGCTTGCCCTCCTGGCACCGGACCTACCTATCAAAAGCTGGACAAAGGCAGGTATCGACACCGTAGGTGCGCTTTTTTCATCCTCGGACATACATCCTTTCTCCTATTTACAACAGAAGTTCGGACTATCCTCTAAAGCGTTCTTTGTTTATCTCCGACTAAGATCCATTCTCACTAAACTTTGTTGGTCGTCCGAAGTCTCTTCTTTGCAAGCCTTGCTAAGGTACTTCGACTCTAAGGACACTAAAGTTAGGGGTATCTCCCTACTGTATAAGCTCATTACTAGTGATGAGCGGAATACGCCATATTCGATTTCGCGATATTTCGCGAATATTTCGAAGAATATTCGCGAATATTCGTTAATATCGAATATTCGTGATATTTTATAAAAAAAATGCGAAATTTCACGTTTTTTTTTTTTTTCTATAAAATATCACGAATATTCGATATTTATGAATATTCGCTATATTTTATAAAAAAAAAAAAAAAAAGCGAAATTTCGCATATGCGAAAGCGAAAATGATTGCAAAATTTCGCTATTTTTTTTTGGATAAAATATCACGAATATTCGATATTTACGAATATTCGCTATATTTAAAAAAAAAATAAAAAATTGCGAAATTTCGCGAATGCCAAATTGATTGCGAAATTTATTGCGAAATTTATTGCGAAATTTGAAAAATACGAATATTCGAAATAGCGAATATTCGCCGCGATATTCGTGTTATTCGCGAATACTCGAATATGCAATATTCGTAGCGAATATTCGCAATGCGAATATTCGTGAGCAACACTACTCATTACCAAGCCGAACTCGGACATACTCTCATCATCTATCCAATACTGGTCTTCTTATGTGCCTCATCCACCTCCAACGGACTTATGGGTCAAAGCCCTTCTCACCCCTCTACGTCTATCTCACTGTGTCACTCACTGGGAATCTCTACAAAAGTTGTTTCATAAATGGTACTTCACCCCTGAACGTTTGGCGAGAATTTATCCAACCTCCTCCCCGAAATGCTGGAGAGGATGTGGTAATATTGGATCTCTTTCCCACATCTGGTGGGACTGCCCGCTCATTAAGAAATTCTGGGATGAAATAGGCAGTTTGATCTTCTCCCTGTGTGACATTACTCTACCACTCTCCCCTCTGGATCTCCTCCTAGGTCTCTCTATTCCTTTGTGGCCCAGACATCTCCGTACCTTGGTAACGCATGTTTTAATAGCTGCTCGTCTGGCAATTGCAAAAAAATGGAAATCAATCCAGCCACCCCTTTTAAACGATGTCATTCATCTTCTCAATATACACTTTCTGATGGAATTTTCTTTTGCTAAGGCCAATCTCTCCACTAACTCCTTTCACACGCTATGGGAAAAATGGATTGCTGATAACAGAAGTGTGCCCCTTTGTTAATGTCTCACTTGGCCCTACACTTTCAACTATTCTCATGGACTACTCTCTCTCTGTGCCAAGGAACCTTTATTTCCCTCCCCGTCCAATCCAATTTCTCTTTACCCCACTCTTCATCACCAATCATCTTTTTTTTTTTTATGTATCACTACAAATGTTTAAATCAAGACTATTTGTATTTCCCTTTCTTTTTTTTCTTTTTGCTATTATACATCATTATTATGTAGGTATTATGTAGGTACCTTACTGTTAGTTTAATACCTTCTTGTGTATTATGCCAGGGTATGCCCAATTGGCAATGTTATGTACTCACTTTTCTTTACTTATACTCAATAAATACCTTAAATTAAAAAAAAAAAAAAAAAAAGGAGATCCAGGCATAATTCTTTAAGGAGGATTGTCTCCGTATTTGCAATCAGAGAGGGCCTGTGGCAGAGGTGTCTCCCTGAAGTTCATTCTAAGGAGGGTCTGTGGCAGAGACTTTGTCCTAAAAAGGTTTGAGTGATACTCCGGCTGCCAGGTCAGTGAGAGAGGCCTGTCCGGGTAGGCTAAGCCCACTCAGTCAGGAGTGTTGCGGAAAGTGTTACAAATGAGAGCAGGACTGTTCCAAATACTACGCCTGAATCTGCTGTTCTCCTTCTTCTTCTAAACTCTACCTTTTCATTGCCAGTTCATTGTTTTTTCCCGCCTGGGTAATAAAGAACACAGAAAAAAAACACCTGTTGCCGACATTCCTTTACTATCCCTATATGCACCATTCACCCCGAGGAATTCGGAAGAGCCACAAGGTAAATGTGCCACCCAAAACAAACCAGCAGCTCCTCCAGGGCTAGTGCTACACTAACAAAAGCTGCTGCTTGCTGACCCTGAAAGTAAAATTGTATAGAAATAAAATGGGTTGGTAAAAAAACGTTATGTCAATTTTGTTTGAGAAACGTAAAGCAAAAACTAAACAAAATAAAAAAAACACAAAAAAAAACAACCCCACCAAAAAAAAAAATCAAAAAAAGAAAACTATACAACAACAGAACTTGTTACTTGCATACACAGAATGGGGCTGATTTACTAAAGCTTAAGGCCCCTTTCACATGGGCAGCTGTTCTGTCGCAGTTAAAAGCATGTTTTGTTATTTAGAGAATTCTGGCACAGTTGTACATTGCGATTTACGTGCGTTTACGTGCGGCTGCATTTAGCCGCGTCTAGCTGCATTGGAACATTCTTGCCATATCTGTTCCACTGTTCCATTGCCTTCTGTTGTTTTTTTTTTCCTTGTTGCCTCTGCTATCTGCAGGTTACATAGTACAGATAGCTGCAGATAGCTGCATTAAATCATTCATGGATGCAGCCAAATTATTTTTTTCTATCCGAACCAAACCCCATGTAATGAAATTGTTGCTAAACACAGTGTGTGAATGGGGACATAGGAAATTCTGTGAAAGGGGCCATAGAGTGTAAAATCTGGTGCAGCTCTGCATAGAAACCAATCAGATTTCAATTTTTGATACATGCCTACAATATAAAACAATAAAACAAGGAATTTCCATGCAAAACTATGTACTGCTTTGAGACGCAAAACTAATGCCGCGTACACACGATCACTTTTTGTGATGAAAAAAAACGACGTTTTATGTGACGAAACAAAACAACGTTTTTCAAACTTCATTTTCCAAAACGACGTTGCATACACACCATCGTTTTTCCAAAATGTTCTAGCAAAGCGTGGTGACGTACACCACGTTCGACGGCACTCTGTTCCATTGAAGCTCCGTCTCATAACTTGCTTCTGAGCATGCACGGGTTTAAAAACTTTGTTTTGCCCACACATGATCACTTTTTATGACACAAAAAATGACATTTTGAAAAACGACACCAAAAATTCAAGCATGTTTGAATTTTTTTTTTGTCGTTTTTTTGAAGACATAAAACGACGTTTTGCCCACACACGATCATTTTAAATGACGTTTTTGAAAACGTCGTTTTTTTTCATCACAAAAAGTGATCGTGTGTACGCGGCATAAGATATAATCATACCGCCATGGAGGCTATAATGACCTTGGCACTTAAAAAATAAAATTAAAGCTCCTTACAATAAAGCCTCCAAATACTCATCTGACAGGTGGGGAATCCAAAATCTGCTGTCTCTTCACTCTTTGTTAAAGTTTTTAACACTTCACGATATGGCAGTGTTGGATCCTTGAGTACTCTGCCATGTTCTGTGGTTCTATTTGCTGACCTTATGTTACTATCGGACACAGTTTTAAAGAGCAGGAGACCAGGCATCTGACACACCTGTAGCTCTTGATAGATTTGGACTTTGGATTTTGGATTTTGGACTCACTGTCTAAAGATGAGATAAGTATTCAGAGCCTTCTACTACAGGAAGCTTTTCTTATATTGTTTTGTGACAGAATCACTTTGAGGTTGGACTCATATTTCATCAAAAAGAACAAAGAAAGAGTTTCTCTTGAGGGAATAACTTAAAAAGTGTCATAAAGTACAGTTATATACATGAAAATTGCACACATGCATGCATTATTTGTTATCTTGTGAAATAAGAAGAATCATAGCTTATTTCATGTGGAAATTCATTCAACTCGTAATTGTAATAATCAAAGACAATGCCATACCTATTATCACTGCATGACCTTTTTGTGAACTGTTATCTATAATTATGTGCATACAGGTCTTTGTGTAGCTCTTGTGGTTTTGTAGTGTTGACAAGGGGACACCTGGTATAAAGCCATGTGCTCTGTTGACAATAATGATTCAAATCAATTTAATAATGTTAAATCATAAAGTAACAGGACATAATATAGTTAAACATTACATTTTATTAATTTTATTCAGAGAAAGCTATTAGATAAAATTTAGTAATTTCTAATATAAAAGTACGAAGCAAACTTTCTGTGTATTTGTGTTTTTCTTTCCTAATGATACTAGATGCCCTTATGAGAGGTAGGTGAAAAGATGGAGGAGGGATCTCCCTCACACTATTGATCATCTCGGTGCCCTCAATAAGGTTCCAGCATACAGTACCTCATTCTTTTAGTATTTTGACACAAGATGTTGTCTGTTGGTACTGGTAAAGCTATAAAATATGATCAAGTTCATTCGTATTGGCAGGGAGACTTAGTAAAATTTGACCCAAAGACTCAGTTACCAAGAACATCTCAGACTGTTCTTTTGCACAGGGCCCACTTCAGTCTGCGTTTGTCCTTAACCAATAGACATGTGCACAGCAAAAAATTTTGTATTATTTTGTTCCGTTTCGTATCGTTCCGTAGGTTCGTACCGATTCGTAATTTCGTAAGACGCCGTTTTCCTGTTCGTTCCGTTTGTATTTCGTACGACGAGATTTTTTCATATTCCGATCGTTTTGTATTTTGGTTACCGTTTTATTTTTGTACATGCGGAATGATTCGTTATTCTGTTTAATTTATTGTTGTTTCTTATTAGACAATAATTTTCGTGAATTTTCATCATTTTGTACTTTAGTAAATATTTCGCGGGATTCGCGGCACTTTCAACACGCGGCTCATCCATATCAACTATTGTTAAGCCCGGTACACTTGGTCAGACTTTTTTGCAAACAAACATAAAAACAAACGTTTTTCGTTCGTTTTCAAAAAATCAGTTCGTTTGTAAGCTCCATCAGAAAACCATTTTTGGGTTCAAAAG
Source organism: Rana kukunoris (assembly GCA_029574335.1). Taxonomy (NCBI): domain Eukaryota; kingdom Metazoa; phylum Chordata; class Amphibia; order Anura; family Ranidae; genus Rana; species Rana kukunoris. The sequence continues at coordinate 305,170,899 of CM056053.1, forward strand.
TCTGGCCAACTGATCTCCCTTCAGACGAAAATCCACGGGAAAAGTTTTTTTGGCTTTACTGTACTTGGCAGTCGGCACAAAAGGGAAGCTGATTCACTACACTCACTCACTGCCCATTCAAAAAAACGTATCAAGTACACAAATTTACAAACAGACCAAAAAAACGGATTTACAAAACACACAAATGAAAATATGAACATAGGACTGAAAATACAAACAGAAAAAGGATTTAAATACAGAATGCAAATCATTCGTTATAGATGTCATTTTCGTTCTTTTGCCATTTCCATTTTGTCGTATTTTTGTAAGATTATCGTATCGTTCGTTCGTATTTGCGCTTATTCGTTATGCGGCTCATTCGTAATCCCATCGTTTTTACGTATTTTGGTGCTTTCATTTTTTTGTATGTACACATTATTCCGCGGGTACGAAAATGAACAAATTCGTACGAAAATACATTCGTTATGAACAGGAACGCACATATCTATTAACCAATGTTCCGAACAGCTAGAAACACTAGAAATCTGTCAGAGAGCCAAAGCTACCAGGAAGTCATAGCAGCCACTTATACATCATGTGGCCATCAATAAACAACTTGTTTTTTACAAACATTGCTCCATAAGAAGAACACTTAGCTCAATGTTCAACAGATATCCAATTAGAGTTGTTATCCTAGATAACTGGCATTATCTTTTAACTTTTTGAAATCATAATCTGCCTCAAACTACTTTACAGGGAATAAATCACCAATAAAAATAAAGCATCCTCGTGTAGTCATTCTTAAACAATGTTGCATGTTTCCAGTGAGCACCTTCAATCTCATATATTGTGATGTAATATGTTTGATTTTCCTAACATTAACAAAGAAAAGCAATAGGACCCTCTGGATTTTTCTCATGAAAGAGATTCCTTAAACCCCGTGTGCTATTTGTCAGAGTTCAGTTTTTTTACATGTGATGAATTACGTCAAATAAGCCATCACTTGTAACTTGTAAATGTTCTGTTTATTGCATTTGCTATGTCAATGTGCTTTACTCAAGGCATATGCTCTGTACCCCTTCACTTGCAACACATGTCTTTTGCCTACCAAACCTTTCATTTGATGGGTGTGAAGCACCTGGAACATACATCTGTCAGACATTGTGATTGAATTGGATCTATTTTGCTGGATGACATGCATCATGATGGATTTACATCTTGTTTTTTTTTGTGAAAGGATTTGTAAAAAATAATGTGTCTGTCTTTATTTACGCTTTAAATTTTTTTGTGAATGAGTAGGGGTACTAATTCATATAGAGGTGGAATATGGGTGCCCTATTGTTGTTAAAGGGACTTCCAGATTCCCCAAGGCTTTATACCCTCAGACCCCCACAACCATCAGATTAGTTTGTGGGAAGAGGCCCTTGTCTTCACCAACATGGGGACAAGGGGCTTTCCCGGGAAAGGGGTCAAGGGTCTTGTTTACAATTGGAGCACTGGGACTGTGTACTGTTTTTTTTTTTTTTTTAAGCCAGCAATTTAGAAATAAACATTTTTTACTTTCTAATGGATGTCAGTGCTGCTGAAGCCCTTTCTTTACATCACAGAGATTTGTTCATTCACAGACTGGGTTAGGGTACTCTCTAGGCAAGTTTTTTTTAAAGCAATTGAGCCTTTTTAACATATCACTTTGAGTTGAAAAATATCACCACTTCTGCACTGGTTTATGTTTCACAGGGCAGTGCCTACCCCACCGCCCCCCCACCCCCCCTCATGCTTTTTTTTTCCAAGTTTTTGAATAATAGCACAGAAAATGGCAATTTTACATTAGAAAATTCAGCCCCCATTTTAATCATCATCAAATTTCTTCTGAAGTTCTAATGAGTAATTGGATAACACCCACAATTTGTCAATAATACCCTATTTAACAAGTGTATAAAACCAAGCAGCCACTCAAAGTGCACCCTTAAAAATTCCCCTGAATTCCTGTAAATGGACCCCTTTTTCTTTTCTTTTTTTGCTGTTTGGTTGTTTTTGGGTTATGTATGTATTTTGTAAACCTGTTTCTTTATGTGTTTGACGTTGGGGGTAACTTAGGAGGGGGATAGAGACAGACACTGTATTAAGAATACTGGAATAGATTGAGATTATATGTTGCTTCCTGGTCTATTCACCAGAGTTCCCTTTTCAGTACTGAGTAACACCCACCAAGTCAGCTCAGGGCCCACATGTGGAACAGTGGATATATGGTAGGGGGAGGCATGGTATGTTCCAGTGACTATGAAAGCAATCAGGTGACTATAAAGACACATAAATGAATTCCACCAGAATCCTGACAGTCAGGGATAAATGTATTGTGTATTTTAAATATTGTCCTTTACATTGATACATATCCCCCTTGGAAGTTTCCAGCTACCCATTGCAGTTTTACCCAAAAGTTTGCAAATTGGTGTTGAAAACCTGATGGGTTTTACTTCCTGTCTTTTACCCTGCAAATTAAAAGCATAATGTGTTAGTATGCATCGCATACTAGCACATCCTGTGACACTTATCTGCAAGCAAAGCCACCCCCGCTGCAGGCCACATCCATCTTTGCCCGTCTTCCTTCTGGGGGACGCGGACTCGGGCTCTGTGACTGGCCAGAGCCGTGTGATGTCACTCTCACGCATGCACTCGCTCATCAAGAAACGTCACAGGGGCTATTTCTTCACAAAGCATGCGCCGATGACAACATCAGCGCAGTATACAGAAAATATCTTCGAAACGGCACGCATTTAGGAGATATTTACAGTACCTATGGGAAAAACTAATTCTAGGCTTACCTATAGGTACAACTTACAAAGGGAGGTTTGCAACCTCTTTAAGCACTTTGTTTGGGGTTCATCACTGGGTTCCTGCAAGCTGAGACTAGGTCAGTTTTCTCATGACTACTTTTAACAAACAAATCTGTTTTAGTATATTTCTAATAAATGAACAAAGAATAATAAATGTGTCTATATTGTGATTATGTAGATGACCAACATGTACTTTTCCGGCCACGCCCTACGCGTTCGTCACATAGTAGTAAGTGAAGTCACCAGAATTTTGATTGCAAAGAAATATAATTGGAAGGATAGTTTCACCGGCACTAGGAGCAATTTTTTGGACTTTAGATTTGTTTGCCCTATTGTTTGTGACATCTAGAACATCACTGTTATTGATTGTTGGAATTTTTGTTTATTATTTTTGATACTTATAATATAGAAGTTGCATGGATTATCTTACACTTACATTCATCTATGTGCACTGTGTATACTACAGGTCTAGCAGCAGTTTCATTTATATATTTTTTATTTTATTCACTGGGTAGCGCGAGGGACTACACTTTCTATCTCTCTATTTTCTCATATTATTTAAAAGTATGATATAGTAGGTATACAATAGGCTGAACTAAAGATATCTAAAATAATTTCCTACTTCAACTATTGTATTCTGGCAGCTAGTATCAACAATGAAACCAAACTAAACTTAGTGTATGGACAGCTTAAGGTGCTTAAGGTATGGAATCCCAGGTATTGCACACAGCTCAAAAGTAGGCATGAGTCTGGGCTTGGTCCAGGTCATGTGTCCATATTAGGTCACTGATATCACAAGCAGCCCTGCCAATTTGTGTACATGCAACTGTGGAACAGTTAATCCTCAACTGCAGCTGATTGACCCAGCTTTGGTAGCTTTCTTTTGGGTTTGGATTTAATCCAAACCAATCCCAAGCTGAACCTTAGGTCATCCCTAGTCATAAGATAGAGAACCAAAGCTAAGGAACTCTCCTCCTCATAATGTTTAAGTTTAAGTGTGCTAATAAAGTCTGAGTAAGCGTTAGGTTGGGAAAACACATATCTAATAAGGGCACAACTATCTTGTGTAGTAGCAAACACACATGAAGTGGAATATATTAGGTCAAATGTTCACTCACAAAAAAAAAAAAAATCAATAGATGCATATGATCAGCCAGTGGGTCTTAATGGTTGAGGCCGACATGAAATTCACTTTTCTTAACACATAACCAAAAAACAATACAACAGCAATACAACAGCTCAAGATACAGTTAAATGTAAGCTTGATTGACTCAGCTTTGGCAGCTTTATTTTGGGTTTGGATTTAATCCAAACCAATCCCAAGCTGAACCTTAGCTCATCCCTAGTCACAAGATACAGAACCAAAGCTAAAGAACTCTCCTCCTCATAATGTTTAAGTTCATGTGCTAATACAGTCTGAGTAAGCATTAGGTTGGGAAAACACAAATATAATTAGGGCACAGGTATCTTGTGTATTAGCATGTGGGTCTCAATGGTTGAGGCCGACATGAAATTCACTGTTCTTAACACATAAGCAAAAAACAATGCAACAGCTCAAGCAACAGTAAATTGTAAGCTTGATTGGGTAGTCAAAAACCTCCTTAGTTTACATGGATGATCTAAAGTAATTTGGTTTTCACTATGTCAGTAAGGCGCTCACTGTTAATTTTCTCTTGGACTGCCCATATTATGCACAAATATGCCTGTTTCCCTTTTTGTATAGAGGGAAAACAAGTCTTTTGATTGGGGGGCCCAAGGGTAGCAAAACTAGTAACAAATGACTGTATGCTGCCCCCTGGCTGCAGGTTTGGCACCACGCTTTTACAGTATACAAACTTGACAGTTGAAATACTGGTCTGCGAGTGGGGAGCAAAAAAAAAAGCAGTTCCTTCTTTGGCAATTCACTGATGCTGGATGCGCAATAAGTACTGAAGGACCACAAGTTGGGCACTACCACTAAGTCCGATGATTATAAATTTTTAGATAAATATATTACTAACATTTCTATGAATAACTGCAAAATCACTAAAGTGGTTTTAATGGGTAAACATTGTAAGTAGAAAATTGCAGCAAAAAGCCTATCTGTTTTTGTAAATATTAATTAGCATGTACAAGTGTTCTGTTTTCCCAGTCGTCTGACTAAACCATGATATTGTTTTTCAGTATTAAAATACTATAGTAATTGAAGCACAATGGCTTGTGGGTTGAAATAAATCTCTGTTTGCATATATCATTCAATACTCAAATTCAATAAAATAAAAACACATGGCCTTTGGTCATATTTTTATATGCTGACATAAAAATGGTATGTCAGCATTTTCTATTAAATTTGTCAAAAAGTGACTAACTTCCAAATAAATCACAAGGCAGGAAGAAAATTACAACCATATATAAAATATATAATTCTGATCATTTTGTTTTTCTTTGTCTGTATTTTTTATTCTCTATTTTCATGGCACATTGAGCAGTGGTGCATTTAAATTTTAAATGTGTTTTGCAAAGCCTTTATTTCAAGCTCTAGATATATACATTACGCTTTATAACAGATCAATCTCCAGCAATCATGTTTTAGATTTGTTTCTTTAATACAGCTGAGATATTTTGAATCTCATAAGGAGATGTCTAACCTTTCACCTCATCAATCATATAGTGCTGGACATATAAAAAAGGATTGTGACATAAGGTGAGACAACATGGGTCAAGCAGCAAGTAAGGACTCTTATTCATATGCATGGAAGACAATATGGGTTAAAACCAAGAAAATGTTGCTGAGAAATGACACTACTAAAGATTAAGTATGTTCAAAAGAAAAAATATTGTCATGTGTTTTTTTTTTTTATCTTTTTTTTTTCTAAAGAAGATATTTTAATAGGCTACAATTTTGTAACTGACACATGTAATACAATGTAATATTAAGGCTTATAAATACATTTATTTTTGCAAGCTATATCAAAACATTTCAACAATTGTTATGTTTGTCCCTAAAGTCACGATTTTGAGAAAAATCGTGAAAAAGATCAGAACAAAAAAAGGCAAAAACAAATCAAAAGAAACTTAAAAAAAAAAATCCTCTTTTAGAAATTGTTTTTCCTCAAATCTTTATCATTTGAAATGATAGTATTCTGTTGTGGGTACAACACAGATAGAAGAAATTTTAACTCGCAAAATGCTGCATTTGCAGGTGGTGTTACTACCCATTCCCAAACAGCTCAGTACTACTGTCTGTATGGTGCTGAATGCCAGAGTAAATGAAGAGGAGGCACTGCGCTCAATGGGTCTGATTTACTGATGTGTTTAACGAGGTGAAATACAGTGAAATAGATACTGATTTATTAAAGTGCTTAGCAACCTAAGTTGTGAAAACGTAACTGATTTGCTCAAATGTGAGTAATGTGAGGTAAAGCCAGTAAGTCAGATTTACTGTAAGGTAAAGAAAGCTGTAGAAAACAGTTGTTCAAACATTCAACAATGAGAAAAAATATATTTTTTGTCAATTTCTCCAATAAAATAGTTTTTGACATAAATACAGGTTCAGTCCAGCTCATTTTGCACTATAGTAAATCAAGCCCATCGTATACAGAAATAGTGTACCATAAAAGTAAGTTAGAATGGTGGTGCACTTCTGGGTCCTGGATCTTGTGTGATCACTAACAACTACTATTTCTAGATCACTACTCACCTACTTTTTCCCTCTTCTGCAATGTCAATAGCTAAATATCTGAAAATTAATCCTTTTATCCAGGTCTTGGTATAGCTAGTAGTAGTTAATCACATTCAACCAGACTTGTTCTGAAGACCCTTCTCTGGTTATCCAGCTGGAGAAGTTGCTAGGGTAAGCAGCAAAACACTGTTAACATTTCAGAATAAGTCCAGCTGAATGCGACTAGCAACTGCTAATAAAGTAAAAAAATAATCATTTTTTTGGCCAGCCTATAGTAAAATGATTGCTGGATGGGAGCTTTCCTATCCCAGGTAGATGTCCGTCAGATACAGCAGAACTAAGAGATTAGTATCAGGACCCTGTAATCATTTCAGGATGCTGTGATTGGTCACAGTGATCACATAGTGTACAGGGCCAATCACAGAAGTCCCTGTACCATGTGATAGCTGCATCACAATAGCAAACAAGAGTAAAACAAGACTTTGTTTATAACAATCACACTGATTGATGTTACAGTGATTATCACTGTAACAAGCAAGCACAGTATAATAAATAAATAAAAAAAAAATACCACTTTCTCAGAGTAGAACAGTGTCTACTGTATCAGAACCCTGTGATTGTTCCAGGTACCATGTGATTACTATGACCAATCACAGCGATAACATGTTCACCAAGTAAATAATTGTCATGAATAGCAACCATTAACAATACATTATTTACTATTGTGATACTGTGAATGGTCACAGTGATCACATGGTGTACAGGGCCAATTACAGAAGCCCCTGTACGATGTGGTCGCTGTGTTCCATGCATCTCTGTGCAGGCAGTCTCTTTGAAGTCATTTGGGATGTAGCAACTGCACGAGCAGGGCTGTTGCTCCCAATTTTACATCCATGTAGGTCCGCATTGCATGTCCCTGAGTTCATACTGTCTGCATTCGGGGTCATTTACCCACACCCACACAGATGTCAGATTGGGAACAGCAGCTATGCCTGTGCAGCCGTTGCATTGCAATTGACATAAATGGGACTGTCTGTACGAGGATGCACGGAACACCTGTGCATCCCTGTGCGGGTAAACATGGCCCTCCATGGGCATACACTTTAGTATGCCACATGTGATCGATGCTTTAGTACTAATTTAACAGGTATTTTGTAAGTTATGTTGTATTTATGTGCAATATTAATGATTTTAGTGTATTTTTTGTGAAAATAGCAATACGATTTTTTGGGTATGTTCGATTTTCACCATTTTGCGAAAAGGCATAATTTAAAATTGCATTCAGAAAATATATGGTTTTGGGGGTCTTTCACAAATTCTGAAAGCTATAGGGAAAAATGAAAACCTTCAAATTTTTTGCAAAATTTGGATATTTAATTTTTTACGTTTGTTCAATTTTCAACATTTGGCAAAAAGGTGCAATGTAAACATTTTTACTTTTTGTTATATATTAACTCCATACAGGTTAAGCTTTTCTATTTAGTAGGGATTTAACAGAACTTTTGTAAAATTAACTGTGTTTTTATCTGCTAATATTGGTTTTAGCATATTTTTTACCAATATATTGGTTTGATAAACATGTGCGCAAATTCAGCAGGGTCTAAAAAATTAATAGCACCTTTTTTTATTCTAGAGGTCATATGCTTTCAGATAATATATGGTTTTGGGGTCTTTCACAAATTCTGAAATCTGTAAGGGGAAAAAAAAAACGTCAGATTTTCGGAGAAATTTGGATATTTACATGTTTGTGTCTGTTCAATTTTCACCATTTCGCAAAAAGGCACAATTTAAAAGTTACAAATATTTGTTATTTATTAACTCCATACAGGTTAACCTTTTATATTCAGTATGGATTTAGCAGAAATTGTATTTGTTATGCTGTGTTTGTATCTGCTAATGATGGTTTTAGTGTATTTTTTGCAAATATATTGTCAGGGTTTAAAAAAAACAGTAGCACCTTATGTTTGTTCTACTGATCATGTGCTTTCAGAAAATATATAGTTTGGGGGGGTGTCTTTCACAAATTCTGAAAGCTATAAGTGAAAAATAAAAAAAAGCAAAGGAAAAATTGCAAAAAAATGGTCTGGCCACCTGAGTGTACAAAATGGAGCTCAGGGCCTGGCATCGGAAGGGTTAAGGTGGCACTAATGTTCCTAGTTCAACAAAACAGTTTTTTGCAATGTAAGCTTTTTGCAGTTTATCATTATTGAAGACTAACTTTCAATGTAAAAAACTACCAACTCAGTTGTTAGCTACTTTAACCACTTGCCCACTGGGCTCTTAAACCCCCTTCCTACCAGACCGATTTTCAGCTTTTGGAGCTCTAACATTTTGACAATTACTCAGTCATGCAACACTGTACCCATATGAAATTGCTGTCCTTTTTTTCACACAAATAGAGCTTTCTTTTGGTGGTATTTGATCACCTCTGGGTTTTTTTCCCACTATAAATGAAAAAATACCAAACATTTTGTAAAAAAAAAGAAAAAAAAAGCAATTTTTTTTTCTGTTATAAAATTTAGCAACTTTGTAATTTTTCTTCATAAATTTGGGCCAAATTTTATACTGCTACATATCTTTGTTAAAAATAACCAAAATCAGTATAAAGTATTTGGGCTAGATGAGCACTGATGTGGCATGGATGAGCACTGATGTGGCATGTATGTGGCACGGATAAGCACTGATGTGGCATGAATGAGAACTGATGTGACATTGTTGAGAACTGATGTGGCAGGGATGTGTCATGGATGAGAACTGATGTGGCATGGATAAGTACTGATGTGGCACAAATGAGCATTGATGTGGCATGGATGTGGCATGGATGAGCACTGATGTGGCATGGTTGTGGCATGAATAAGAACTTATGTGTCATTGATGTGGCATGGATGAGAACTGATGTGGCCTGGATGAGCACTGATGTGGCACGGATGTGGCATGGATGTGGCACAGATGAGAACTGATATGGCACAGATGAGCACTGATGTTGGATGGATGATCACAGATGTGGCACGGATGATCACTGATATGGCATGGATGTGGCATGGATGAGTTCTGATGTGGCATAGATGTGGCACAGATGAGAACTGATGTGCCATGATTGTGTCACAGATGCAAACTAATGTGGCATGGATGTGGCACAGATGAGAACTGATGTGGCATGGCTGATCACTGATGTTGCACAGATGTGGCATGGATGGAGCATGGATGAGAACTGATGTGGCACAAATGAGTACTGATGTGGCATGGATGTGACATGGGTAATCACTGATGTGGCATGGATGTAGCACGGATGATCACTGATGTGGCACGAATGATCACTGATGTGACATGGATGTGGCACAGATGAGCACTGACGTGCCATGGATGGGGCACAGATAATCACTGATGTGGTACAGATGAGCCATTAGTGAGCCATCGATTGGGTTGGGTGAGCATGAATGAGCCATGGACAGGGATGGATGAGCCATGGATAAGAATAGGTGAGCCATGGATGGAGCATGGATGAGCCATGGATGGAGCATGGATGAGCCATGGATGGGTGGATGGATAGATGTAGTATGGGTGAGCCATGGATGAAACATGGATGAGCCATGGATGGATGGATGAGCCATGGATGGCTGGATGAGTTATGGATGGAGCATGGATGAGCCATGAATGGAGCATTGATGAGTCATGGATGGATAAGACATGGGTGGAGCATGGATGAGCAATGGATAGAGCATGGATGAGATATGGATGAGCCCTGGATGGAGCATGGGTGAGCCATGGATGGATGGATGAGACATGAATGGAGCATGGATGAGATATGAATGGAGCATGGATGGGCCTCTTTAAAAGGTAACAATATTGTGATCTAAACGTAAGGTTATTAAGCTACCAGACACAGTGCCCAACTAGGAGGATATTAAAGGAGAGACTGTGAGGCACCAGGCAAGAGGCACATCAAAGATCTCATTGTAGTTCTATGGGTAAGAATATGCTTTCTCTTAAATGCTATATTTGCCGTGCTGTTTATTTTATTGGATAAAACGAGGCAATTTTATAGCGGTTTTAAAACACTGTCAAACCAAACACTCAGCAGCTAAGCAACAAAGTAATTGAAATCTCTATGAAATATCAATATTATCATTCACAAAGCAAACCTAAGTAAATATTTAAAAATTACAAAACTGAAAATTTCCTCTGCTGTGCAATGTTAAGAGAGGGGCTGAGGAGTTAATGTTTACCATATTTGCCAATGTGTGTACTGTGCTGGCAGAGCTCATTATCAGATAGTTTTGAACACTGTTTGCCCTAACATAGAAAAGATGATAATCTTGACTTCTGGGTTGCATATTATTCAGGGAAAACTCAATGTGCCCCCAGTCTGTCATTGTCAATGTTTTTTAATAATTATTTTTCGGAATGCTGTTTTGAATTGGAATACATAACAAACATGTATACATTACCGTGTAAATGTACATTATCGCTTAAGAACATACATATACTGCGGCAGGGAGGTAAAATCACGTACCAGTACGTGATCAGCATCTTTGGCTCTGGGAAATATGCATGCTCCACCAGAGGCTGGCTCCCACTGTATATTGGACACAGCGAGAGCCAATCAGCAGGTCCAGCAGACGCGACATCCACCAGGTACCCGGTGATTGTTCATAAACAGGCAGAACGGCGATCTGCCTATGTAGACCAGGCAGACTGCCATTCTGCCAGAGAGGGAAATGGTAATCTCTGTTTTCCTTTAGTCAAAGAATCCCACACACAGTTAAAAAGCACTCATAGGAAACACATTTAACTCTTTGATTGCCCCCGATGTTAACCCCTTCCCTGCCAGTGTCATTTATACAGTGACGATGCATTTTTTTAGCACTGATCACTGATGTTGGTATCACTGGTCCCCAAAAAGAGTAATTTAGTGTAAGATTTGTCCGCTGCAATGTCACAGTCTCACTAAATATCGTTTATCACTGCCTGTACTAGTAAAAAAATATAAAAAATAAATAAAAATTACCTAAATTGATCCCATAGTTTGTAGACGCTATAACTTTTGCGCAAACCAATCAATATACGCTTATTGGGATTTTTTTTACCAAAAAATTTTAGCAGAATACATATTGGCCTAAATTTGATATTTTATATTTTTTTATTGTATATGTTTTATAGCAGAAAGTAAAATATATATATATATATATATATATATATATATATATATATATATATATATTTTTTTTTTAATTTTGTATACAAATATATTGCACTACTCCAAAATGTGAGAAAAATATACAAATAAGTGAAAAAGGTAAAGGCAGCCAACACAACAATGGAAATTATTGTTAAATGGATACTGTAAAAAAGTGCAGCGCCAATTAAACCGAGGTATCCCTCATAAGGAAACACCCCAAGTCATGTAAGAGGATTATAATCCACAAGGAACTTGGACTCTGGGTCCAGTTATCAATGGGTGTCAATCCACACCACAATAAAGTGCTAATTAAATAGTGCAAAGGAAGAAATATATATATGTATCGAGGTAACGATAAACCCCTAATATACTTGGATTTACCTGTGCAGCATTTTTCACCTTCCCCTGTACTAAGGAGTGTTTGTTTTTAAAGTGTAAACACCTTTTAAATACATTTTTTACACTATGAGGAGACAACCCTCTCTTTTTTCTTATCTCCCATCTCCTTCTTGCTTCAATCTTGTGTGAGGATACAACAACATTGAAAAGTCCGGCTGTCCCTTGGGAATACCTCTGGATCATCCACAGAAGGATCTACACAGTGACAGGGAGCGGGAAGGGCAATTAGCCCATTCAAGCTCAGGGGACCCCCCACCGTAAGGTGAGCTGTGGGTCTACATCAGTCGGTAAGCGTATTGATTTCACCTTTACCTTACGTTTACTTCCTAGGAGTGTATAGAAGAAATGTTTAGTACCGATCAGAAATAAGGGTCTTCTTTTGTTCTAACTGGAACAGGATACATGCAACCCCCATATGTTGGAATGTTACTTGAAAGAGGACATCACAACTGTTCTATAAGAATATAACCTACCATTGTATATGGACTGGCTTAGGACGGATTAGTCCCATCTTTTTTGATTACATTTATGGACGTTGACATTTATATCACTGGATTGATTACATATATTATTATAATTTTTATACTGTCTATATATTAGGGGTTTATTGTTACCTCGATACATATATATATTTCTTCCTTTGCACTATTTAATTAGCACTTTATTGTGGTGTGGATTGACACCCATTGATAACTGGACCCAGAGTCCAAGTTCCTTGTGGATTATAATCCTCTTACATGACTTGGGGTGTTTCCTTATGAGGGATACCTCGGTTTAATTGGCACTGCACTTTTTTACAGTATATATTTTTAATTGTCAGTCTTTTTTTTTGTTTATAACATATCCAGAGCTGAAGTGGTTAAAGTAGAGGTAAACTTGAGTGGATGACATGTAATATAAGTACTGTTGTAATTTTTTTAAATAACTGTTCACCTTGTTTTATCCTTTGTTGCATCTCAGGCCTCGTACACTTGACTGAGGAACTCGTCGTAAAAGACACATCGTTTTCCTCGACGAGTTCCTTGTCAGGCTTGTCGAGAATCTTGACAAGCTGTCTTTGCGTACACACAGTCAAGACCAAATCTCCTCGTTCTCAAACGCAGTGACGTACAACACGTACGACGGCAGGGGAAGTTCGGTTCCACTGGCACAACCCTTGGGGCTGCTTTTGCTAATCTAATGTTACTGCGTGTTTAGTAAAAGTCTGGTAAGAGACGATTTGCACTTTTCAGTCTGTTACAGCGTGACAAATGTGCTATTTCCATTACGAACGCTACGTTTACTGAAGGCACGCTCCCGTCTCATATTTTATTGTGAGCATGCGCAGGTTTCTAAGCATACACACGAATGTGCTTCTCGTTGAAAACCAGCCCAACGAGGAACACAACAAGGAAATTGAGACTCCCGTTGAGGAAAAAGAGAACTTGCTCTCTTTTTTCCTCATCCAGTTCCAGTTCAGTTTTCTTGATGAAAAGCATACACACGACCGTTTTCCTCTGCAAAAAAGCTCTGCCACCAAGTTTCTTGATGGATTCTGTCGAGGAAAATGGTTGTGTGTACGAGGCCTCCCTGTCTATATGCATGTGTTCTAGTGGCAGATAAATGTAATTGCTTGGGCTTCATGGTGGTGGGGCTCTTTTCCCCCTTTTTTTCTGACTGCCCTGACAAGCTTTGAACATTCTGGTCCTTGAAAGGCTGTAGAGAAGAGAATGCTGAATTAACTGAATAAACAGCTTATGTAGGAGGATTTGTTACATCTCTGTGTATCACCATTCATTGTAACCACTTGCCGACTGGCTCACGCCAATATAGTAGGCAAAATGGTTCGTTATCGCGAATTGCCGTTCATGTACGTCTGTACCTTTAAGAGCAATAGCAGGCATGCGCGCTGCTTGAGGGGCGCATGAGCAACCGCTGCACAGCGCGGAATGCGATTTGCGTGGTCAGTGAGCGAGATCTGCACGGGCACTGTTGATCGCGTGCAGGAGAACATGAACAGGGATTTGTGTGTGTAAACACACAAATCCCTGTTCTGTCAGGGGAGAGGAGACCTATTGTTTGTTCCTACTAAGTAGGAACAACGATATATCTCCTGCCCCAGTCAGTCCTATCTCCATACAGTTAGAAACACTAACTAGGGAACACATTTAACCCCTTGATCGCCCCCTAGTGTTAACCTCTTCCCTGACAGTGACATTTATACAGTAATCAGTGCTTTTTTATAGCACAGATTGCTGTATAAATATCAATGGCCCCAAAAATCTGCCAAAAGTGTCTGATCTGTCCACCGGGAATGTCGCAGTACTGCTAAAAATCACAGATAACCACCATTACTAGTGAAAAAACAATAATGATAAAAATGCCATAAATCTTTCCCATAGTTTGTAGACGCTATAACTTTTGCGAAAACCTATCAATATACGATTATTGCTATTTTTTTAACAGAAATATGTAGAAGAATTTATATTGGCTTAAATCTGGGGAAGAAATTCGTTTTTTTAAAAACATTTTGGAGATATAGCAAAAAGAAAAAAATATTGTTTATTTTTTTTCAAAATTGTTGCTCTTTTTTGTTTATAGCACAAAAAATAGAGGTGATTGAATACCACCAGAAGAAAGCTCTATTTGTGGGGAAAAAAATACGTACATTTTGTTTGGATACAACATCGCACGATTGTCAGTTAAATTGACACAGCGCCATATCGCACAAAATGGCCCGGTCTGTAAGTGGTTAATGGGTATATGTAAGGATTTACAACCAATTTAATTAATATTTAAAACTATATGAGATGTCACTGACTCTTTTGCATCTACTTTAATAATGAGACTTTTAACTGAGGCAACCATTGTGTCTTAGATCTGAATGTGGAACAAAAAAATCTTTTCAAACCTTTCTGTAAATAGTACCAACATAAACTTTAATATAGTACATTATAGAATTGTTTAAAATACTCCACTCATAATGGAAAAAATATTTTCTTCCTAAGAGAATTTCTATAATCTAATTTCACCCTCAATTTGCTCTGTCTTTGCACCTGAATAAAGTTCTCCTGTGGTTATTAATGCACTCCCTAATTGCAACCAACTTAAAACATGCTGGCAAACAGGTGAAAGGAAATCTGGCAAGTGTAAGTCATTTGTTCTAACACTGGCTGAAGCCACATGTACAGAAGAAGCACATGCCTTTTAGTAATCTTGTGTTACATTTAAGAACATATGGTTTTCCAGATGGAAATAAAACAGTGAAGAAACATGACATTGTATTTTAAAACTTGCTGATGATCTTAATTTCTAAATAAACCAAATAAGATTAAATTGGAAAAAACATTTTTTTCAGGGCAACGCTTATGCAAGTTTACATTAAAGCTGTTTATTTATTTTTTTAAAGTAACTTTAAAGCTGAACTCTAGGTAGATATAAAACATGCAAATTACTACATGTTTGTGTGAAAGCTGTGTGAGTACCGTATTTATTGGGGTATTGCGCGCTCCGGCGTGTAGCGCGCACCCCTAAAGTGGACCCGCATTCTTGTGGAGAAAAAGATTTTTGTACTTACAGTTTTGATGTCTTGCGTGGCATCCATCGGCGGCCTTGTCGGGTCCGGCGTCCGTCTGCAGCTTCGGGTGTCCTCTTCGTTGGGTCCGGCGTCCTTCTGCAGCGTCCTCCCCGCTCGATCCCCGCTTTCCCGGGGCCGAGTTTGAATACTGCGCCTGCATATACCGAGCGCAGTACACTCGTGTATAGACGGGCAGGCTCAGCTACTCTCGCTCTCACGTCCTGTATGTCCAGGACGTGAGTGCGAGAGGATCCGAGCCTGCCCGACTATACTCGAGTGTACTGCGCTCGGTATATGCAGGCGCAGTATTCAAACTTGGCACGGGAAAGCGGGTATCGGCGTATATCGCGCACCCGCGATTTTGCCTTGATTTTCAGGGCAAAAAAGTGAGCGGTATACGCCGATAAATATGGTATCTTAATTTGACTTTGTATCAGCCTTTTGTAGTCCTTGCATAGATCTCAGATTGGGGAGTAAAAAGGAACATAATGAGAAAATCAATGCATGTATGGCTTCTCCTTCACTGTCCAATCATAGGCTGGAGGTGGGGCCATGGGCTCAGAGGAAGTGAGTTGAATGATTTTGGCTGCTGTTTAACCCTGAAGCCTGAGAACATCCAGTGGTGGGAAATATGTACTGTAGAGGCAGTTCTGGACAGAAGGTGATTATTGCAGCAAAGCTTTTATTTTATGTTATCTTTCAATAGGTTATTGAATGTTTTAAGTTAAAATTTGCATTAAACCCAATTTATAACATCCCATATAGGCTTTGAAAGGTTATTATCATTTTGAAAGTTCTAAGTCTTTTTTCTATTCTGTAGCTTACAATGAAATAACACCTGGTGATCTTGTCATGAAGATCCTTGTTCAGGCTTTTTCTGGTATAGCTTTGGAAAAAACTCTGTTCCTGTCTCCTCAATGTTCCATGGTGGAGACTATAAGCGGCTGTATAAACACATATTGCACAGGCATGATCCATTGTTGTTATTATCAGAAACCTGATCATAGCAAGCTAAAGCTATAGCGTATCCAGCAAGTAGCTCTTATATTTATATCATTCAGGTCAAAGCAACAGGTTTGCTTTAGGCTGGATTCATACTAGTGCAAATTGGATGCGGTTTTCCTCTTGACTGGCTCTCTATGGTGCCGGTTCACATATCTCCTAGGCCGGCTGTAGACTGGCTTGCACAGGAGTCTTTGGGTCCGTTTTAGGGCTGAATTCAGGCAAAAATTTAGCCCTGAACAGGGATGCACCAGACCCCCTGCTGCGAGCCAAGTCTGGCAGAAGTGGGAACCTGGCCTCAATCTCTTCATTCCCAGAATATACTCACAGGACTGAAAGGAAGACAATTATTTGTTGCTGGCTAGCGCTTAAAGTGCATTTTGCCCTGCATTGGCAAAACACAGGGTCACTTTAAAAAGTAGATTCTGTAATAAAGTAAATGAAACATTCCGATGCACTATTTTAACCCCTTTGTGCTGACATAACACATATATGTGGCCTCACTGAACTGGGCTTTTTTACGTGGAGCTGCATATTAGACATGTGCATTAGTTTTTGTCTGAATGCACTTTAGTCTTGGATTTTCGTGCTTGTTTTAAAAAACGATAACGAACGCACAGAATCCAAAATCTGAAATATCCAAAATAAAAAAATGCTTTATTTTCGTGTCCATTATATTTTCGTATCGTTGCGACAACAGTTCGATATAGATAGATAGAAGATTCAACATGACGGTGACAATAGTGATCTGTGTCTATCGAACCTGCAGTTGAATGTGCCTAACCTAACTCTATTAGTCCAAGATTATTCGACATAGGGGTCAATTCACAAAGAGAAACGTTATTGGTTTTCTTCAGGTGTTAAATTAGCACTCCTTATTTAACGCTAGCAAACATGGTATTCACGAAAGCTATAATCGTTATTTAACATAGTCATTATGGTTTTCAACTGACTCTTTATCCAAACGTTATGCTAACTACTCAGACGTTATTATTAACATTTGGGACGTTAAAATAACTCTTAAGATCGTTAAATAATGCTGGAGAGATGCATTCTGGGAGCAGAAGGGGAGGAGAACAGCTGCATGTGGAAAAGAGCAGATACAGAGAGAGAGAGAGTGAGACACAAGTAATACACATGGAGATTGAGCATGTGATGTGATGTTAATTTAACGATTGCTTAACAAATGATAACTGTCAAAAAAATCTTTGTGAATTGCACTTTTGTACATATTTAACGATTTGACTCCTTAAAATAACGTTTTGAATCTTTAAAATAACGATTTGACTCTTTAATAAGGATCCACACCTTAAAATATCGATTTTATGTAGTGAAACGTTATTTGATGATTTTTCAAAGCGTTAAATTGTTTAGTGAATTGAACTAGCTTCAATAACGTGCAAAATCGTTAAAATAACACTTGCAATCTGAAAATAAAGCTTTGTGAATTGACCCCATAGAGTGAAAAGATTCAACATTATAGAGACATGAAGATTCAACTAAGCAGCTAAAAACATACGATCGCCGCAAGCGGACATTTACGGTTCAATGGCCTGCCCATAGGCTATAGAAGAATTATAATGTTGTTTGACTAGTAATAATAATTATAATTATTATTATTCAAACAAAATTATAATTCTACTATAGCTTGTGGGCGGAGCAATCGGCCGGAAATGTACGATCGCAGCGTCGTACAGTTTAGCTGCTTCGTCGAATCTTCTTAGAACATCCAACAGACACCATAAGCCTTTAATTAACAGATTCAACCTTAATTCATTTGGATTTTGGGACGAATACATTTTTTAACGAAATAAAATGAATTTCGGGAGTAACTAAATAAATTTATTTTTCAGATGAAATCAAAATTCCGAAACAAAATATTTCAGGGTGCACACGTCTACTGCAGATACGGTATGTGTTTCTCCCTTTGTGCTGGGAGCGCGATGTTGATATGTACGGTTTTACTAACACGTGTCAAAATTGCAAAATTGTGCTTAAACATTTAGATTTGTTTTACCCTTAGGTGTGAAGAGGTTAACTATTTTCATACTTGTTGTATTAGCACTAGGTAATTTAAATAGTTTTTCACATTTTCTCAATATTAAGGGAATAGTCTGACACCTCTGGACCAATTAGGATAAGCAGAACTCCTTCGAAAAATTATGGCCAGCTACTTTTTCACTCAGTATGTTACTCAACAAATTGCTACCAGTAGTGTTTGGTTTCTAAACAGATGAAACAAATAGGTCTTTGTAAATATCATGTACTAGCAATTAATTGGATATTGTTGCGCAATACTCCAATTGTGGCTGACTGATTGCTACTACTTGCAACTTGTTTACATGCATCTGTTTCAAATCGATCACTGCTTTTATTAATTACTTGGTAAAAGTTTCTGTAGCAATTGAGCTATTGAAAATTGTCAGTGTTACTTGCTTTTTTGTCATTACACAGCTCTCCACCTAGAATCCTTTGGAAGAAAAAAGTGTTAGGTCATGACAGTTGCCTGGGAATGGTGCTGAGCCAAATCTAATCATGCCCCAAATTTGGTGAAAGTGTAAACCTGGAGTTTTCCTGGTGGCTGGATTGAGTAAATAATGGACTACAAGTGCACTGACATCACCACATTTGTGTTTTATTGTACTAGCTGCTAGCTATATTGGAGGAGACTATAGTAGTAGCTGTTGGCTTGTTTTGTTGTGAATGAAGGCACAAGTCTCCTCTATCACTATATCTATCGCTATCGCTGTATGTCAATTGCTGTAGTCTATTTCCTCAGAAATAGCAGGTGACTGACAGGAGGGCTGGGCTCAATTGTATTGTACTATATTCTATACAAAGAAGAAAGCCGGGGTGGCACAGGGCTGCAATAGGAGACAGAACTGAAGCTTTCAGAGGAGGCAGGGGCTGTTCAGGTTCTGTGTGTACATGGCAATTGGCATGAGATAATCTTGGAAGTAAAAATTTTGAAAAATATGTCAAGTTAAACAGCTGTTATGTCCATGCCTGTTATGCCTGTTTCACACAGGGTGCACTGTGCTCTGATCCGCAGGGGAGAAACTCACAGAACAAAAAAGAAGAAAAAGAAAGGCGTACCAGCCTAGTGTGTAACCGTTGACAATTTATTGAGGTCAAATAGCAATAAAAACTACTCACAAGAGACATGGTATATAAGGCTTGTCAACAACAATGTGATGGATAACCCTCAAACCGCTCTCCAGAATAGGGGGGATAGAGGTGTGTCACTGCCGCCTGACACGTTTCGAGGCGACAAGGACCTATTCATCAGAGCCCAGCAGTGGGTTAACTGTTGGGCTCTGATGAAGAGGTCCTTGTCGCCTCAAAACCCTCCCAATCCATACCAGGCCCTTTGCATTTGTTGCGATGCAGCATGTCCTGTTGAGGTGTGTGAATTGTAAGCAAAGCCGGTAAAAGCAGCCTTTACTTGTCAAAGGTTTTATTTAAAATCATGCCTTCTGCAACATTGTTTTTGAACAGAAAAGTCTTCAATTCATTAAATGCCCATCTGCATGAGCTTTAAGTATGTTAGATGTTACTAATGATGTGGAGATGTTGCCTTGACTCACAGTTTGCTGCAGGTACTAAATTATGGGGTTACTTCAAGGCAACGAAAAAAGCCATGTCAATTTATAGTCGTTTTATCAGTGAAAAAATGTGAATTAAAAAATTAGATTCGTGGGAGCTGTGGTGGCTCAACGTGATTGGCACTGCACTGACAAGCCATTCACCTCTGCAGCCAAGGGTTCGGATCCCGGTCTCGGCTACATGTGAATTGAGTTTGGTGGTCTCAGCCCGACTCCCGGTGGATGTGCTATGCAAGGTACGCCACACTTGCACGCACACAAAATTGGTTTAACACACACGCACTTTGGCCATGAGGTCTCCTAAAATAAAGAGAGGTGAAGGACCTACGGGGCTGGCTGGGTGGGCTAGACCCCCTCACTCCCTCATAGGGGGAGTCCCTCTGCCCCGTTGGGGTCCGTTGGGCCCCAGTCGGGCTCCCAAGTGGAGCAGGTAGGGCGGGGTGAGTGGGAGGCCCCCTCACACCCGCCATTGCCACCGGGGGCATGGAGAAGGATGGCGATTGCCTCCGGGGGGAGGGTCTGCCTACTCCCAACTCCTGCAGTCCGGCTCCTCTCTCTCGAGTTCACGCACAAAATACACTTAAAAAAAAAGAAAAAATTTGATTGGCCAGTATTAGTTATTGCACTTTGTGTTTCTAAGACACTAAGGGGCATATTTTTAAAGAAGTGAATGTAACTTCTACCATACATTCACTACTAGCGAATCAGTCACTGTCATTAACCTGAGAGATTTACCTGCAGTAAATGTTTGTTGCATGTCAGGTTCACCACTTTATAATAATGCCCCTA
Organism: Rana kukunoris; assembly: GCA_029574335.1. Taxonomy (NCBI): domain Eukaryota; kingdom Metazoa; phylum Chordata; class Amphibia; order Anura; family Ranidae; genus Rana; species Rana kukunoris. Next base: position 305,191,903 of record CM056053.1, read on the forward strand.
AGAATCTTTAAAACGCATCAAAATACAAAGATTTAGTGACATATTCATTGTAAAAACCAGGTGAAATTTTATTAAGACTTTATTGCACTTTCAGCTTTGTATTCAGAACCAGTCCATCTTCCAATACAAATATAGCAATACATTATCGAAAACAAAGCTAAAGTTGGCAACCAGCATGACTAATGGATAACAAGAAACAAATTAAATACCAAAGAGATAAGCACCATCAGAGAGAGCCAGAATATATCAAAATTTGTTATCCCTCCAGGCTTGATGTAACTTTGTTGCACCACATAAAACAATGCTAACAGCGCATCGTTAAAAGATTTCATTTTTAAAAAGACAAGTTTGTTAAATGTGTTTTTTGTTTTCCCAGCTCAACTGCTCCTGTGTAAATGAGGCCTGGGAGCACTGAATTTGATTTACTAACCAGACCTGACAATTAGTCCTTGGTATATAATCTCTTTAAAGTTTTAGCATTGTGCTAACATACACCTATTTATTTCTGTCAGATATCACCAGCTGAATCAACATAGCAAGAATGTTATGAATAACATAGAAAATATATATATAAAAAATATTTAAAGATGTTTAAATAGCCTAACATGCATAGTAGTTATGCCTATAAATATAGGATGGGTTGCAGTATATTAATGTTTCATTAAATATATAGTTTTGTATCATTGGTACTCATCTACAAAAATGTACACAGGTAAATTAATATGAATATTGTGTTTTTTTTTTTTCTTGGTTTGTGTTTATTCTAGAGATTTAAAAAAAAAAGACTAATGCCACGTACACACGATACACATGATCAGATTTTCCGATGGCCTAAAATCAAATGGAATTTTTTGTCGGAATTCCATTCAAGCTGTCTTGCATACACACTGTCAGACCAAATTTCAACCGTCTAAAACGGGGTGATGTAAAACACTAGGACGAGCCGAGAAAAATGAATTTCAAAGCTTCCAAGCATGCGTCAGAGTTGCACACAAACGATAGGAATTTTCTATTGTTTTTTTTTCCATCGGAAAAAAATAAAACATGTTCTATTTCTAAACACAGTCCATCAGACTTTTTTCATCGGAAATTCTGATCGTGTGTACGCGGCATAAGTCTATGTAAAATATTTATGTTTTTATCTTGGTAAAACAAAGAGTATTACAACAAGTATATTTGCATATAGAAACCAATCATAAATCATATTTGATAAGTCAGATACTGTAGGTTAAATTTCTCAAGACAAATCTTGTTGGATAACCTAAATAAACTTAGAATGAAAAAGGAAAATTAGTTCTGACCCCTGTCTGTTTTTTCTTTCTAGCTTTGCCCCTATTGGGATGATATCCTGTTACATCTTCTCTGAATAACCACTATTAATGGGACAGAAAGCAACTGAACATATTCCCCTACATATAAACATGATAGGCCATAACCCATCTTGTCTCTAGCTAATTATGGCAGCACCGAAGGATGGTAACATTATGACACAGGAATTCTGTTCAGTACTGCAAAACTGTTTACCAAACTTCTGTGCAATGGCACCCCCATGGACTGTGTGCATGACAGCCTTGACTTACAGGTTCATTTTTTAAAGAGTCAAATGAGGATGAGGAGGGAAACAACAGTGCTGCTTTAAGACATAATCTTCACTTTAGTACTATATTCTTCACTTTAATTGCACTTTTTTTGACTTTCCTGTTTTGAAAAGCATAAATATATAAGAATAAATAACTTATTCTTTTTTGCTTACATGGGACTGGTAAACTAGAGAACATTTGATTGTATTCTATTCTAAGATATCATAGCCATGGAACAAATAAAATCATAATGTGGATTAGTGTGCATTTATGGTGTACAATATGTAGCTTGCAAATTATATGTATGACGTATTTGATCTTTTGAAGAGTCATCAAAGCTTGATTTACCAAATGCTCAAATCCAGCAATGTATTTGGGTCATTTATTTTCAAGGGGTTCTAAGACAAGGAAAAAAAAAACACTGTGGCATAAAAGAGTCAAAGATTATGCAATAGTTATGATTTACTTTTGCTTCCCATAGGGCAAGACAATTAATTATCTGACTTATCGAAAATCGCTCACTTCTTTTGTTGCTGACATCTAAACAGTTGTTAAGTGAGAGGCAGAGTACTTAGACTGAGCCACTGAAAGCTCCCTCTATTAATTAGTATTTTTTAAATACAAAAACAAACATATGTAATAGCAGATAGGTAAAAATATGATGGCTGTATAAAAAAAGTCTTTAAATTAAACACTACAATAATGAATCCAAATACACTTTACCAAAAATACACTTAACATCCCCTTTAAATAATTTATTATATACATAGAGTATGCATAACTGATAACATACCTGGCAACTAAAATGTCAAAGAGGGAAAACATTTATAAATAATAGTCTCATTGATGAAGAAGCACAAGAAACAAATTAAGGTCTAAACAATGATCAGAAATGAAGCTTGTTTAATATATCAAATCGAATTTCACATTTACAAATAAGGCCGCGTACACACAAGGAGACATATCCGATGAAAACGGTCCGACAGACCGATTTCATCGGATATGTCTCCTGGAGATTTTGGTCTGATGTGTGTACACGCGATCAAACCAAAATCCTCGCGGACGGACAGCGCGGTGACGTCACTGAACCAGGAAGTAAAATACTTCCATGCATGCGTCGAATCTATTCGGTGCATGCGGGGGATTTATGTCCGCTGGTTAGGCATACTAACCAGCGGACATGTCGGACAGACGGGTTTCCAGCAGACAAGTTTTAAAGCATGCTTTAAAACTTTTGTCTGCTGGAAACCTGTCTGCTAGCCCGTACACACGATCGAATCTGTCCACTGAAACTGGTCTGCGGACCAGTTTCAGCAGATATATTCGATCGTGTGTACGCGACCTAAGAAGTCTTCATTAGTGTCCCCCATCAGAGTCCCCCCCAACAGGTGTCCCCTATCAGAGCCCTCCACAGCAGGTGTCCCCCATCAGAGCCCCCACAGAGCAGGTGTCCCCCATCAGAGCCCCCACAGCAGGTGTCCCCATCAGAGCCCCCCACATCAGGTGTCCCCATAGATCAGTACTTGTCCAAAAGATCCATGTAGCTCAGGCACGCTGGGAGCAGAAGCACATTGCAGGGGGCGGGCATATGTGGCACCTTTGGTTACTTGAAAGGTGGCACTCGGAGAGCATTTCTGGGAGTGCACGGGATGATTGGCAGCAGCTCCGGCCAACCCAGAAGCCTCTTATCACACCACCTATGGGAAAAGAGCCGACACACAGCGGAGGGGGCGGGGAAGACAGGAGACTGCTCCAAGCATACCGGACAGAATTAATTAGTGGAGCCTAGTACCAGAACGTGTTCCAGTTCTAGGTATGTGCTCTTGACAGTTGCCAGCGGAGAGAAGAAGCCGGATGGGGAACCACTGCACACGATACATGCGCTCCGCCTCTGGACACAGACAAGGAGGAGGGAGGGGAGCACTTTGGATCTTCGTGCCCCCACTTCTGCAGCACATGGGTGCGGAGCACCACGTGCACCCTGTCTAGGATCGGCCCTGCTTCTCCTAGGGGGTTATACAATGCAGAGAGGAGCCGCAAGGGCCGCAGAGGGACCCTAAAAGACAGTGTTCAGGGCCACTCATTGCAAAACAAACTGCACAGTTGAAGTAAGTATGACATGTTTGTTATTAAAAAAATAAAAAAGTCCACCACTTTAATATTAATCTTGTTCTTGTTTGCTTGATTGTGGTTTACATCTTGTGTCCAATGGTGCGATTTTCTAACTTGAGATTTATAAATATAATGTAAATATAGCATTTTTTTATTGTAAATATTAAATGATATATCCACAAATGATCAAAATGGTTATCTTAAATGTGTTAGTTTATTTGTGACTCATGTGTCACTTTTTTTCTGTTCTATACAGAGAAAGCTTTTCATTTGTGGATGATGAATTCCCTCTCTTGAAACGATGATAGATGAGAATGTTTCAGGATAAACATAAATGAGATGTCCTCCACCAATCTGTGCTAGTTAGCCTGGGTAAACCCTCCTGTCAGTGATATTCTGGCAAGTAGCTAATGAATTGTCTGACTGACAAACCAGATGCTGGACTTGTCAATCAGAGAAACAATGCCGAACACAATATGCTTCTGTGATTGATCAGGACACCAAAAAATGAAGTCGCATATACCCCTTCTGCTGCTGTTTGTTATCGAGGGCCTAATACATGCTTCATTGATATATTCCACCTGATTGTCCAACAGGGAACGTATACAGCAGGATATAGCAATAAAGGCTAAAACAAATTAACTATTTAGCCTCAGCTATCACATTGTTTCCTGTGGCCCTATCCAGCCTCCAGTTAAACGCACAGAACTGACTTTTGATGCATGGTGTTCAGTTTCACAGGAGCTAGCTTGCTCCTTAGGCACTCATGTGTTGAAAAGCTTTGTTCATAAATCTTTTTAATTGTTAAAAGTCTTTAACTATAGCATGGGATTCATTATCCACTGTGTTTGCCAAAATGCTATTTAATAAGTTGCTTGTTTTATTAACCCTGACAGAAAAGAAAACATGCTTCCTATCTCCAGCTGTTAGAAACAGATACAGGAGCAGTTTCCCTGAACACGTTTCAAAGTAACTGTGTGATAGGTTGTTGCTAACTTAACTACTTTTTGCACGGCAAATAGCACTTCTTCTTTTTCTTTTAGCCATTCATGACTTACCTCGCCAGCCAGCATCAGCTTTGAAAACTATGTCTAGAGGATCATAAAATCCCAGGCTTTAACTTCCACTCTGGAACACTGAAATACTTGGACGATGATTGTTGAGCACAGAAGATTAAAAAGATGCATCTTTATTTTAATTGATGTAGCCATATGGACTGTCATCACTAGAGACCCTTTTTGATCTCAAGTTAAGACGTTAATTTTCTTTCTTCATGCCTTTGTATAATGTTTGAGCATATATTGCAATTTGATACAGATGTTTTACAGAGCAAAGAAAGTGTTTTTTTTTTTCCTCTTAAGCTTCCAGCATATTGTTTTTCTTATTACCAGTGGCAAAGGCTAGGTTAAACCAATAAACAAAATGGAAAAGTCTGGTGTTTACTGAAGATGGAAGTCTCTATAATCTGTAGTTCAATGCTTAAGTAGTTTTACTTTCAAGTGCATGAATCAGTTTTTTTTTTTTTAGGAATGTGATGCCATTTGTGTTTTAATTCAAGCATTATATATATATTTTTAATAATAAGTATCATATTATATTTTACTATATCTGTTAGAAAATTATTCACTGTTGATATTGGTTTGAACAGGTTCAGCAATCCTCTATTCAATTCCAAGATTCTGCAGCGGTAAATAGTAAATCTAAATTTGTCATTGCAATCATTGGTGGGCATTGGCACACTGCATCCAAAGTGACCTATTGCATTTTTATATCTTTTAGTAATGGCAGAAGTAACAATTCTATGCTCTTTACAATCTACAAAGGCATTAATATACCTCCTGTTTCATTTTTATTACCGTATTTGCCGGCGTATAAGGCGGCTGGGCATATAAGATGACCCCCTAATATTCAGCTTAAAACTGTGGTTTTGTGCTCTACTCACCCTTGTTTGGTAGTAATGCGTTGTTCCAAAAACGAAGAGGCTGCAGTCCGCCAGGTGCTCTGTAAAGCTGTATATATTCTATATATGGGCTGCTCAGCCAATCCCGGCGGGCGATACACTCAGTTGATGACTACAGAGCATGCAAAGCCTGCTCGGATTGGAGTACCAACTTCTGCCAATCCGAGCAGGCTACATAATGTAGCCTGCTCGGATTGGCAGAGGTTGTTACTCCAATCCAAGCAGGCTTAGTAGGCTCTAGTGATCAACAGAGTGCATCGCCCGCTGGAATTGGCTGAGCGGCACATATACAGAATACATACAGCTTTACAGAGCCCCCGAGGGGCTGATATCCATCAGACAGCTGCTTCACCCGGCGTATAAGACGACCCCCGGTTTTTGGCTGTGTAATTCCGGTGTAAAAGGTTGTCTTATACGCCGGAAAATACGGTACTATAAAACAAATTAAATAATTAGGAAAAAGCACAAAGTGAATAAACCTAGGAAGCCGCTATACTAAACCACAGGATGATCTGACCCAGGGTTGATCCGACACGTAACTATCAGTTTCAATAGTGCTTATTTCTTTTTTAAGGAAAAGTAAAAAGAATGAATAGAATTCAAAAGATTTTTTCTTGTTAAACTGGACATTTTACAGTAAAGATTGAGTTTTTTCCCCACAGAGAACCAGTTACTTTCCACATAATTATATATTTATTTGCCATAAATCCACATCAAAATAATGCTGTTGAAGCAATTTAATGATCTGCGTGCAACTATAATACATATCTGTCAAAAATGGTGGACTGCATGTCCTGTGTAATGGGTGCTGGGAACAAGCAGACTCCAATATGCCTCTGCTATATACTATTTCAATGAGTCACCATATAGTTACATAGTTATAAAGTAGGTAAGGCTAAAAAAAAACAAAAAACAATAATCCATCCAGTTCAGCCTGTGTAGGTGCATGTGTATCAGTGTCTATAATTATTTCTCATATCATTGTATGTTGTGTCCTTTAAGATGTACATTCAAGAGTCTTTTAAAAGTATCCCTACTCCCCGCAGCCATCATCAATTGTGTAAGAGAGTTCCACATCCTTGTTGCCCTGACAGTGAAGAACCCCCTGCACAGTTTAAGGTTAACCCGGTTCTCCTCCATCTTTATTGTGTGGCCCTGTGTCCTCTTACTCTCCCTAGGTCTGACAAGTTTATTTCCTATGCTGGATCCACATTGAGATATTTGTAGATCGCTATCATGTCCCCTCTCAAGCGTCTTTTCTCCAACGAGAATGCATTTAGTGTTTGCAGTCGTTCCTTGTAATTGAGGTCCTCCAATCCCCTATTAGTTGTGTTGCCCTTCTTTTGACTCTCTCTAGCTTCATTACATTCCTTTGGAGGGCCGGTGACCAGAACTGGACAGAATACTCCAGATGTGGCCTAACCAGGGTTTTATAAAAAAAACTCTGAAAAATTTCTTTGTAGCTGCAAATAAAAAAAGTTATTAGGAGTATAATGACTCATTGGATTTTTTTTGTTTTTGTTTTATTTTTATTTCTTACAAGGTATTGATATTGAAAATAATGTATTGCTACATTTTACACTTTTTGTACTGTATGTGATTTGCAATTTGCCAATAATTAAACCCTTTGATAGTTCTTGGGTATTTTCTCTATACAATCCCCTTTTTCAAATTCAAAAACCATTAAAAATAAATTAAAAATGTAAATTGACAAATCAATTCTAAAGTATAAAAAACTCACTCCATCTTTTTCCCCCATCCACTTGACTTCTTATTTTGAAAAGCAGGAATAAATCCTGGCAGCACAATTAAAACACTTGCTAAATATTACTTTGTTGGGCTTAACGATAGATTACAATGTGTGCATAATGACCCAGTTCTAGTAATATCATCTGATTTAGTAAGGAAATCAGAGTCTGCCATATGTTCACCAATAAGGCCATAGAAATTCTTTTTCTTCCCAATGCCTTCATCAACTAATAGTAAGCATGTTGTTTTATTCCCCAAACCTTATTGTTTTTCATTTGTCTCCCAATGCTAAGCATTTCAGTGCTTTTATTTTTACACGACACTCATATCCTAGGAGGAGTTGAAAAGTCACAAATTTAAAGCTCGCATCTCTATGCATCATTTTATCTACTTCATTTTAAAATGTTTCTTTGAGTTAAATGCATTCTTTGTGTCTTGTTTTATTGTACATCCTGCTCTATTTCTACATTTATTACTATGCTGTAGCAAACTGCTATTTTAGCGCAAAATGATTGTTATTTCTATGTATTTCTATTTAGTTTTACACATGTTGTAATAATAATAGGTAAAGAATTCAAATAAAAATCACAAATTTAAGCCACCAGCCTATTAAAACAAGAGCCCTGCTGTGCAAATGTTAGCTAATTAAAGAAGGCCCTTTAGTAAAAGCAACACCAGGACAGTGGGGGCACAAGTATAATTGTGTTGACGACTGAGCTTTAGTGAATACCATCAATGCATACTTACTCAACTATCATATAATTGAGACTGCCATAATCAATGGCTTAAAGTGTTATGCTGTTGATTTGGTGTTCTCAGAGTAAGTGATAGTTGAGTGTGCATACATCTTTGGCATTGATGAGAACTGAGATATATTTGATAAATAAATTAGATATTGCTATGAGTCCAGTCAATAAAAAATACTTTGGAAGCAAAATATAAAAATTGCCTCCCGATATTTAAAGTTGAAAAGTTTTAGGTGGCCATACACATGAAATGTTTGTGCAATCCAGCCAATGATGCATACTTTAGCATACCGTGACTTGAAAAAGTATTCATACCCCTTGAAATTGTCCACATTTTTTCATGTTACAATCAAAAACGTAAATTTATTTTATTGGGACTTTATGTGGCACATAATTGTGAAGTGGAAGGAACAAATAAATATATGCAATGTGTGGCATGCATTTGTATTCAGCCCCCTTTACTCTGATACCCCAAACAAAATCTAGTGGAACCAATTGCCCTCATAAGTCACCTAACTAGTAAATAGATTCCACCTGTGTGTAATTTACTCTTAGTATAAATACAGCTGTTCTGTGAAGCCCTCAGAGGGTTAGTGAACCTTAGTAAACTGCATCATGAAGGCCAAGGGACACACCAGACAGGTCAGGGATAAAGTTGTGGAGACGTTTAAAGCAGGGATAGGTTATAAAAAATATCCCAAGCTTTGAACATCTCACTGAGCACTGTTCAATTCATCATCCAAAAATGGAAAGAGTATGGCACAACTGCAAGCCTACCAAGACATGGCCGTCCACCTAAACTGAACGGCCAGACAATTGGAGAATTATTAAGAGAAGCAGCCAAAAGACCCATGGTAACTTTGGGGGAGCTGCAGAAATCCACAGCTCACATGGAAGAAACTGTGAACTTCACAAACCTGGCCTTTATGGAAGAGTGGCAAGAGGAAAGCCATTGTTGAAAAAAAGCCATATGAAGTACCATTTGCCATTTGCCAGAGGACACAGCAAACATGTGGAAGAAGGTGCTCTGGTCATATGAGAACAAAATTGTACTTTTTGGCCTAAAAGCAAAGCCCTACTACAGATCACCCTGAGCCCACCATCCCCACTGTGACACATGATGGTGACAGCATCATGTTGTGGGGATGCTTTTCTTCAGCAGGGACAGAGAAGTTGGTTAGAGATGATGGGAAGATGGATCAAGCCCAATACAGGGCAATCTTAGAAGAAAGTGGAAGGAAGAAATTGCACTTACCCTGTGACCATTCAATAGTAAATTGAAATAAATAATTGAATTATAAACTAACAAATAAATCGCCAATGGTGAAATTAATAGATATCCCATACATAAATCAATCATGTGATAAGTTCATAAAAAATAATAAAATTGAAAAAAAGTCCTTAACGGTGTTGATTGTTGAAACCAAAGAATTGTATCCATCAAAATTAGCAATTGGTGTATATGTGACTTTAAATAATAAAGCTAAACACCCGTGCTCTGCAGAAAACACAAGCACAAGTCTTAAGCAGTAACTCTCGACCAATAAACCATCAGCAAATGCTCACGATACATAGAAGATATAAACGCTCCATATAGAGCATTAACCTATAAAAGATTTATTGAAAACATATAGTAGTACACTTACAATGTTGCAATTTAAAAGAAGCCTTTAAGTTTGATGTGCCGGCCGGTGCACAATCAGACACCCGTCCTTCTGTGAAAACGTGTGGAGCTTGAGGTGATGTCAGCACGTCGCTCCACCCTATGTCCGTTTCGTAACAACTTACTTTGTCCAGGGGCACTTTTATTTTTTCCATAGTCTTGTTTTTGTATTTATGTTTACATGAAAATCGCAGCTCCCAATTAAATAACTGTGAAACGGCTTTGCAGTTATTTGTTTAGTGTCTTTAGCACAGTTTCTTCTCCCCATTTTTCCAAATCCCGCACAATGCCGGTGGCGTGGGTGCACCACCTAGATGGCCGGGAAACCCAAGATGTCATATGGGAGATCCCATCTGTGGAACGTCTTTTGACGATGGGCGGTAGGGAAGTGGTTAAACTCAGCTGCACTGTAATCTCACAATATCTCATGAGATCACAGGCAGCCCTCTCCCTTCTACACAGATCTCAGCCATTTTTAGAGGAAAGTTCTCAGTTTCATAAACAGGCTGCAGGGGAGATAGTTTTCCTCTGAGAACTGCAGAGAACTGAACTGAGGTAAAACTCCTGTCAGTATTTACCCTCACTATGGAGAGAATTCTTATTACTTCCTGTTGTGTCTCTGGGACAGTAAGTAAAAAGGGAAATCTGCCTGACAGGACACAGACAGCAAGGAAACACCCTGACAGAGATCTTTACCAATCTATATTGTATCCAAACTTAAAAACATGTTTTGACTTTAAGGAAGGAAGGGCACAGAGATGCCCTTTTACAGGACCAGGACCTGGCTCCGATGTCTGGCAGTGGGTTCTTGCCTGACAGTCAGGCATCAAAAGTCTGTATAGACTAACAATCCGTCTCTATGTTTTTTATCTTGTCACTTATTCATATTTTTTTGGTTTTATTCGGTGCAGTCCATCTTGGACCACCGCTTGTCATCTCTGATATATTTTAAATAAATTACCCCTTTTTGAACATCGATGTACTTCACCATTGGAGGCTGTTTTTTTCCTCGTTTTTCTCATTCCACATACCCTTTGATCCATCTATGGAGCCTTGAGCCCTGATCATCCCAGACATAAAGAAAAAGGAAGAGGAATTTCCAGAGAGAAATCGAGGTCGCTAATACAGCAGGATACATCTATATATGCTCATATATAGCAACCCTAAGGTAAGGGAACTACAATACTCCTTTGGATTTGAATAACCCGGCACAGCATTTCAAATGAAGACTTCCATCACATCTTATCCAGCTATTTATCCCACCATTGTATAGAGACTGCCTGTTATTCACCTCATCTGATATATAGTGCCGCCCCTTTTGTTTGATGAGGCACTCACTAGTGGCACTTAGAAATATCAGTGTTACGGGACTCGCAGCAACACCTCCCAGCACGCTTAATACAGTCACTGGTTACATTCTATTATCCTGGGAATTTTTTGGTTTATCATCAGTCTGTTATTATTCTTTGGTGTCTTGCACTATTTTGAATCTGTAGCGCTTATCATTATTTTTCTTCAGACTAACAAACCGATTGCAGGTTTTCCATTGTGCATGTAACTGGCTGGAATGCAGCTTTAAACAAATATTATGCATATCCGATTATTCATCTTTTAACCTTATTGAATGTTATAAATATTTACATGTCAGTCATTGTCATGTACCTTGCAGTGTAGGCAAAACCTCCACTGAGAAGATGGACAGTGATTTTTATAATCATTTCCCCAATTTTTACAAAAGCCCTTTTACATCTAGAAAACGTGCGAACTAACCACATCCCATATAAATCCATGTGACACTGTAGGGCTGATTTACTAAAACTAGAGAGTGCAAAATCTTATGCAGCTAAGCATGGTAGCCAATCGACTTCTAACTTGTTCTAACTTCTAGCTTGTTCATTTAAGCTTTGACCAGGAAACCTGGAAGCTGATTGGTTTCTATGCAGAGCTGCACCAGATTTTGCACTCTACATTTTTTTAAATGTAAAACAGTTAAACTATCTATGAATTCAAGAGCTCATCTGAGCTTTTTTGAACAAAAATATTTGATATAATATAGTGATTATAACAAAAGTTAGCACAAATTATAACTAAAGGTTTTTTATTTTGCTTCTACAAACTCAATTGAAAAGCTCAGTTTCCCCCAGTCTTTTCTTAACCGCTTAAGACCTGGACCATTATGCAGGTAAAGGACCTGGCCCCTTTTTGCGATTCACCACTGTGTTGCTTTAACTAACAATTGTGCGGTCATGTAACGTGGCTTCCATACAAAATTGGCGTCCTTTTTTCCCCACAAATAGAGCTTTCTTTTGGTGGTATTTGATCACCGCTGCGGTTTTAATTTTTTGCGCTATAAACAAAAATAGAGCGACAATTTAAAAAAAATGCAATATTTTTAACTTTTTGCTATAATAAATATCCCCCAAAAATATATAAAAAAACGATTTTTTCCTCAGTTTAGGCTGATATGTATTTTTCTACATATTTTTGGTAAAAAAAAAAATTGCAATAAGCGTTTATTGATTGGTTTGCGCAAAAGTTATAGCGATACAAAATAGGGAATCGTTTTATGGCATTTTTATTATTATTATTATTTTTTTACTAGTAATGGCGGCGATCAGCGATTTCTTTTGTGACTGCGACATTATGGCGGACACATTGGACACTTTTGACACAATTTTGGGACCATTGTTATTTTCACAGTGAAAAGTGCTATAAAAATGGACTTGTTTACACTCACCTCTCCCCGTTCTTCAGCTCCTGTGAACCGATCGCGGGACATTGGTGGTGATTGGGTCCACGGGTCCCGTGGGCGCGGTCACGGACCTTCGGGCGGGTTGCAAGCATGCCGTACATGTATGCCCTTTGTGCCCAGCCGTGCTATTCTGTCAATGTATATCGTCGAGTGGCGGTCCTTAAGTGGTTAAAGTGATTGTAAATTGTCACCTTGTAAAACAACACATTCAGTCTGAAATTAAAGGCAAAAACATTTATGTATAGATATAAAAAAAACACTATAAATACCATTTTCCATTTTTTTTTTATAAGTGATCTCACTCCCTCTGTTCCCTTTGTTCTCAGCTGCATAAGTGCTGGGAGGGAGGAGAAGCAGCAGTATACTGAGCTTACCAGTGATAAGCTGTGCGGTGGGGGTCTCAGGACAGGTCTGATCATTGGAGGAGAGAAGGCTGAGTTCCCAGCATAGCTAGAGAACTGACCATGGTGTGTTCTCCTGCTTAGTGTGGTCAGTTTTTTAAGAGGAGCAGAGGGGCTGTCAGGAACACCAGCCCAGGAAGGTTTTACCCCCTTAATGAGCAGGCAATTTTTTGCGATACGGCACTGCGTTACTTTAGCAGACAAAAAAAGTTGAAAAAAATCAAATTTCTTCATCAATTTAGGCCAATATGTATTCTGCTACCTATTTTTGGTAAAAAATAAAACAATAATATTAATTGGTTTGCGCAAAAGTTATAGCATCTACAAATTGGAATATCGGACACCTAACATTTTTTACACTGTTTTGAGAACCAGTGACACTATTACAGTGATCAGTGCTAAAAATATGCACTGGCATTGTACTAATGACACTGTTAGGGAAGGGGTTAACATCAGGGGCGATCAAAGGGTTAACTGTGTACTCTGGGTGTGTTTACTAACTGTATGGGGGGTGGGCTGCCTGGTATAACACAGAGATCCGTCTTCCTGCTTAGCAGAAAGACAAGATCTCAGTGTAATCCCCTGTCAGAATAGAGATTTTCCTTGTTTACTTCAGCAGACATTGCATGCGCGCGCCCACAGCAGCTAGTGCACGAATACCAGTATGGCGATTCGTGCACCTGAGCCACCATGCCGCAGTATAACAATGGCGGGTGGTCGGCAAGTGATTAAACAAAGGAAGCAATGCAAAGAGATCAGGATACTTTAATATACATTGTACAGCAGGAATATGAAATAATAGGGTAACACTTTAACACTTTAATCTAAAGTTATTAAAACCATGAATTTCACTAAACTACAAAGAAAGGTAAATTTATTGTGATCAAGGTTAATGCACACCTTAAAATACTTTTTTTCCTAAACTTCAGAGTAGGGTTGAGCTTCGAGTTTGTGTCGAAATCATGTTCGACTCGAACATTGCCTGTTCGCCCAATTCGAAAAGCCACGGAACACCCTGTAAAATATAAAGTGCTTATTTTAAAGGCTTATGCCGCGTACACACGATCATTTTTTGTGATGAAAAAAACGACATTTTCTGTGAAGTAAAAAACGACGTTTTTGAAACGTCACTTTTCAAAGACGATGTTGCATACACACCATAGTTTTTTTCACAAAAAGCGAGGTTACGTTCACCACTCTTTTCCATTGAAGCTCGCTTCATAACTAGCTTCTGGGCATGCGCGGGTTGAAAAACATTGTTTTGAACGACGTTTTTGCTACACACGGTGACTTTTTGTAAACAAAAAATGACGTTTTGAAAAACGACACAAAAAATTCAAGCATGTTGGAATTTTTTTTTGCCCACACACGATCAATTTAAATGACGTTTTAAAAAACAAAGTTTTTTTTCATCGCAAAAAACGACCGTGTGTACGCGGCATTATATGCAAGTTATTGTCATAAAAAGTGTTTGGGGACCTGGGTCCTGCCCCTCGGGACATGTATCAATGCAAAAAAAGTTTTTAAAACTTCAGTTTTTTTAAGGAGCAGTGATTTTAATAATGCTTAAAGTGAAACAATAAAACTGAAATAAATTCAAATAAGGGTGATAGCGCAAATTGAAAAACAAATCATAACATACACAGTGGGTGATGAATGGGGTGCACAAAAGTATAAAGTGCCAAACACAAACTGTTATTTCTGAAGGAAAAAAGGTAATTTAAAAGTACTCGCAGCTGTAATGAATCGTCGGCTCCCAGCAATACAGAGAAAATTCATTAAAAGTCATTGATAAAAAAAAAATTCACAGGGTCCCCCAAATTCAATTACCAGGTCCTTCAGGTCTGGTATGGATGTTAAGGGGAACCCTGCGTCAATTTAAAAAAAAAATACTTGGGGTTCCCCCCAAATATCCATACAAGACCCTTTATCCGAACACGCAACATGGCAGTTCAGGATGAGAGAACACCCCCCTCCTGAACCGTACCAGGCCACATGCCCTCAACATGGTGAGGATGCGTTGGGGGTCTGTGACCCCTCAAAGCACCATGTCCCCATGTTGATGGGGACAAGGGCCTCATCCCCACAACCCTTGCCCGGTGGTTGTGGGGGTCTGTGGGTGGGGGGCTTATCGGAATCTGTAAGACCCCTTTAACAAAGGTGACCCCCAGATCCCAGCCCCCCCCTATGTGAATTGGTAAGGGGTACATTGTAGCCCTACCATTTCACAAAGAAATAAATAAATAAAATAAAAAATAAGACCTGAAGGGTCTGGTATGGATATTTGGGGGGAACCCCCACGTAATTTTTTTTTTTAATTTGCATCAACGATCAGCAGATTATAGGTGTAATTCCAGGATCTGTGAAGCTGTCTGCCTGTACCTCCAATACGAGTATGCAGTTACACTCTGACAGGAATGAACACTAGAGTGCTCAACAGCACCCTGATAGTTCATTGAGAACTACAAACCAAAACCCACAAAGGCCGCTGGTACTTGTAGTTTTCACATTCACAGAACACTGTGAATAAATGATGTGGCCAGGTGGGCGGGCCCTAGTAGATCTATAACATGTTACATGTTACACCCTAAATATGGGTGAACATGTTACAAAAGGTAAACTTATCCTTTTACAGTAAAGCATGTTGCCAAACATACTGGAAAATATATTGTGGGTTAAAAGCATATATACTTTATTTTTTATTTATTGGATTACAATAGTGCAATGAAACATTGTTCACCTTATTTCACAGTACAGTAATTTAACATGATTGTAATTGCTTTCAAGAAAGAGATTTAAACTTGTGTCCTAGATTGAACCTACCGCTTGTGTACAAAAAAAAAAAAAAATGACCAGTATTCCTTACTTTCTCATCTTTGTAATCCTGTCTGATGAAAGAAAATACTTAAAACTACATGTTTGTCATTTCAGTAAATCTAGGGTGGAGTACAGTAAATATTTATAACACAGATAAAGTACAACAGCACAGCAAGTAAACAGCAAATGTATTAAATACAGTAAAATCCCTGAACTGATAAAAACAATTTACATATTTTGTGGACATATGTGCACAATATGTTCCACATGGCCTTTATTGAAAAAAATAGAAATTGTTAGAGCTGTTCAAATAAAGCATAGGTTATCTTCACCATATAATCTGACTTATAATGCGATAAACTACTCATCTATGGCAGACCAGTAATCCTAGTACATATATGTATTTTATTAAATAAGCACAGGTGTATACACTAAATATATATATATATACACGCATTCGATGGAAGAATATGGAAACAATTAGCACAATTGAAAATGTCAGATAACAGCTGATTCACTTAATTATTTTAACAATCTGAATGGGCCTAACTACCTAAAGAAGTATCCTTAACTGTTTAAGAACCAGTCGCTGTCATTATACTGCATCAGGTTGGCTCTCCTGGGCTAGTTGCTGTAGGTGTGGCGGCGCGACGCCGAAGCCGATGTGCGTGGACGGTGTCCGCAATGTCCGCCCCCCGCGATCACTCCACAGAGAGCCAACAGACAGAACAGACAGACAGTTCCCCATTCTGAAAGGGGAGGAGAGAGAGAGATCTGCTGTTCCTAATGATCAGTAACAGCAATATCTCTCCTCCTCCAGTCAGTACAATCCCCCACAGTTAGAAACACCTCCCTAGGGAACACTTAACCCCTTGCTAGCCCCCTAGTGTTAACTCCTTCCCTGCCAATGA
Organism: Rana kukunoris; assembly: GCA_029574335.1. Taxonomy (NCBI): domain Eukaryota; kingdom Metazoa; phylum Chordata; class Amphibia; order Anura; family Ranidae; genus Rana; species Rana kukunoris. The sequence goes on from CM056053.1 coordinate 305,208,594, forward strand.
CATTTACAGCTCTGATCACTGTATAAATGTCACTGGTCCCCAAAAAAGTGTCAAAAGTGTCCGATCTGTCCGCCACAATGTCGCAGTCCTGCTAAAAATCTCAGATCACCGCCATTACTAATAATAAAAAATAAAAAAAATGCCATAAATCTATCCCCTATTTTGTAGATGCTATAACTTTTGTGCAAACCAATAAATATATGCTTATTGTGATTTTTTTTACCAAAATCATGTAGAAGAATACATATTGGCCTAAACTGATGTAGAAATGTGTTTTAACATTTTTTTTGGGGGGGGTATTTATTATAGGAAAAAGTAAAAAATATAGTTTATTTTTTCAAAATGTTCTCTTTTTTTTTTGTTTATAGCGCAAAAAATAAAAACCGCAGAGGTGATCAAATACCACCATAATAAAGCTCTATTTGTGGGAAAAAAATGACTTCAGTTTTGTTTGGGTACAGCTTTGCATGACCGCACAATTGTCAGTTAAAGCGATGCAGTGCCGTATCGCAAAAAAATGGCCTGGTCATTAAGGGGGCAAATCCTTCCAGTCCTTGAGTGGTTAACTGGGTATTTAAAGATAGAAGAGGCCAAGTGGAAATGTCACTTACTAAATTGGCTGCATGTTCTATTAACCATATTGCTGTACAGGAATAGTCAACTTTATATTGACCAGACACAATTTTAAAATGTTTAAAATGTTTTTGGGAATCATACCTTTTGTCTTGAAAGTCATATTTAAAACAGTGCCCAGTATTTTTACTCACTGCTTTATCAAATACATACATTGGCATTTACAGGCACCTTAAAATGCCCCACGACTTTTTATTAGGAGCAAAAAGACTATAATACCATTGTTTTATGATCTGAAGCATACACAATAAATTATTAACTCCTTCAGATCCAGGCTATAGCCGAATGATGGCTACAACGCAGACATTCTTTGGCGGGAGTGCCCACCAGTGCTTCCTATCAGTGCCCATCAGTGCAGCCCTATCAGTGCCCTTCAATGCAGCCTATCAGTGCCCATCAGTGTAGCCTCATCAGCGTTCATGTAGGAGAAATATTACCTGTTTGCAAACATTTTTAACATAATATAAAATGGTTTTGTATTTTTTTGTTTCATTTGGTCTTTTAATTTTTTTTAACAAAAAATAAAAACTGCAGAGGTGATCAAATACCACCAAAATAAATCTCTATTTGGGGACAGTGTTGTATGACCGCAATTGTCGTTCAAAGAGTGGGAGCACTGAAAGCTGGAAATGAGTCTGCGCAGGAGGGGGGATTTAAGTGCCCAGTAAGCAAGTGGTTAATATCCAGTGACCTCCCAATAAAAAGTCATACACAGTGCCATATTAATAAAAACAGTTTGTGATAGTTCTCATTGAGTGAATTAGACTGGTTAGATTTAATAAATACATGCACGTGTAATGTATTAGGTAAAACAAAGTAAAAATTGGAGCTGTTCATATCAAATTTTACCTAGCAAAAGAAAGGATCACATGGTCACAGCATTGCACAAAACAATAAAAAAAGTTCTCCAGCACAAAAACAAAAATATGTTAACAATTTCCATTGAAAACAAAAGAATTTTGTTGTATATAAAATATATGTGACATCACACTTTACTCAGGCATACAGTCGTGGCCAAAAGTTTTGAGAATGACACAAATATTAATTTTCACAAAGTCCACTGCTTCAGTGTTTATGATGGCAATTTACATATACTCCAGAATATTATGAAGAGTGATCAGATGAATTGCAATTAATTGCAAAGTCCCTCTTTGCCATTAAAATGAACTCAATCCCATAAACAAAAAACATTTCCACTGCATTTGTGAAGAAAGATTCAGGGCACCTAAGAAAATCCAGCAAGTGCCAGGACCATCTCCACTGCGATTCAGCTGCAGGGTCAGGGCACCACCAATGCAGAGCTTGCTCAGGAATGGCAGCAGGCAGGTGTGAGTGCATCTGCTCGCACAGTGAGGCAAAGACTTTTGGAGGATGGCTTGGTTTCAAGAAGGGCAGCAAAGAAGCCACTTCTCTCCAGGAAAAACATCAGGGACAGACTGATATTCTGAAAAAGGTTCAGGGATTGGACTGCTGAGGACTGGGGTAAAGTCATTTACTCTGATGAATCCCCTTTCCAATTGTTTGGGGCATCTGGAAAAACCCTTGTCCGGAGAAGAAAAGGTGAGCACTACCACCAGTCATATGTCATACCAACAGTAAAGCATCCTGAGACCATTCATGTGGGAGGTTGCTTCTCAGCCAAGGGAGTGGGCTCACTCACAGATTTTCCCAAGAACACAGCCATGAATAAAGAATGGGACAAAAACTTCCTCCGAGAGCATCTTCTCCCAACCATCCAAGAACAGTCTGGTGAGGAACAATGCCTTTTCCAGCATGATGGAGCACCTCACCATAAGGCCAAAGAGATAACACAGGTGTCCTTTTATGAAAGTGCGGTAAAATACCGCTATTCAGTTCTCAGGCATTCTCAAGGGAGATCGCTCTCCTCTGAGTGCCTGTTTATGAAACTTTGTAGATCGCTTCTCATGTTGAGATGAGGAGCGATCTACAAACGGCTGGAAACTTCTGAGAACGGCTTCTCTCACTGTAATCTCGCGTGATTTAGCGGGATTACAGTATGAGGAAGTGAAAAATACACGTTGAACACGAATCAGCACACATTACACACCACATATTAATAAAGTTGCATTCCCACCAAACAATATACATTAACCTAATTATTAAAAAACATTGTTTTTTCAATATTTAGCTCATACATGTGCCTATTTAAATGTGAATGGTGTATAGTATATTAATGGAATCCCACATATGTAATGCACCATGCATATGCTATACACCATTCATATAAATGAAAAATACATTTAAAATCTTTTTTTTTTTTTTTTTTTTTTTTAAGTATACAAATATAAACCCTGTATAACTGCAATAGAACAGTTCATGGGTAAAACCATATTTTAGGGTTTACATATTTTTTTTTTTTTTTACTAATAAATTAAAAATGATATAAAAATTACTTTAATAATAGCATTTTAATGCAAGTAGAATTATATATATTTATACACATATATATATATATATATATATATATATATATACATATATATATATATATATATATACATATATATATATATATATATATATATATATATATATATATATATATATATATATATATATATATATATATATATATATATATCTGTGTGTGTGTGTATATATATATATATATATATATATATATGTAGATTTAGATATATATATATATATATATATGTATGTATATATATATATGTGTGTGTGTGTATATATATATATATATATATATATATATATATATATATATATATTAATAAACATAGAAATAAACACAAACACATATATATGCTATATGATTATATATATGATATATTATATATATATACACACACTATAAATCTCTAACCTGCTCATTTTGGGGTGTGTAATGGTGGGGAAAATGTGTTCTGACTCTATGGCTGCTTGTGTGTGAAGCATGGAAGTCAAAAGACTTCCTTCTTCCTCCACAATACTCAGCCATCTTCGTGCTTCTCTCTCTGATTCTCCACCTCTGAGTTGGTGAATCAGAAAGTGAGAATTCTGTCACAGATCGCCAGTGAGGTGCCGAGATCGCACCTTCATAAACTGGCCGTTTCTGTGACAGTCAGTTACAGATTCTCACTGTGCTGCGATAATCAGTGGAGAACATGTTCTCATCTGATTACCTCAGTTTCATAAACTGTGTATGACCTGAGATCAGCGGTGAGAATCAGGATCACCGCTGATCTCACTTTCATAAAAGGACACCTAAGTGACTTGGGGAACAAAACATAACATTTTGGGTCCATGGCCAGGAAACTCCCCAGACTTTAATCCCATTGAGAACTTGTGGTCAATCCTTAAGAGGTGGGTGGACAAAAAAAAACTAATTCTGACAAACTCCAAGCATTGATTCTGCATGAATGGGCTGCCATCATTCGTGAGTTGATTGCCAGCATGCCAGGGTGAATGACAGAGGTCTTGAAAAAGAAGGGTCAACTCTGAAAATATTAACTCATTGCATAAACTTAATGTAATTGTCAATAAAAGCCTTTGACACTTCTGGAATGCTTGGAATTATACTTCAGTATATTATAGTAACATCTAACAAAAATATCCAAAAACACTATATTTGTGCCATTCTCAAAACTTTTGGCTACAGCTTTATAAAGGAAGATTTACTTGAAGTGTTACTAAACCCAGGACCCTGCATTCACTTTATCTGGTCTCCCACAGTACACCGAACATTGAAATGCAATTACTTTTGTAAATATAAACTGCTAAATACCTTTTCTCACCGGCTGTTAGAGCAGTCTTGTGAATTACAGAGTTACATAGTTACATAATTAGTCAAGTTGAAAAAAGTAACATATGTCCATCTAGTTCAACCATAAAAAAATAAAAATAAATACTTCTATCTTCTATCGGTGTCCAGCCAAGCACTCATTAAAGCTTGTAGAAGGAGTTTTCTGTCTTATGAGACTGCAATACCCCTGATTTTCTGTCTGGTCAGTGCCTGTGTTGATCACAGGCACTCTTCCAAGAATGAAACCTCTCTAGCATAACACAACAAACTGAGCATGTGCAGCTTGACTCCATAGAGTCTTTGTTATCAAGAAATGATTAGGGGTCAGTGGAAGGAGGGGAGGATCAGAGAAGCCAAGATTATAGCCTTTTTACACACTGCAGATGATTAACCCCTTAGGTTCCACAGTGAATATAACAAGCATGCTTTACTGCATGGGTCCTCAAACTACGGCCCTCCAGCTGTTCAGGAACTACAATTCCCATCATGCCCTAGTCATGTCTGTGAATGTCAGAGTTTTACAATGCTTCATGGGACTTGTAGTTCCGCAACAGCTGGAGGGCCGTAGTTTGAGGATACCTGCTTTACTGCATATACAGACTTGTTAGTTTTTAGTGTTGTGTGTTTCTCAGCACTTTAAGGTGTACGTTTATCAAACTGAGAAGAGCTGAGATCCTGATGATCATGGCTGATTTCTCAGGTTTGCCAGTTTATGAAAGTGAGATGAGGAGTGGAGAACATGTTTTTCACTTCTCATCTCAAGACACACCCTTCTGTCATTCACTTTTACACAGATGACCAGTTTATGAAGGTGAGATCTGAGGATCTCACTGGCTATCTCAGTAAAATATCTCAGTCCCAGATTCTCCAGATCAGAGGTTGAAAATATGGGTGAGAAGCTGCTGTGATGTGAAGAAGGAAGTTTCTTTCCTCTTAATTTTAGCAAAAACAAGCTTAAAGTTTGATATAAATAATAACTATATATGTTTATGTATGTATAGAAGATGTGATATATATATATATATATATATATATATATATATATATATATATATATATATATATATGTATTACACACATACACAGTATAGTTATAATGTATTTTCTCTTAGGACCCATTCACATCTGAGCAATACAGAATTGTGCAATTCTTTATACAATTCCAAATTGCTCTAAAATTCTGTCAAAATATGCAATGCATTTTTGGGCGCCATTCATTGTTAATGGCACCCCAAATTCAGTTAGCAAACATGCATTTTGCCACACATTTTGTCATTTGACAAAAACTCTAGCAACTTGCCAAAATGCATTGAAAAAATGCACAATGTTCCATGCCCCAAAAAATTTAATTTGGCTTTTTGGGCCTTTTTTATGTGCATTTTGGTACTGTTTTTGATACCTTTATGCTGCTTTTTTTGAACAAACATTTTGGCTCGTTTTTTAAAATGCATTTCAGCAATTTCTTTATGTATATTTTAGTGCTTTTTTTTAACATGTATTTTGACTCATTTCTTTACCTGCGTTTTGGAGTGCGTTCCAGAAACACATGCAAAATGAATGATATGCTTGCGGTGTCATTAATTGTTAATGGCATCCCAAAAGTGACTAGCAAATGTGCGGTTTGCCAAAATACGCAAAAAAAGCAAATCAAAGTGCACATTAAAAAGGTTTCAAACTATATGCTAAAAAAAGCTCCAAAGTGTGCATTACAAACCACACCAAAATGGATATAAAAATAACCTGTGCCAAAATGTGTGCTAAAGGGCCAAAATGTGTGTTTAAAAAATGCACAATAAAAAAACCTACGGGCAGATATGTGTTAAAAAAAATATGCCATGTTTAAAAAAAAAGCCAAAATATGCATAAATAAAAAGGGCCAAAACACACATTTAAAGAATGTGCCAAAACGTGTGTAAAAAAAAACAGAGTTAACCACTTCAGCCCCGAGCCTGTTTTTCAGATTCGGTGCTTACGAGACTAAAACAGTTTTATTTTGCTAGAAAATTATTTAAAACCCCCAAACATTATATATTTTTTTTTCTAACACCCTAGAGCAGGAGTCTCCAAACTATGGCCCTCCAGGTGTTCAGGAACTACAATTCCCATCATGCCTAGTCATGTCTATGAATGTCAGAGTTTTACAATGCCTCATGGAAAGTGTAGTTCCACAGCAGCTGCAGGGCCGTAGTTTGGAGATCCCTGCCCTAGAGAATAAAATGGCGGTCATTGCAATACTTTTTCTCACACCGTATTTGCGCAGTGGTCTTACAAGCGCACTTTTTTTGGAAAAAATTCACTTTCTTGAATTAAAAAATAAGACAACAATAAATTTGGCCCAATTTTTTTATATATTGTGAAAGATGATGTTACGCCGAGTAAAATGATACCCAACATGTCACGCTTAAAAAATTGCGCCCGCTCGTGGCATGGCGTCAAACTTTCACCCTTAAAAATCTCGATTGGCGACGTTTAAAAAATTCTACAGGTTGCATTTTTTGAGATGCAGAGGAGGTCTAGGGCTAGAATTATTGCTCTCACTCTAACGATCGCGGCGATACCTCACTTGTGTGGTTTGAACACCGTTTTCATATGCGGGCGCTACTCGCATATGCGTTTGCTTCTGCGCGCGAGCTCGTCGGGACGGGGCACTTTAAAAAAATTTTTTGGGGGTTTTCGTTTTTATTTCTATTTATTTTATAATGTTTAACACTGAAAAAATAAAATAAAAATAAATTATCACTTTTATTCCTATTACAAGGAATGTAAACATCCCTTGTAATAGAAAAAAGCATGACAGGTCCTCTTATATATGGGATCTGGGGTCAAAAAGACCTCAGATCTCATATTCAGGCTTAAATGCAAAAAAGAAAAAAGAAAAAAAAAAAAAAAAAGTCAAAATGTAAACAAATTAAATGTCTCTTTAAGACGCTGGGCGGAAATGACGTTTTGACGTCACTTCCGCCCAGCAGAGGTATGGGGATGGCTGAGGGACATTTTTTCCCTCAGTCGCATCCCCGGACAGCCAGCAAGAGGACCCGATCGCCTCCGCCGCTACCGACGGCTACGGTAAGCGGCGGAGGGCGTGGGAGAGCGGCGGGAGGGGGGGGGGCACCCTCTCCCGCCGCCAGTAACGGCGATCTCGTGGCGAATCCGCCGCGATGACCGCCGTTATCGTTAACAGGTCCGCCCCACAAAGAGATGGATATCTCGGTTGTGGCAGCAGCTGCTGCCGTTACCGAGATATCCATCTTCAAAAAAATGACGTCTTTGGACGTGGGGCTGGTCAGAAGTGGTTAAAAAAGCGATTATTATTTTCATGTAATAACACAGCCTTTTTAACTTTGGTTTCACTTTTAAAACTCGGCTGCTCTGTAATCACACAAGTTTCTCAGGAGATTACAGGCAGCCCCTCCCTCTTCTACTCAGATCTCAGGTGTTCTCAGAGGAAAAACTTCTCATCTCATCTCATTCTGAGAACAAATGTTCACCGCTTCATAAACAGGGTGCCAGAGGAGAAGATTTTTCTCTGAGAACTGCTGAGAACTGAAATGAGATAAATTATCACCGTTTGATAAACGTACACCTAAGTGCATATCGAATCTGGTACAGTTGTGCATAGTAACCAATCATTTTCAGGTTGTATTGTCAAATCTTAATTAAACAAGCTGAAATTAGAAACTGATTGGTTGCTGTGCACAGATGCACCAGATTTTGTGTGCACCATGTTTGATATATCTCCCCCATAATAAAAAACACATTGATAGTAGGCATGTCTTTGTTTTAGACTGTTATGGACCATCCTTTTCAGAAGGGCATTGACAGGGCTCCATATTTATTTGAAAATGTATAAAAGTAAAAATAGTTGAAACATCTGCTAAGAGACAGCAGACAAGTAAGGCCCAGAGATGAATGAACAGATGCAAATTAACAGTAACTAGCCAGAAAATTACCATAATGGAGCCAAACATGTATCAGGAGGCCACACCATAGAAGAGCATCAAATCTGCAAATGTCTGTTTTACTATTGGCTACACAAATGGGTAGAAGGAAAATGATTTACTTGACTCTAGTGCTTTTTACAGTATAATATAAGAGTCATAGAAGAAACTACCCATATATAAGAAGACTCACTGGAAAGATTCCTGAATATATGGGGGAAATGGCTGAAGTTCATGGGGTCGGGAACCTGGAGCAATTGATGAAGGTGTAGGGAATTAAGGAGGGAAGGACGGAGGGTGGGGGGATGGGATGGGGTTTCTTTTTTTTGCTCTGTGCGAGAGGGTTTATAGGGGCAGCGGCAATAAAGGGACAGAGCATAAAGGAATAGGATGTTTTTAACATCTTACTGTATTTGTTTATGTCTATACAACAAAATAAAAAGTGAATATTTAAATATATATATATATATATATATATATATATATATATATATATATGTATGTATGAAAGAGAACCACTGTGTATTACTTATTAGTTTAAGCAGATTGTGTTTGTCTGTTACTGTGGCTCAGCTGAAGAACAGAGCAGATTTTAAAAACGATTTGTGTAGAACTCCAAGTAATTTCAAACTTTCATTTGCAACTGTAGTATAATTATGCATCATAATATCATAATAAGACTTATTAGCATGTACTGAAGCGTTACCTGCCGATTTAGGTTCATTGTTATCTTTCTACACAGAGGACATATTTTAGGGATTACAAGCCCTGGACAATATTTTAGATAAAGAAATAAATATGATAAAAAAAATCTCCTCTGAAATGTCCCATTCTTGTCTTAAAAATGAGCCATAGTAAGTCGCTGATGCATCTGTTCACTTTGGGAGTGATATTTGCAGAGTAATAGATTTCTACCTGTTATTGATAAAGAGAGAAAGATAGAGAATCTGTGCAAAACCGCTCAGATTAGGGGATTGTTTCTAAAGATTCAAATGTGCATCAAAACATTTACAGCACAAACAGTGGATAAGAGGCTAGCACTTCTGCCTGGAAGCACTCTATGCAAACTGCTCTCCTTAAACTCACAAATCACCTACTAACGGCTAAAACCAACAGACACTATGCTATACTACTTCTGGACCGCTCTGCTGCCTTTGACACAGTGGACCACCCCCCTCCTCAAAAGACTCCACTCTTTAGTCTCCATGACTGTACTCTTCACTGGCTCTCATCCTACCTATCCCACTGCTAATTCAGTGTCACTTGCAACTCTACTTTATCCTCTCCTCTTCCTTTCTCCATCGGGTCCCCAAGGCTCTGTTCCTGTACCTCCTTTTCTCAATCTACACCACCTCCCTGGGTCAGTTGGTTGCCTCCCATGGCTTTCAATGTCATCTCTACGCTGATGACACCCAAATCTATCTCTCCACCCCCCATCTCTCTCTATCTGTCTTCTCACACATCACCAACTTACCAGCAGACATATAAGCCTGGATGTCATACCACTCAACCTATCCAAAACCAAGCTCATGATATTTCCTCCTCCAGGTGCCACTTCTCCTGATTACTCTGTCAAAAACAATGACTCAACTATCAACTTGTCACCCCCATGCCAAGGTCCTAGGTGTAATCCTGGACTCGTAACTATAACCTTTCGGCCCCACATCCTAACTAAAATTTGCCACCTCAACCTCTGCAAACATCTCCAAGATATGCGCCTTCCTAACCAATGTCACCGCAAAGCTTCTAATCCACTCCCTAGTCATCTCTCGCCTCGACGACTGCAAATCCCTCCTCATTGGCTTACCTCTAAATAGGCTAACCCCACTTCAGACCACCATGAATGCTGCTGCCAGGATCATCCAACAAACAAACCGCTCAGCGTCGGCTATACCCCTCTGCCAATCCCTCAATTGGCTGCCACGCAACAACAAATTGAATTCAAGATACTAACAATAACTTACAAAGCCATTTGCTACCGGCCCCCAGCTACATCACTAAGATAGTCTCAAAATACAAACATAATTGTTCTCTTTGCTCCTCTAATGACCTCCTGCTCTCTAAATCCCTTGTCACCTCACCCAAAGCTCACCTTCAAGACTTCTCCAAACCCTCTCCCACCCTCTGTAATGTTCTACCCCAATCTATCCAACTTTCTCCTACTTTGTCCACTTTCAGACAATCCCTAAAAACTCATCTCTTTAGAGAAGCCTATCTAGCCCCCACCCAACAACTGTACCTATTTTTAGCACTGTACCACCTGAAAAACTCCTCAATGTGAAAGAGGTCTAAGGGAAACAGGTAGTGAAGCTTTACGGCTTCACTACCTGTTTCCTACTGAGCATGCGCGACTCGCACATCGCTTTGTGAATGGGCGGCTGCCTCCTGGGATACACACAGTTCCCAGAAGGCAGCGTGGCTCATTCACAAGAAGACACAGTGACGTAGGACGAGCCTGAAGTCCTTCCGTGGTGAAAGAAGAGGCAGAAAAGCTACTTCTGCATAGCAACCGCCCTTTCAGGTGAGTATACAACTTTCATTTGTTTCATTATTTTTTTATTTATTTTACGATTTTTAGGGGGAAAAATGGGTGGAATTCCACTTTAATGTAACACAGTAAATTTGGTGAAAAGCATCTCACCATTAAACATCATGTAGTTTAGAGTAAAATGACAAAACCTGCAGAAGTCCAAAAATATGCCCATCCAATCATGCACTCATTGTGTCCTGTGTGGTATTAGTACGTAACAGTAGGGATATTAGTGGTAAAAAAAAAAAAAACTCAAAAAAAATATGAAAACATGTAAATAGTCAATTGCTCCCCAAAAACAAAGAACAAAAACAATGATGAATAATGCCTACCTTGTTTTTTGGGGTAGTTTACTATTTACATATTATAATATTATGTTAAATTTTTCTTTAAATGACAAACACATGTATTTCATTGATTGTATTTACTATATCTGATCTGTGTCTTTGATACAGCTAGTATGTTATAGTCTAAATTCTCCTGAAGAAGCTGCATTTAGGGTGAAACATGATGTATTGACAATTTTAAGCAACTTTGGTTGATGCAAACAAAGTATCCGATGAAATAAAAAAAAATATCAATTATACTTGAATGGTTTTAGACAATTTCATTATATATTGATAATGTTTTCTGGACTCATGAAATATGTGAATAACATTTTTATTTCTATTATATGTATGTACATTTTTGGGTTTGGCACCTAACAAATCCCACTTTTTTTGTTGTTTATATTTTAATATCAGAGAGACTTCCCATAGTGTAGTAACATTTTTTACTAAGGTTAAAAGCTGTTTTTTTTACTCACATAAGTCAAAATAAAAAGTGCATATACTCCACGAGTGTCAAACTTGTATTTCCTAAGGTGTCACTCTTGGTATGACTGCTCTCCCTCCCTATGCGATGCATCATGCCCATGTGACTTCCTCAGGGTATAGGGGCTGGCATAATCCCTGTCCTTATATAGCTTAATGTTGGTGTCAATGGCGTTGGGCATTTTGTTGTAGTTCTACATGCTCTTAAAAAAGGATATCAATGTGTGTGCCGTTGGCTCTTTTCTTGAAGTCCAGACTTATACTGTATGTTCTTTTTGTTTGTCTGTACCTGCCATTATACCATGTCCCTTATCTTTATTGGTGATTAGCCCTACATATGAATGCAGGTTTAACCCTGTCTATATTTATTGCTGCTGGATGGAAATATATCTAGCATTTCTAGATTGTAAGCTCTAACGAGCAGGGCCCTCTGATCCCTCCTGTATTGATTTGTATTGTGACTGAACTGTCTTCCCTGATGTAAAGTGCTGCGCAAGCGGTTGGCGCTATTTAAATTCTGTATAATAATAATAATAAATATAATAATATATACTAAAATTATAATAGAACCTAGGGATACTGGGAGTGTTTTACATACTGTACAGGTAATAAAAATTTAGTATAGAGCAGTGGTTCTCAATCTGGGGGTCGGGACCCCCTCAGGGGTCAAATGATGATTTGCCAGGGGTCACCAAATCCTGGGCTGTTCCTGAAGCCAGCACCCCTCTCCCAGCCTTTTTGCATCTGCCCAGCTTGGCTGTTCCTGGAGCCCACGGCTGCCCACTCAGCCTCTTTGCAGCCGACCATTCAGTTCACGGCATGGCTGGGGGGCAGAGACTAGAGGTCCGCTGACTGGTGAGGATTGTGAGGTGGGAGGGGCTGGAGGAGACCCTATCTCCTGATTTCTGCATAGGTGTCACTGCTACGTGACACCACAACGTTGGAGACACAGTGGGTAACACTACCCGTGATTCTAGTTGCCATTAAAAGTCCCCACTACAGTTCTTGGATCAGCAGATGACCTTGATCAAGAGCACCTAATGGTGATCAGAACAACCCCCAATCATTGCCACTCATCCTATTCCCCCCTTCCCACCAATGAGTAAGAGAAGGAATAAAAATAGAGAATACATGGAAGGGAGAGGAAAAGAGGGGAAGAAGAAAGACAAAGGTAGAGAAAGAATATGAGAAAAAAAATGACTAGAGAGAGATGGGGGAAAAAACAAGAAATTAGGATAGAGAGAGATAAAAGGGAAAGCAATGAGAACAAAGAGAGAGAGTGGTACATCCTAAAATGTACCATATGAGGTTTTAATACTATACGAGTGGAGGGGCTCAGGAAGCGCTTAATTTCCATGGGTTAGGGGTGCAAATTACTTGTCTTCCCTTGGGTGCTGACAACCCACGCTACGAAAATAATTTTGCTGTTAGGGATCCCCACAACTTTATCAAATTTTATCAAGGGGTCACTGCAATAAAAGGTTGAGAACCACTGGTATAGAGGTTGTTGTAATATTAATATATGTAGGTATTTTATATATTGTGTTATATGTATGGCACAATATATATGTGTTGCATACAGGCATTCAAGATTACACCTCAAAGGGTGTTTGCTGACCAAAGGGGTTAGTGGCCAAACAAGATTTACTACACATATCAAAGGGGACAGATAATGACTCTGATGTGCTCAGGCCTCCTTTGGTATCTGTAATCTAATTGCACATATCAGAGGAGACTTGTCAGAATGCAAATTGGGGCATGTCTTCTGCTGGGGTCATATCTGTCACTCCGAGAGACACATGTAGATCAAAGATGGCCAATCAAATTGCTCAGCCATTCAGTGGATAGGCAATATAACTCTGGAGGTCAGTCTAGTCATTCTCTGAATATTCTCTGAATATGAAGGCACAGGTCTAGGAAAAGATGGGACTCTAAATCTACTTTTCGTTGTCATATGGAATCATATGGAATCACCCTTTCAGCATGCAGTCTTGAGCTAGTCAGTGATGGAGTAGGATGCTTCTCTATGAGTCTGCGCTCACCCAGGGCCTAGACAGACAGACAGTCAGGCAGGCAGGTTCTCCCAGTCAACTGCTGCAGCAGCATCCAGATCCCAGGACACCCAGGATTTTTCCTTCCCCTTTGGCCTCCTGCTTCCATGCCACACACAGCAATCTGCCACAGGTAAGGCCCAGCAAGATCTGGCCTACACTTCTTCCCCCTACCCTGGGACAGTATTGCGGCCATCCTTATCAGGATAAGCCGCGGCTCTGGCCCAGGCTCCTGTCCGACCCTCCCTCTCGCGGCCAACAGCCCCCTGCCTTCTTCCCACCACCACCCACCCCACCCTTTAATCATCGGTATCAGGGGCACGAACAATCCGCCTCTGATATCGCGGACGCATCCAGGAAAGGACGCGGCTTTAGCCGAGGCCTAGCGGCATGATCGCGGCCTAACAAACCCCCCTTGTCAATACTCTGCCAATCACCCGGTCCCCGAGGATGCCCCGCAGTGCCCCAGGATCCCCACTGCCTCCTCCCTCAGCTGCTCAAGTACTCCAGCCCCCGGCTCGGGCCTAGTCCCGGTCGGCGGCCATCTTGCTACACCCAAGCTATAGTTGCACCACTATAGCTCACCCCCACCTCCTGTCCACAGCCCGGTTCCAAGGATTGCCTACCACCTGTGATCACAGGTGGGACAGACTTCACCCACCCATCAGCACCAATCGTTTATTTAATATTGATCCAGGGTTTTGCTGATCGCCCTCGAGGGGTCAGGAAGGACTTTTTTCCCCGGTTGGTGCATATTGGCCCGCACGCCTGTTTTTTTTCCGACTTCCTCTGAACCAATCGGAGAGGGAAGACCGACGAGTGGTAGCCCACTGGAAAAGCTTCCTTCCCATCCCCCATCAAAAAAAACCCAATCAACTTCAATTCCCTGCATTTTTCTGCGACCATGAGTAATCTGATATACTCCGCAGAAACCATCTGGGAACTAAAACCATTCGCCTCAATATTGCCAGTTGTCACCAAAAAAGCTCTAAGAAGGGAGCAACTGTTAAGAATCGATCGTCGATCGACAGTTAAAAATTAAAAGCATTCACCTCAACCTAAACGCATATTATGCGCTTTGGTCAATTCAAGATCGTCAGTAAAACACCGACAAGAAATCCTCGATTTCATCCTACAATGTGATTTAGACTGCCTCTTTATCACAGAAAGCTGGGGCAAAGAGGAGGAGGCCTGGCGGTGATCCAGAAGACTCACCTAGAGATCTCTAAAACAATCCTTCAAAACCCACTTCCATTCATGAAAACCCTCACTCTGCAACTACAAACAAATCCCCAGGAGACTGTCCATATCCTGCTCTGCTATCAACCACCGGGTCCAAAATCGCAGCTTCTCTCACCCTTGACAGAGTTCATCTCCGCTTACACCCTAAACAGCAAACACCTTTTGCTGCTCGGGGATCTCAACCTCTAGGCCAACTCCCCACAGGATCCCATTGCTGACGCCTGCATCTGCCACTTGGAAGGATTAGGGCTGCAGCAACTAGTATGTGGGCCCACACATACTTCCGGTCACACGCTCAATCTTATTTTCAGGCAAGATCTGGAAATAAACATTCTGAAAAATTAACCATTGCCATGGACATGCATGCAATTAAATTTACAATTACCATAAATGCCCCCTTAACAAAAACGCTAAAACCAGTGACAAGGCACTGGACAAGATCGCAGAAGAAGCTCCATTCGGAGCTCTTCAAAACTACTTTAGGGAACAAAATAAAAACAATCCAACTACATCAAACAGCCACAGAAACACTGGATGCCATAAACACAGCTCTACTGCAGTCAGCCGACTTGATAGTGCCCAAACGCAAAACCTGCATCCGGAAAAACAACTCCAGCTGGTTTAACGACCAGCTGTCGTTGCTAAAGCAAGAGTGCAGAAGAGCGGAAGCAGCCTGGAAAAGAAGCTCCACCGAGGAAAACCACACATCTATAAGGTAATAACAAAAAAATACCACAAAGAAATCTTTAAAGCCAAAAAAAACATTTCTCCAATATCATTACTAATGCCCTCAATCGTCCCCGCAAACTCTTTAATTTAGTCACCCAGACCATGAACTTAGTCTGTCTTGAAGCCCCCAATTCTGATACCCAAGAATTTTGCAATGAATTATCAGATTATTTTGTTAACAAAATCGAAGGAATCCGTGAAAGCATTCAGCAAAATAGAACTCCCACATAAAGTCGCCGCAATCAACACAGTTCACTTTAAAACCCATTTCCATCGAGGCCACAAAAAACTTTATTGATACCCTACGAAATAGCACAACACCGAATGATATCATCCCCACCAAACTGCTGAAGGAATGTACCGATATTGTGGCACCGCCAATCACGCAGCTTATAAAACAATCATTCAAGGAAGGTTTAGTGCCCACCTGCGTAAAACAAAGCATAATCAAACCTATTTTAAAGAAACCCACCCTCGACCCCAAAGATCCAAAACACTGTTGTCCTATAACAGGCTTAAATGTCCTCTCCAAGGTAATGGAGAAAGTAGTGGTACAACAGCTACAAGATTACTTAGACACCCATAATTTGCTCGATCCATTTCAGTCGGGTTTCCGTCCCGGTCACGGGACAGAAACAGCACTGCTCAAAATATGGGATGACACTCTCGAGGCCGCAGACGAAAGAGAATCTTGTCTTCTGGTACTGTTGGACCTAAGTGCAGCTTTCGACGCGGTAGACCACAAACTATTACTGACTTGAAAGGGTAAGGGTCTCGCGCCAAACAAAGTGAAAATATAAATAAATATACAACTGAAGTATATATAGTGCTAAAGCTGCACCCCAAAATTCAGAATATGAATGGATAAATGGAAACAGCAGGGGGCGCTATTATTACAAACAAACACAATATAAACCACAAAATTAAATCTATAGTTACCTTACATTAATGTGTAAATATGTGCAAAATAGATATATATAAATAAAAGTCCATATATTGTGCAGAAACAAAATGTCCATATACTGTGCAAAAGGGTTGGGTCCTTAGCTGGGGAGACGATCGCGTGCCTTCCACCTCACTTGATTGAGAACCAGCTGGTGACGACATATTGAAACGTACGTCGAGGCGGCACGTGACCACGCACAGCATCTTCCGGTCCAGCTGGTTCTCAATCAAGTGAGGTGGAACGCACGCGATCGTCTCCCCAGCTAAGGACACATTTTTCTCTTAGACCCAAGCCATCAGCCTCAGTGCCGGGACGTGGGGCACCCCAAATAGTAAGGAGCCACTCGGCACTGTGTGTTTTAATTTTATTTTAATTAAACGTTATTATGCTATGGCGGCTTTTCTCTGTGTTTTCTTGCCCTATGACGGTTAACATATCCAATCAAGAGTATCCAGGCTGACAACCATCTGTGGAGACACAAAGCTTTATTTGACCACTTTTTTAACGAGAAGGGTCAATTGGTTGTGGTAAGGAGCCATCTTTTACACACACTGTCTGGTGTTCTAGTTGGTGAAGGTGGAAATCCTCATTCTTTAATCACATTTATCCACGTATTTATCAGAGTGAAATTTACACGGATTTTTGAAATTCAACCCTTTTGCACAGTATATGGACATTTTGTTTCTGCACAATATATGGACTTTTATTTATATATATATATTTTGCACATATTTACACATTATTACTGACTTGGCTAGCTGAAGTAGCCAGAGTCGCGGAAGGTGATCTATCTTGGTTCTCCTCATTTTTGGAAAACCGATCACAAATAGTGAAATTAGGACTTTTCACTTCTGAAAAATGCACGGTGTCATGTGGAGTCCCTCAAGGATCCCCTTTGTTGTCGGTCCTGTTCAATATCTACCTCGGCCCTCTCTTTTAAATCATCAGTAGCCAAAAGCTACTTTACCACTCTTATGCAGATGACACACAACTGTATTTTCGCATCTGCAACAAAAAGGATCATCATCTCGGTCTAGAGACATGCCTCTCTTTGATAGAAAATTGGATGACACAGAGTTATCTTAAACTCAACAGCTTGAAAACCGAACTTCTCCTGTTACACGCCAGTCGAAAGAATTAACCCACAACAACATGGACACCCCCACCCATTATGGGTGAAATCATCACCCCTAGCACCAAAGTCAAAAGTCTCGGAGTCATCTTCGACACCTACATGACACACAAATAGGGTCAGTAGTCAGCGGATCTCACCATCTGCTGCGCCTACTACGCAGACTTATTCCTTTTATTCCAAAAGAAGACATAGCAGTAGTAGTAGGAACAATTGTCAACTCCAGACTTGACTATGCAAATGCCCTTTATCTCGGACTCCCCAAATACCAAATCACTCGTCTGCAAATCGTTCAAAATACGGCCGCCAGACTTGTGACTGGGATAAAAACCTGGGAATCAATCTCGCCTTCACTGAGAACCCTTCATTGGTTGCCAGTAAAAGACAGAATTGCTTTTAAAGCACTCTGTCTGACGCATAAGTGTATTCAAGGAAAAGCCCCCCAATATCTATGCGAAAAACTAAAAGCTCACAACCCCAATCGCGTTCTGCGATCCATCAACCAAAATCTACTCCAAATACCCAAAGCCAGATACAAATCCAAAGGAGAAAAAAGTTTGCGGTCCAAGGACCCAGACTATGGAATGCTTTACCAACCAGCATTCAGTTCAAGGAGAATCACTTGGCCTTTAGAAGAAAGATCAAAACTCATCTCTTTTGATGACAAAGGAGAAAGGAACAACGAGTGCCCAGAGGCGATTCCGTTCGCATGTGCTGCGCTGTATACGTTTTTCATTCATTCATTCATTTATATTTACACTGTGGATTTGTATCATCTGTGGAATTTGGACTTTGTTCTGTGTTGTAAGCCAAATAAAATGCACTCTCTGGAGAACTTGGGTATTGCTGCGGAACATAACTTATAGTCATCATACTAATACCTAAATATCAATTATCTAACCGGACTCCACTATACTTAATATCACAACACAGGTAATGAAATTAAGCATAATGAGTTGTGAATCATTAATAATCTAGTTAGAACAACTACAATGTAATTGAATGTTGATATATTGAATTTAACCCCTTCCTTACCTCGTCATTGTGAAATGATGGCGGCAGGAACCCCTCCTCAATGCGGGTGGATGTCATATGATGTCCTTTGTTCCCCTCGATCTAGGGTGCGCGCGCACCACCGGCGGTGCGCGCACGCACCCGCGACCCCATGCGTGTGCCCAACGGCCGCGATTGCCACCTGGCACCCGCGATTACCCGCAAATCAAGGCATTATTGTGTTATTTTTTACCAAAAATACGTAGAAGAATACATATTGGTCTAAACTGAGGAAAAAAATGTTTAAAAAAAAAATATGTTTTGATTTTTTATTTAATAAAAAAATAAAAAATATTGTGTTTTTTTTTAAATTGTCGCTCTTCTTTTGTTTATAGCGCAAAAAATAAAAACCGCAGAGATTATCAAATACCACCAAAAGAAAGCTCTATTTGTGGGAAAAAAACATAAAGATTTAATTTAGGTACAGTGTTGCATGACCGCGCAATTGTCATTCATTAAAATATGAAACGAATAGCAGATTAAAATATGAAACGAATATTTGGCCCAATATTTTCTTCGGTGATCAATGGTTAAATAAGAACCGAGGAAATGCCAGATATTAATGGTGCATGATTCTATATAGAGAACTAGAGTTATGATGGATGATTAAAAATCGCTGATAAAACAGTTAAGGTCAAATTCTATATTTAAGCCATGTGGCGTGTGTCATTAGAAAAAAAAATGTTACTCCAGTTGGCTGAGTGTCCTGACTATGTGACTTCCCCGCCAATGTTTTTAGTATGGTTCAATGCATCAAAATGTCAAATGTGTGGGGTCTTTGTTATGAAATTTGGATTTTTTTTTGGATACGTTATGTTTATCGTATAATTTTTGTATATTCTGAACATGCTCTTTAATTCTTGTTTTTAGAGGTCTCTTGGTCCGTCCTATATATTGTAATCTGCAACAGCATTCAAGGGCATATACCACCCCCTCTGTGTTGCATCCTATGAACTCTTTAATATTATATATGGTGCCTGTACTGGTAGCTTGGAAATGGAATTTATTTTCGTTGGGAAGCTTAGTGCGTACACATGCATAGCATTTCTTGCAAGGATAAAATCCCTTACCTGTAAAGAAGGTGAAATTCTTTTTTGGAGGATCCAAAATATTTTTTACAACGAATGTGTGTTTTTTGTACACACATTTTGGTCTACTGGGTAATATAGTTTGAAGATGTTATCTATATGTAATATATGCTAATGTCATTTTATGTTCTTTCTATTTGTTTGTATTCCATGTTATAATCTAAAACACAGGTGTCAAACCCAAGGCCTGTGGGCCGAATCCAGCCCTCCGGGCCATTTCATGTGTCCCTCGCAGCTGCAGGAGAGCTCCAGCCCTCCTCTGTTCCTCCTCCAGACCCTTACTTTCTGCTTTCAAGCAATGCATTCAGCTTCTTTGCCAGCAGCATCATAAGGAGTTTGACACCCCTGTTCTAGAATGATAGATACTAGATCTATTTGCTGGTTCTGTTGTTTGTTTTTCTTAATTAGTGCCATTCTGTCCATCTGCGTGAACCCATTTGGGTTACCTGTTCTGCATAATCTCTTATGTTTGTGCAATTGCATCTTAGTCGCATGAGCTGACCTTTCGGTATATTGCAAAGCCAGTTTTTGTGGTGTAGCTTTACTTTACTGAACTATTCCAGTCTACAGTTTTGAAGTGTGCTTTTGTGATTAATTTCTTATCCTCTTGTATAATTTCTATATCCACGAACAGGAAGCTTTTCTCACTAATGTTCTATAACAATTTGATGTTGCGGTTGTTTTGATTTAATTGGTTCATGAAGTCTAGTAATTTGTCTTGATTGCCTTTACATAAAATGATCACGTCATCTATGTATCTTTTGTAGAAAATCAGCTCCATTGGTGTATTTGTTTAGATGGATTCTTCCTCCCATTGGCCACAAATACATTTGCCACACGGGATACAAATTTGGCTCCCACTGCCACTACTGTTTTGTTTTTTTTGTTGATAGAACGTGTGTTTGTACCAAAAATGGTTGTTTTTAAAGCAGACGTCAAAGCATTTGACAGGTTATTTTCATGGGTTTCCTATTGTATCAGAGAGGGGCGGGGTCACCCGTATGTGTCACTGGGTAACCCCACCATTTCCCTGTTGTGTCAGAGAGGGCGCATGTGACAGGTGACTCAACCCTCAGCTATATAAGAGCTGTCACAGTGGAAGAGCGTCATATGGTGGGTGCCTCCCATGGAGGCAGAATTGAGTCAGCGTTTTTTTCATCAATATACTCTTATGCTTGCTCGAGAATGCATTTACATCGCTGGAATTTGTTTCCTTTTTTTTTCTTTTTAATAAAGGACTTGTCCCAAGCTGTCTACTGTGATTTTAAAAAAAATTCAAATTCTGATAACCCCCCGCCCACAGACCCCTACAACCACCGGACAAGGGTTGTGGGGATGAGGCCCTTGTCCCCATAAACATGGGGACATCCTCCCCATGTTGAGGGTATGTGGCCTGGTACGGTTCAGGAGGGGGGGTGCTCTCTTGTCCCCCCTCTTTTCCTGTGGCCTGCCAGGTTGCATGCTCGGATAAGGGTCTTGTATGGATTTTTGGGATGAACCCCATGCCATTTTTTTTTTATTTTGGTATGGGGTTCCCCTTAAAATCCATACCAGATCTGAAGGGCCTGCTATGAAATTTGGGGGGATCCCCACGCATTGTTTTTTAATTTTGGTTCAGGGTTTTAGTTCTAATTTTAGTTCTAAACACGGGGAACATGCTCTACATTACAGGCATAATATAGACACCCCCCAGGTACGAAATTTAAGGGAATATTTCACTTTTATTGTTTCACTTTAAGCATTATTAAAATCACTGCTCCCAAAAAAACGACTGTTTTTAAAACTTATTTTGCATTGATACATGTCCCCTGGGGCATGACCCAGGTCCCCAAACACTTTTATGACAAATAACTTGCATATGAACCTTTAAAATTAGCACTTTTGAATTCTCCCATAGACTTTTAAAGGGCGTTCTGCAGCTTTCGAATTTGCCGCGAACACCCCAAATTGTTCGATATTTGGTGAACACCCGATGTTCGAGTCAAACTTATGTTCGATTTGAACATCTGGCTCATTCCTAGTTATATAACTCACACTGGGACCTGTAGTCTTTCATAGTCACTTAACCACTTGCTTACTGGGCACATACACCCCCCTCCTGCCCAGGTGAAATTTCAGCTTCCGGCACTGCGTTGCTTTAACTGACAATTGCGCGGTCGTGCAACGTGGCTCCCAAACAAAATTGACGTCCTTTTTTCCCCACAAGTAGAGCTTTCTTTTGGTGGTATTTGATCGCCTGTGCGGTTTTTATTTTTTGCCCTATAAACAAAAAAGAGCGACAATTTTGAAGAAAAATACAATATTTTTTACTTGTTGCTATAATAAGTATCCCAATTTAAAAAAAAAAAAAAAAAATTCTCAGTTTAGGGCGATACGTATTCTTCTACATATTTTTGGTAAAAATAAGCGACTGGTTTGCGCAAAAGTTATAGCGCTTACAAAATAGGGGAGAGAATTATTATTTTTTATTATTTTTTTTTTACTAGAAATGGCGGCGATCTGCGATTTTTATTGGTACTGTGATGTTATGGCGGACACATCGGACACCTTTGACACATTTTTGGCGCCATTCACATTTATACTGCGATCAGTGCTATAAATATGCACTAATTACAGTATAAATGTGACTGGCATTGAAGGGGTTAACACTAGGGGGTGAGGAAGGGGTTAAATGTGTATCCTAGGTGTGTTCTAACTGTGGGGGGAGGGGGGGTGACTGGGGGGGTGACCGATCTGTGTCCCTATGTACAAGAGACACAGATGGGTCTCCTCCTCTCCAGAGACAGGACGCTGTCTCTGTGTAAAACGGCAATGAGAGATGATCGGACAACACAGGGCTTCCCCGCAGCGCGCTCTACAGTGCGTGCTGGGAACGCCCAAAAGGGTGGCCGTCAAAAGACGGCATGTTGGATATTCAGACCCGCGTTGTTGCCGTCATTTGACGGTAGCGCGGGTCTGAAGTAGTTAACTTACAGCTTACACAGGCTTACATGGACTGCTAGTATTTCTATTCCTCCATCTCTGTAGAATCATGTGTATTATTTTTTTCATCTGAAACCATACACTATACAATATAAACACATTATATTTGAATTTGTAGCCCTCAAGCCACTTTCTTGTGTATTACCAATACAAAAAAAAGAAATAAACATGAGAATGCCTAAACATTTGTAATTGCAACAATTTTCTGGGCAAAGTTGTGTATTATCGTGTCTGTATGTAAACAAAGGAGCTGTGAGCTGCTGGATGTTATTGACCAAATAACAGCATCCTATCAACCATCACTCATCCTCATATGGCCTATTCAGTTATCAGCTAGGGATTCCTGGGTCTCCTTGATGTTACTGACCAAATATGGTCATGGCCATTGATGTCACTTGGGATATCCTGCCATTTTGTTTTTTTTTAGTGACAGGGAGCGGGAGATGTCATTTGGTGTGAGTGGAGTGATAAGTGGGGGAATGTGGGCATTTTTTTTTGTAATTTTAGTTTTTTTATCCTCTTCAAGTATAAGGTCTGCCATAAATTAAGGGAATTCCAGGCCATTTATTTATAAACAGAAGCAAAGCAGCCAAATTTGTCATCTGCTAGCAATTTAAACTGCATTTTTTCTTTGTAAAGGTCAGTTTTCCTGAAGTAGGTTGTATACCTCATACATATGTACAATTTAACAGGCAGGATAATGGCATCCTTCAGATAGAACATTGAAAGAAAATTGCAATTTTTAATGTTGCTCCTAAAGCATTAATAAAATCACTGCTCCCTGACAAACAAAATGAAAAACCATGCCCAGCCTTCTTCCCATTTGTTTAACAATATCTTGCCTATTAGCCAAGAAAATGACCATTACTGTTTTTAATATTCTGCTCCCATTGATCTTAATGAGGTTTGGAGACAGCACCTGAACTAGTTTTTTTGTAAACCCTTTTCAAACCAAACCCAAGTACGTAGCTGTAGCTTCTGTGATTAGCTGAAGTAATTACAAATGCCAGAAATGGTGTTGGAGTATTGGAATTCAACAGAACTCATATTACAGTTTCTAAAAAAAAAATATCAGAATCAGTAAAAATCAACCGGTATAGCATTAGTAAAAACCAACCCACATGGCATCAGTAAAAATCAACCCACATGGCATCAGTAGAAATTAACTCACATGGCATCACTAAAAATTAACCCACATGGCATTAGTAAAAATCAACCCACATGGCATCAGTAAAAATCAACCCACATGGCATCAGTAAAAATCAACTCACATGGCATCAGTAAAAATCAACTCACATGGCATCACTAAAAATTAACCCACATGGCATTAGTAAAAATCAACCCACATGGCATCAGTAAAAATCAACCCACATGGCATCAGTAAAAATCAACTCACATGGCATCACTAAAAATTAACCCATGGCATCAGTAAAAATCAACACACATGGCATCAGTAAAAATCAACTCACATGGCATCAGTAAAAATTAACCCACATGGCATCACTAAAAATTAACCCACATGGCATCACTAAAAATTAACCCACATGGCATCAGTAAAAATGGTGGCACAGTGGCTGCGTGTGATGGGCACAGTGGCGACAATTCATGGGCACAGTGGCTGCGTTTGATGGGCACAGTGGCTGTGTGTGATTGGCACAGTGGCTGCGTGTGATGAGCACAGTGGCGACAATTGATGGGCACAGTGGCTGCGTTTGGTGGCACAGTGGCTGCGTGTGATGAGCACAGTGGTGACAATTGATGGCCACAGTGGCTGCTTTTGATGGCACAGTGACTGCGCTTGGTGGCACAGTGGCTGCGTGTGATGAGCACAGTGGCGACAATTTATGAGCACAGTGGCTGCGTTTGGTGGCACAGTGGCTGCATTTGGTGGCACAGTGGCTGCGTGTGATGAGCACAGTGGCGACAATTGATGGGCACAGTGGCTGCTTTTGATGGCACAGTGGCTGCGTTTGATGGACACAGTGGCGACAATTTATGGGCACAGTGGCTGCCTTTTGTGGGCACAGTGGCTGCATTTGGTGGCACAGTGGCTGCGTGTGATGAGCACAGTGGCGACAATTGATGGGCACAGTGGCTGCTTTTAAAGGCACAGTGACTGCGTTTGGTGGCACAGTGGCTGCGTGTGATGAGCACAGTGGCGACAATTTATGGGCACAGTGGCTGCGTTTAGTGGCACAGTGGCTGCATTTGGTGGCACAGAGGCTGCATGTGATGAGCACAGTGGCGACAATTGATGGGCACAGTGGCTGCGTTTGGTGGCACAGTGGCTGCGTGTGATGAGCACAGTGGCGACAATTTATGGGCACAGTGGCTGCCTTTTGTGAGCACAGTGGCTGAATTTGGTGGCACAGTGGCTGCGTGTGATGAGCACAGTGGCGACAATTGATGGGCACAGTGGCTGCGTTTGATGGACACAGTGGCTGCGTGTGATGGCACAGTGACTGAGTTTGGTGGCACAGTGAGGCTGCAATTAATGTTTTTTTTTCTTTAGTCAGAGAAGGCAAGCTCAAAATAACAAACATTTTTTTAAACTGCTATTTTTTATTTAAAAAATTATGGTCACCTCAGGCTGACCATAATTTTTTAAATAAAAAATAGCAGTTTAAAAAAATGTTTGTTATTTTGAGCTTGCCTTCTCTGACTAGAGAAAAAAAAAACATTGAGGTCCTCAGTTCAGTCCAACACCCCCTCCCCAATACACAATACTTTCTTACTTTTCACAGGACAGATTGTCTCTGTGTCTGTATTTCTGCAGTTTTTACTGTAGGCAGGCAGGCCAGGCCCAGGTGCAGCAGCAGGCTCCTCGTGACTTGTCTAAGACAAGTTGTCTTTCTTGCTCTCTGGCGCAACTGACTCTCTCTCCCTCCTCCCTCTCTCACCTCCGGCCACCGGCGTGACGTCACGCGGCACACGTCGGTGGAATGAACCAAATCAATCCTCCATGGGTGGGGTGAGGAGAAGCACAGGAGGAAAGGGATCCAGCCAGGAGCGCACACGGCAGCCAGTGAGTCGGCACCAGCGGGCACACAGTTCCAGTATGGGAAACCCACGTACTGGGCGCACGGAGAGGTGCTGGTACTCTCCAGGGCCATTTTTGAAAGTGGCGGTACTGAGTACCGCCGCGTTCCGGCCCAGTTAAAGCACTGCTGCAGAGTGATTTAATGATTTTGCCATGCATTTGTGGAAATTAAGAAATATGCTGGTACTGAGATGGTTTACCCCCTTCGTGACCAGGCAATTTTTTCCGATACTGCACTGCGTCACTTTAACTGACAATTGTGCGGTCATGCGACGTTGTACAAAAACGCGATTGATGTCCTTTTTTCCCCACAAATAGAGCTTTCTCTTGGTGGTATTTGATCACCTCTGCGGTTTAATTTTTTTGCGCTTTAAACTATTTTCAAATGTATATATATATATATATATATTGCTTTTTGCTACAATAAATATCCCCCAAAAAAATGTAAAATAATTATATTTCTTCATCAGTTTAGGTCAATATGTATTCTTCTACATTTTTTTGGTAAAAAAAAATTGCAAGCTTATATTGATTGGTTTGCACAAAAGTTATAGGGCCAGATCCACAAAGAAATGATGCGGCGTATCTACCGTCTATTTCCAACGTAAAATATGCAAATGAGCGAGATACGCCAATCCACGAGTGTACGAGCGGCCGGCGCATTCCCTTTACGTCGTTTGCGTAAGCGTATCTCCGGCGTAAAGTAACCCCTGCTATAGTGAGGCGCAGCCAATGTTAAGTATGGACGTCAGGACAGCATCGTATTGGACGTCGTTTACGTTGTTTGCGTATGCCGATCCAGAATGGGCCTGGGCGTAAGTTTTCATTGACTATTTGCGACGTGTTTCACGCATGATCACTGGGATACGTCCACGTCCGGCGCATGCACAGTTCAAAAAATACGTCGTTTGCGTCGGGTCATTGATAATTTTAATAAAACACGCCCACCAACAACCCATTTGAATTACACCCGCGAACGCCGGCCCATTTACTCTACGCCGCCGTAATTAACAGCGCTATTTCTTTGAGGATAAGTAATACGCCGCTGTAACTTACAGCGGCATAGAGTAAATGGGTTAGGCTCACAAAGCGCAGTAGCTTTGTGGATCTGGCCCATAGTGTCTACAAAATAGGGGATATATTTATGGTATTTTTATTATTATTTTTTTTACTAGTAATGGCGTCAATTATCAATTTTTATCAGGACTGCAACATTGCGGAAAACAGATTGGACACCTTTGACACTTTTTTGGGACCAGAGACATTCATACAGTTATCAGTGCTAAAAATTGTCACTGATTACTGTATAAAGGGCACTGGCAGGGAACCTCCCTCGGTAGTTTTGTTAGCCCCCACGGATCGGTGGGAAGATAGGTACCTGCGATCTCGGGTGACAGTGGAAAACAGGGGAGGGGGAAGGACAAAAAACCTCCAATAGTGTGTTATCCTTGGTAAAAAATAGTTTAATAGAAGAATCGCACTTACAGGTAAATGAATAAAAATTAGGGAAGGGAAAGACGTGCAGTGAGTGACGTGCTGTAAGCGCTGCGATCACCGTTGTATACATGCACATTTTTATTCATCTACCTGTAAGTGCGATTCTTCTATTAAACTATTTTTTACCAAGGATAACACACTATTGGAGGTTTTTTGTCCTTCCCCCTCCCCTGTTTTCCACTGTCACCCGAGATCGCAGGTACCTATCTTCCCACCGATCCGTGGGGGCTAACAAAACTACCGAGGGAGGTTGTCCACACAGAGGATCATCTTATATGCCTGTTTTTGACTTGCTAAAGGTGAGAGTTCTGGGAGACTAGATGCGCTGTGTGGTGGTGTTTTTTCCTCATTCTCTGGACTAGTGGACATCCTTTTACACTGTTTTTCACCATTATGGACTATTAGTGCACTGATTTATGATTTAGCACTTTCTTTGGACTTATTTTCCGTCCCCGATAGACCTATAAGCTTGGCACTTTTATACTTTTTGTGCACCATATATATCACCCATTGTATATGTTATGTCATGTTTTTACAATTTGCGCTATCACCCACATTGATTTTACGTTATTAGGTGCTGTGTATGCATTTTTTGTGTTTGCTGCATATTGTCACTGATTTCTTGATATACAAATTAGTAGCGCAGAATTCCCACTTGATTTTTTTAACACTAGGAACTGATAGGGAGTAGAAAGAGATCACTGGGAATAGCAGATCTCTCTCTGTGGAGAGATTGCCGGTGCCCAGCAGACATTGCAGCCACCAGGCCACACGCATTGTCTCTGGCAATGAAGTGAAAGGGCATATGTGCAGATAACAAAAAATAAGGGGTTATTATACAGGATGGAGAGGAGATGTAAAGAAGAAGAGGGTGGTTAAATGGTTATACAGTATATGGTTTCAAAATAAAAATACTATTTTTTTTTGTTCCACTAACTGTGAGAGGAAGGGGACAGTCAGGACCTAGTTCACCTGCAGAAGGCCCTGTACTTCCCAGAGCTGATGGTTGCAGTTCCAGTGTTCACCAGCGAATGTCTCTCAGCAGCCAGCAGTTATCACTTTCCAATTTGATGCTGATTGCTGGGAGGATATTTAGATCCTCTCCTTTTGCTTCTTGCTTTAGTGTTTTACTGCTGCCATATCTTGTTAACAACAATTCTGTTCTTGCTCCTACCCTTTAACTTGCATCCTCTATCCTGCTCCCTTGTACCTGCTCTCCTTTGTTCCTCACCCCAGTATTGGTTCCCCCCTTTCCATCTGCTCCCTGTGCATCCAGTTCCCCTGCTTTACTCTGTTCCCCATTGTATATACGTAATTGGTTAATTGTTAGTTAGGTTTCCTGTTTGTTACCTTTATTAGTCAGGTATTCTGTCACTGAGGTTTTTTTTCACATTCATTTTATGTTTGCTGTGTGCTGTTTGGATGGTTTTTGTTTCATTGTAAATAAATCTCACTTAAAGTTTAAGTCAATGCAAAATCTAAAATCTAAAAATCACTGCATCTATAGACATAAGGGATCTAATGCTAACATGTGTCCTGTAAAAAAAAGATGAGTACACATACCTTTTTGAAAGCGGACCTGACCCGCTCTGACCCGATCTGCAGCGCAGAAAATATATTGGGTAAATGAACCCCACCAAACCTTAATAAAACCAAAAAATAAAAAATATATAGTGAAAGGGTGTAGTATAAATGTGACACAGTGAGTGTATACAAGAATCTTATGCAATGTGAAGTCGCGAGAGAATAATCAGTAGTGAAAACAAAATACTGGGGTAGTTCAAGTCTTTGCGGATTAAACACGTAGGGTTAATACACTGGCCCAAGCCACCCTATACTGCGCCTTTTTTATTGTTCAATTGAACAATTTTTATCCAATATTCCGCTTGTCTCAATATTTTAATTTGAATAAATTCCATCATTTGGATTTACGCTATGTGGAGGCCCTTTCTCTCTTTTTTCACCTTGAATCTAGTACCAATATTTGAGACACACTTTGGAGAGCTGCTTATAATCACTCACTGTTCAGAGTACCATCTACTTCCTGAACCGCTGGCTCTGTGGATTCATTGCTTGCCTGCAGAGGAGGGGATTGAAGGATTCGTCCTTGGAACTTGATTCCACGTTTCCGCGCTTTTGGATACATGCTTGGCAGATTCACCGCCGGATGGTGAGTTGGGTGAACTATTTCAGGTAAGGGTACCCTTTTTTCTCTCCCATTCCTGGAAGGTGAAGGGACTCCTGGGTGTAATTATCTACTGTGCAGCACATCCACCTAAGAGACGGTCAGACATCTGCAGCAACAGTGTGTTGTCCTCAGACGTCACTGGCGACCCTTGATGTCTTAATTATATTAACTATTGCATTTTTATGCAATAATGTGTTTTGTTTTTATCGTTTACTTATAGCTACATATGGGTTGTGTTTCTTAAGTGCAATTATCACCATTTATGTCACTACATTTATGGTTAGATGTATAATGACCACACTTGGGCCTATATTATAGTTCTTTAATATTGTGGTTCTAACAGTCACTTACCTTACTGCTTACTGTCACTATTTTGTTTTCATTACTGATTATTCTCCCTCGACTTCACATTGCATGAGATTCTTGTGTACACTCACTATGTGTCACATTTATACTACGCCCTTTCACTAAAGGTTATATATTTTTTCTTTTTTTGGTTTTATCACTTAGGCCTCGTACACACGATCAAATCTGTCTGCTGGAAACGGTCGGCCCGACTGTCCCAGCAGACAGATTCGATCATGTGTACGGGCCAGCCGACGGATTTGGCGACCCGACAGATTTCAAAGCATGCTTTGAAATCTGTCGGCTGGGAACCCCTCCGCCTGACATGTCTGCTGGTTAGTATGCTAACCAGCAGACATGTCTTCTCGCACAAGCGCCGAATGATTTTGACGCATGCGCGGAAGTGTTTTACTTCCTGGTGCGGTGATGTGGCGGCGTCAACGTCACCGCCACGTCACCGACACGTCAGCGCGCTGTCTGCTGGCGGGGATTTTGGTTTGCTCGTGTGTATACGCAAGCAAACCAAAATGCCAGCAGACAGATTTGTTCAAATCGGTCGGACAGACCGTTTTGAACAAATCGATTGCCTCGTGTGTACGAGGCCTTAGCCTTCTTCAAGATTTGGTGGGGTTCATTTACCCAATATATTTTCAGCGCTACACTTTCCTTTATATATTTGTTCACAATTAGTCTTATTGTTGTGTTGGCTGGTCACATTTGGGGTTGACGCAGAATTTTATTACATATATTTTTTCCACTCCTAAAAATGTAGACACCCTGCCAAATAGCAGGACCAGAGACCTGTTTTTTTTTCTCTCCTGCAGCTAAGTAATACTTAAAGGTCTTGCCCCGCCCCCCATTCTGTGATTGGAGGAGAAGCAGAAGACTGAAGAGCTCATCTTTTCCACTGCTATCTCTCGTCCTATCAGCATGTTGCTTGTAAGTTCATGAGCTCTAAAGCACAACTAATTGTGTTACTTCCTCTCTGAGCTCTGCAGTACAGGGACTGCGTGAGACTGATAGCAGGTCAGTAGCAAGTACTTACACAACTTTCATAAAAACAAAAAAAGAAGTGGTGTCTTTATATATACAGAACTGCATTTTTGTATCTTTTAAATCTGCCTGGAGTTTAGCTTTAAAATAGAAAGACTGACCAGGTGCAGCGTATTGAGCTTTAGTTGAATAAATCTTCCAGCTGCTAATTATATTGATCTACTGCACAACTGGGCCAATCAGAAACACTAACAATCTGCGCATTAACTTTTTGTAAAAAGGAACCTTCAAACTTGTCCATCCAAAGAGATAGTTAATACTTACTTAGATTATTGTAATATTCCACCGATACCTGGTCTTGCTGTGTGTGCATGCAACATGGAATTATAAAGCTATAAACAAGTCACTAAAAACTCACAAATCAGTTTTACAGCATAGTGCTTAATATTGTGAAGATAATTGTTAACATTAACTTCTGAGTCACTTCTGTGATTCAGCTTCAAATATTGCAAGTTTTGTTCTATATTGGAGAACATAAAGACAAAAGAAATGGTTCATGTTATTATTATCATTATCACAATTTACGATGCATTATAAACACCAGGGTAAAGTAAAGGCATACAATGTAATGGAGAGCTATTAACAAAGACTTAATTGAATGGCATTAAGCCAAATTATAAATGAATAAAACCATAACAACACCTTTCTGGTATGTGTATTCATTTGAATCTTTTTAATGATCTATGTTTTTCCCCACCTCGAGGGCCCCTTGTTTCTCTACAACTCCACCGAGTCCAGTCATAATGTAATAAATTAATTCCTGCATTGTTTTCTATTCTTCAGTTTCCACATTATACAGGACATCACTGCATTGATAAAAAAAAAGTAAAACAAAATAATTTTATTACAAATGCCAACAATAATCCTTTATTCAGGAAGTCCTTTATTTTAAACTTTAGCTTGTATGCCAAAACAGAATACTTGCACTCATGAATAAGGACAAGTTATTGTATCTGTATAAGTCAGAATCCAGGAGGACACTCACAGTAAATATGTGTGACCTGCAGATATGATAATCAGAGAAGACAATGAAGAAGGGTGACAGAGAAATGGACCTGCTGGCATACCTCAAAATGGGCAGAACAAAGCAGGAAGGCTTTGCAAGTGGGTGGTTTTGGCGCCACGTCACCGCGCTGTCTGTCCGCGGGGATTTTGGTTTGATTGTGTGTACACACATCAAACCAAAACATCCCAGGAGACATGTCCGATGAAAACGTTCTGTCGGACCGTTTTCATCGGATATATCTCCTCGTGTGTACGCAGCCTAAGAAGGGCCGGTGTATCTATTTTCTGTATTCAGAAAACAAGATACGCTCGAATTTTGCTTAGATACAAGCAGCGTAAGTCTATTACGCCGTCGTATCTTAGTTGCATATTTACGCTGGCCGCTAGGTGGCGCTTCCGTCGATTTACACATCGAATATGCAAATGAGCTAGATACGCCGATTCATGAACGTACTTGCGCCCGGTCGTCGTATTTTACGTTGTTTGCGTAAGCGTAAAGTTACCCCTGCTATATGAGACGTAACTTTGCGTAGGTGAGGCATACGCAATGTTAAGTATGGACCTGGGGACAGCATCAAATTTTCCGTTGTTTACGTTGTTCGCGTAAATCATTCGCAAATAGGGCTGTGCGTGAGTTACGTTCACGTCCTAGGCAGTTTTCGACGTATCTTAGGCATACTATCTGACACATGCGCACTGGGATTACATTCACGGACGGCGCATGTGCCGTTCGTTGAAAACATCAAATACGTGGGGTCATGAGAAATTTACATAAAACACGCCCACCACCGCCACATTTGAATTAGACGGGCTTACGCCAAGATATTTACTCTCCGCCGCCTTAACTTAGGACGCAAGTGCTTTGAGAATACTGCACTTGCGTCCAAAGTTGCGGAGGCGTATCGTAAAAACGATACACTACCCCCCGCTGCCAGATACGCCGATCTACGAGAATCTGGCCCAGAGTATTTTTTTTATCTTTTTTTCTGACCAGTTGACGTTTTATTAATTTGTTATTGGTTTTTAATCGATGATTTTGTATATGATTATACTGTATATATTTTGTGGAGTGTTCACAGCACTTGTCAATTTATTGAAAAGAACATATTTGGATTGTCATATTTTATAGTACTTTTTACTTTTGTAATTACTATTAAATAGAATCTTTTGCAAAGGATGGTAAACAAGCACTAGCACTGTTAAAACACATTTATTTACAGTGCAGAAACAAGATATACCTTTGCTCAAATCCCACTAGCCTGTACATGCATATAAATTACCAGGTGCCAAAGTGGTGTGACCACATTAACACTAAAAATATTGGGTAAACCCTCTGCACAGTGCACACTGCTATACCCTTTCTAGCAAACCTTGCAATAGGAAATAGAGGTATTTAGTTCACACATAGTGTTGCTCAAGAATATTCGCATTGCGAATATTAGTTACGAATAATGCATATTCGAGTATTCGCGAATAACTCGAATATCATGGTGAATATTCGCTATTGCGAATATTCGTATTTTTTCAAATTTATTTTTAAAACAGATCACATGCTAGTGATCTCCATCGACGTCTAAAAGCATTGCTGGTATGATTAGAGACCCTGGGCCGAGTAGCTGAGGCGATCCTTTTATGTTGCCGAA
Source organism: Rana kukunoris (assembly GCA_029574335.1). NCBI lineage: Eukaryota > Metazoa > Chordata > Amphibia > Anura > Ranidae > Rana > Rana kukunoris. Next base: position 305,242,264 of record CM056053.1, read on the forward strand.
TATTCGCAATGCGAATATTCGTATTACAAATTTCTTCTTCTTTTGCATCAGAGCCAATCAGAGTTCTCCTACCACAGTTGTCAGAGGTTAGCAACCTCCATATCAACCAATAGGAACCTGCCTGCACGACCATTATATAAGATTACTCCCAGCAGTATTTCAGTGCAGATTCACAAGGTGGCTAGAGAGAGTGGAGTGTTTCTGTGCGTTTTTCCTGTGTATTGCGATCTTAGAGCTTAGCATTGTGTTTCCTATAGTGCTTTAAGTTCTGAGTTTCCTGCTTCTAAAACCAAATGCTTTTTTCAAAGCAAAAGACCCAACAGCTTTTCTAAAAGCTCAGATTTGTGTTGTTTTGTCCAGGTTAGTGTAGCTTAGTGTTAGATAGATTTCTGTGTAGTTAGTGTAAGGCCTTGTACACACAATGTAATTTATCTGGTCGGAAACATCCGACGAATATTTCCCAGCGGACAAGGCAAATTTGTCCGTTGGTCTGATGAGCGTACACACCATCGGACAGAAATCCCAGCAGACCAGAACGCGGGCACGTAAACCACGTACAACGTCACAATAAAGGGGAATGCCAAAGCCTACGGCACCGCCCTCTGTTCCACGTTTGCTAGTTCCGTGTTAGTGAAGGTTTGGTTAGAGCTGATTCGTGCTTTTCAGTCTCCGCGCTTAACAGGTCGTATTTTCGGGTTCAGTGTGTGCTTGTGGGCTCGTATTTGTCATTCAGTGTCGCCGTGCGCGGCGTTTCTCTGCTTTGCAGTGCCGTCATGTACGGTCGTATCTGTTTGACGTGCGATCTTTGCAGGTATTGCTGGATTTGGGGGTGCTTTCTGTTTAAGTGTGTTCTTGACTGACCAGCTGGCCGGTTTGAAGCCATGATGGAGCAGCAGCGCAACTTTTCACGAGTTAGTGCTGTTTATGGGTTTTGTTCTGGAGTCTGTGTGCATTCCAGTGATTTGGACAGGAACAGTAGGAGGAGGAGTTCCTGGGCCAATAATTGGTTGCGGCAGCGTAACCGATTCTCTCATATGTCTCTGCTTAGGGAGATCCAGGAGAATAATCCTGATGACTTCAGGAACTTTCTCCGTATGACGGACCCTGTTTTCCACTGTCTGCTGGATCTCCTGTCCCCCTATATCACGAGGCAGGACACTGTGATGCACCAAGCCATTCCGGCTGAGCAGAGGCTTATTGCCACGTTGCGGTACCTGGTGACTGGGAGGAGCCTGCAGGACCTCAAGTTCTCAACAGGCATCTCTCCCCAGGCGCTTGGGGTCATCATACCGGAAACGTGTTCTGCCATCATACAAGTGATGCAGGAGGAGTTTATTACGGTAAGTTTCCTCCTTTAATATCACAATCTGTGTCTTTAATAATGTATGCCAATTTTAGAAACTTTTTTTGTTGGTTTTCCTAATTGCCATGATTGTAATATGCTGTGTGCTGAATGTTCCCTTTTCTCCCCATGCATGTTGTTAAGCTTTCCAGGTTAATTTTGTTTGACCTACCTGCATATTTTTACCTTCAACACTACTAACCTATCCAGCATCATCTCCTAGGGACAAACACACCTTTTTTTGGTTTTGGCTCTCTTTTTTTTGTCCTGCTCCATTGTAGTTCAACCCCCCCCCCCCTAAAAAAGTGTATTGCCCCATCAGCGGGATGTGTAGTCTGATAATAATTGGCTCTGGATTTGTTGCCCTAAATACTCACTACACACTAATATTTAGAAATGTTAATACTGTGATGTTGCAGAATGATGTTTTTTTACTAGTGTTTGCAATGTTTTTTATGTGCCAAAGTGCTAATTTTGTTTTTGCTTTTGTCCCCACAGTTTCCCTCCACGCCACAGGAATGGCAGACTGTGGCTGCCCACTTTGCCCAGCGTTGTGATTTTCCAAACTGCGGAGGGGCAATTGATGGGAAGCACGTCCGCATAGTGCCGCCACCTCTTTCGGGGTCGCACTATTGTAACTACAAAGGTTTTCATACAGTGCCTGCCGCCGAGAATGTGTTTTCAGCACGCCAGCATCGCGCTGAATCTCGGCGACAGGCTGCCGATATCTCGCACTCGCTGGAATAGTAAAAGCACATTCCAGCGAGCGCGTCATAGAAGCGACGGGGATCCGACGCGGATTCCCGCCAATTCTACACGTGGGCGGAGTTTGTTATGAATCCTGAACGAGAAATCCCCGCCGGATTTTTAAAGAAAAATCCGGCATGGGTTCCCCCCTCAGGAGCATAACGGGCCCTTAGGTCGGTTATGGGTTGTAAGGAGACCCCCTACGCCGAAAAAAACGGAGTGGGGGTCCCCCCACAATCCATAACAGACCCGTATCCAAAGCACGCCGGCCGGCCGGTCAGGAAGGGAGTGGGGGCGAGCGAGCGCCCCCCCCTCCTGAGCCGTACCGGGCAGCATGCCCTCAACATGGGGGGGTCAGGTGCTCTGGGGCAGGGGGCGCACTGCGGCCCCCACCCCAGAGCACCCTGTCCCCATGTTGATGAGGACAGGGCCCCTTCCCGACAACCCTGGCCGTTGGTTGTCGGGGTATGCGGGCGGGAGGCTTATCGGAATCTGGAAGCCCCCTTTAATAAGGGGGCCCCCAGATACCTGCCCCCCACCCTAAGTGAATGAGTATGGGGTACATTGTACCCCTACCCATTCACCTGCAAATACAAAGTGTAAACACAAATAAAACACACAGGGTATTGAAATATTTTATTAGTTGGCCGCCGGGGGGGGTGTGTATGATCGCTTTTATAAAAGCGCCCCCCTCCGGCGGGCTTCTGTGGGGGGTGGGTGCCGCCGTCTGGTTCTCTTCCGCCGCCGGGGGGCGCTTTGATAAAAGCGCCCACCACCCGGCGGGCTTCTTTCGACGTCTTCGGCGGCGGGGGGGTCTTCTCCCACTCTCCGGGGTCTTCTCCCGCTCTCCGGGGGTCTTCTCCCACTCTCCGGGGTCTTCTCCCGCTCTCCAGGGGTCTTCTCCGCTCTCCAGGGGTCTTCTTCTTCTTCAGGATTTGCCGCCGCTATCTTCGTGTGTTAGCTCAATTACTAGCGGCGGCGGCCCCCTCTTCTGCGACGTCGGCGTCTTCTTCTTCTGCTGTCCAGATGTTGACGCGACGCATCCTTCCGCTGTTATGCCAGGCGCGCGGCTCGCAGAGAATTATATAGGCCTGTCCTGTGACGTCGCAGTCCCATCATGCTTCGGTAGGTATCACGTGGGTAGGTAGCACGTGGTACCTACTGGAGCATGATGGGACTGCGACGTCACAAGACAGGCCTATATATTTCGCTGCGAGCCGCGCGCCCGGCATAACAGCGGAAGGATGCGTCGCGTCAACATCTGGACAGCAGAAGAAGAAGAAGAAGACGCCGACGTCGCAGAAGAGGGGGCCGCCGCCGCTAGTAATTGAGCTAACACACGAAGATAGCGGCGGCGAGTCCTGAAGAAGAAGAAGACCCCCGGAGAGCGGAGAAGACCCCCGGAGAGCGGGAGAAGACCCCGGAGAGTGGGAGAAGACCCCCGGAGAGCGGGAGAACCCGGAGAGTGGGAGAAGACCCCCCCGCCGCCGAAGACGTCGAAAGAAGCCCGCCGGTGGTGGGCGCTTTTATCAAAGCGCCCCCCGGCGGCGGAAGAGAACCAGACGGCGGCACCCACCCCCCACAGAAGCCCGCCGGAGGGGGGCGCTTTTATAAAAGCGATCATACACCCCCCCCCCCCGGCGGCCAACTAATAAAATATTTCAATACCCTGTGTGTTTTATTTGTGTTTACACTTTGTATTTGCAGGTGAATGGGTAGGGGTACAATGTACCCCATACTCATTCACTTAGGGTGGGGGGCAGGTATCTGGGGGCCCCCTTATTAAAGGGGGCTTCCAGATTCCGATAAGCCTCCCGCCCGCATACCCCGACAACCAACGGCCAGGGTTGTCGGGAAGGGGCCCTGTCCTCATCAACATGGGACAGGGTGCTCTGGGGTGGGGGGGCGCAGTGCGCCCCCTGCCCCAGAGCACCTGACCCCCCCATGTTGAGGGCATGCTGCCCGGTACGGCTCAGGAGGGGGGGGGGCGCTCGCTCGCCCCCACTCCCTTCCTGACCGGCCGGCCGGCGTGTTTTGGATACGGGTCTGTTATGGATTGTGGGGGGACCCCCACGCCGTTTTTTTCGGCGTAGGGGGTCTCCTTACAACCCATAACCGACCTAAGGGCCCGTTATGCTCCTGAGGGGGGAACCCATGCCGGATTTTTCTTTAAAAATCCGGCGGGGATTTCTCGTTCAGGATTCATAACAAACTCCGCCCACGTGTAGAATTGGCGGGAATCCGCGTCGGATTCCCGTCGCTTCTATGACGGCTTTGTCTCCATCGCGGCAAGCCAGCTCGGCGCTGGCTCCCGCGATGGGGCTCGTAGGTGGTCAAACTCGCCGAGAAAGGGAGCGAGATTGACACAATATCCCAGTCACCTACTGTAGTATCGTGTTGATGGCGGTGGTGTCGGCAGGCTACGAATTTTTGTATGTGGACGTGGGGAAGAATGGCCGGCTGTCTGATGGGGGAGTGTTCGCGCGGACCGAATTTTACAGGCATCTACAAACTGGTGGTCTTGAACTGCCACCGGATGAAGACAATGTGGAAGGACTTCCGTTTGTTTTTTTAGCGGACGAGGCTTTCGGGCTTGGACCTCACCTCATGCGGCCTTTTCCCCAGAGGACCCTCACCCCATAGAGGAGGGTCTTCAATTTCTGGCTGGCCAGGGCCCGGAGGGTAGTCGAGAATGCCTTTGGGATACTCGCCAGCCGGTTCCGCCTGTTCCAGACAGCGATACATCTGGCGGAATATAAATTTAACTTGGTTATTTTGGCCTGCTGCATAATGCATCATTTTTTACGCAGGCATTCCCAGACGTACCTACCCAACATCGGTGCTGAGGCAGGACTACCCTCAGATACCCTTCCTGGGCTGGACACTGGTCGTGCTGGCTCGGTCACCGAATCTGCTCGTGAGGTACGCGACAAATATGTTGAGTACTTTATGGGTCGGGGGGCCATAGCTATGCCAAAATCTTAGGCTTTTCTTAGAAAAATGTGTTTAGAAATGATTTATTTCTTCAAAAAAAATTTTTGGGTTTTGACAAACATATGTAACAATGGAACTTACAAAGTTCAACCTTTTATTTAGCATACCAAACCCAGACGACATGGTCTTATGTCACCCCGGAATCCGCCAAAATTTGAGGATGCACACATGCTGTGTGTGTGATGGGCCAAATGGTGAATTCTCGCCTGAGATCCCATGCCAAATGTTCACATGTGCTATCTGCCATCATGGGTGATCAATGTATGTGGTTTGTGGGTGCAACCCCTTTCTCTCACCTACTTGATAAGCGAGGAAGGGGTTGCACCCACAAAGCACAGACAATCGATGTACTGTGATGGCAGATAGCACATGTGAACACACACTGGGGTTTATTTACTAAACAGTGCAAACTCAGGCTTATTTCTGCATATAAGCCAATCAGCTTCTAAATTGAGCTTATTCAATTAAGCTTTTGCATCTAAACATGGAAGCTGATTGGTTTATATGCCAAGTGAGGCTGCTTTTGCACGTTATAGCTTTACTAAATAAACCCAAGTGTGTGTGTGTGCATCCTCAAATTTTGGCGTATTTTAATGTAAAAATATACAACATCTTTGAGAGTGGGGTGGTTGGGGGTGAGGGCAGGGGGGGGGGCAGGGGGGGGCAGATGGGGGGGATAGTCTTCTATATACGTCCCAAAATATCTAGCATGTTTTTGAAGTTTTGGTCCATCACCACCATCCTTTCCCTCATATTGGCCAGCTCCGTGCTGCACTCCATTATCTGCTGTATTAGGATTTGTGCACTTGGCCCATGCTCACCATCATAGTCCTTCCGTTGCAGGATGGACACCATCTCCACCATCTCTTGTAGAGACATGTTTGTGGCCTTGTATCGTTTTGGCCTGGATCTGGACGTTCCGGCCTCTGTCCCTTCCAGATCCCGATCAGAGGCTAATGTGCGCTCGTGTGACATCGCCATATTTTCTAATCTACATTGCATAGGGGGCGTGGAAAACAGGAATTGGTACGTCATGGGCGGAGACGAGGGGTGACGCTTCTTGATTGCGTGGGGATATAATGGAAACAACGTGATTACGTAGGTTACGCGGAGATTACTCGAGCGGAAACGAGGAGAGAGAGAGACAAAGGTAAATGAAAACATTGCATCAGAGGCCTAGAATTTGAACAGCCATGGGGGATGGGGCTTTTCAATGTTGTTTGCACCCTTTTTGTGCTACTGTTATTTAGGTATTTTGGGGCCCACCATAAAATTTAGAGTGCTTGTACACATCACTTCATCAAGATATATGTAGAGAATGCTCTATCCTCTTTATTTGGATTTTAGAGTATGCAGTCAGATCATGCAAGTATTGTTGTGTGTTGGTTGTACAGAGATAAGTAGTTAGTGTTTTTTGCCATCAATGCTGAGGGGCATGATAGCTAGACATGAACTAGTGCCTTGATAAGTGCTAGCATTAATATTCATGGTGGATGTGTTCTTATCTACATGCTACATGCTACAACTTAAACAAATGGCTCTGCATGACACCTTTTTTGGGGGCTACAACAATGCGGCAGAGCTGGCCAGCTATGTAGCAGCAGAAGACACTGTGTTTGTATACTGTAGTTGCTCTAAAATGAATGAATGTGCACATATTTTTAGAATCTCAAAGCTGAGCCTTTTTTAAGTTGTGCTTTGTGTTTGTGTGTCATTTTCTATTCTAGACATTACTATTGAAGGTAATTTTAGGAGCTGAAAGCTGTTAAAAATGGATTTGCTCAAAGGGAAGGAGGCAACAATGCAGCTTATCAACCAATATCGGGATATGCCCCTTCTTTGGGACACCAAGCACCCAGAATATTTAGACACCGTGAAGAGAGCGGCAGCACTTGATGAGATTGCTACATACCTGCACACTTGGGTGCCAAGTTGCACAGGCGACATGGTTAAGGATAAATTTAGTAACCTCAGGAGAAGCTACAGAAATGTCTATAAAAAACGCAAATATCAAAAATCAGGATCAGCAGCAGCTAAGAAAAAGGAACCCAAGCTCTGGTACTACAAAGAGCTCAGTTTTTTGAACGATGAACTGGATGGCAGGCCTTCTGATTCAACACTACCTTCCAGCCTTCCTCCCAGTGAAACTTCCCCGGATCCCAGGAGCCCTGCAGAATCTGAAGCGGGGCTGGCTGACATGGAGCCAGATCTGGCCATCTTCGATGAGGTATAATATTTTGCAACATATTTTGGTGCTGCTATTTATTTGAATTAGTGAGTTGATCTGGTAAACAAAAAACAAACCTTGGGAAGAAAAACCAAAGTTGTGGGTCTATAAATAGGTGTCAGGGATGCCAAATGCAGGGGTCAGAAGGACAGTCTGTTTGATTAAAATTAATACTAACTAAAACAGTCTAGAGAAAGAAAATGTGTGTGATTGATTGTGCAAAATATTACAACATGTCCCTTTTTTATACACAGGAAGAAGAGACCAGCCAGGAGGTGGCAGCTCCTGAGGCCCATGTCAGCCAGGCGGAAGGGGGGAGTGGCAGCCAGGAGGAGGCCGGGCCAAGTGAGGTGCAGCAGGTCCCCAGGCCCAGGCTGAGCACCATCAGCCAAGTTCCTCCCCTCCAGATGAGGCCACCAGCTGCAAGGAGGCGCAGGAGTGTGGTGCACGACGAGAGCCTGGAGGTTATATGGGAGGCTGCTGAAATCATGAGGGCCCCCTCAACCCCACGGAATGCTACAGTGCGTTTGTGGCCAATGAACTCAACCAAGGGGGGGGGAGCAAAAAAGCCTGGCCAAGGACCTGATTAATCAGGTCCTGGCCAGGATGAAAAGGGACGAGCTGAGCAGGGACACTGTGCTGTGTGACCCGGCCTGGCCTGCTCCCCATCATCATCATCCTCCTCCTGCTGCCACATCACCTCCACCTGCAAGGGTCCGTGGACAGACCCGTGGAAGTTTCGCTGGAAGGAAGTCTGGAAAGAAGTCGAGAAGGTGATTCCCTGCCATCCAGTTGATTGTCCAAAAAACTGAGCTTGTTGTGAGTAGCACAGCTTGGGTTCCTTTGTTCATGTGCTGCTGATTCTGATTTTTGTTATTGACTCCTGAGGTTGCTAAATTTATCCTTAATCATGTTGTAATTCCCAAGTATGCATGAATGTTGCAATCTCATCAAGTGCTGCCGTTCTGGTGATTTATAATTTTTTGGCGGAAATAAATGGCTTTTGTAGTTACTTTCAAACCTTGTCTATGTGTTTTATACTGTGGTGAGTAAGCATCAGACATTTGTAAAATAAAATGTGGCATTTGCAAAGGACACAAACTCCTTGGGGGGGGGGACCTTTTGTGGTAGAACTTGGTAAACCCAAAAGAAGCCTAAAAAATTTGAAAAATGAAAACACCCCCCCCCCCCCCCCCCCAAAAAAAAGGGGAAAAACATAAGGATGAAACAACAAAATGAAATAAAGTTGGGAAAATAAAAGGGAATCTAAAAAAAAACAAAAAAAAAACCAACATGATGAAACACAACAAATAACATAAT